>RCWM02000370.1:600000-1101486 GCA_003667255.2 Euschistus heros | reverse complement strand
TGTATGATATTGTTTTTTGTAGATAACCATTTTTAAACTGTACATAAATAAATACATACCCTCTTTCACTATTAATTTTATTTTTGGTACGCTTAAAATAAACGATTTGCTAGTCGGACGACCTCTGTCAACAATTCGTCCGAATTACCGATTTCATACTTTATATGAAATAATTTAAAAATTCACATCGTTAGTACGTTACCTGCTATTTTATGTTTATCTTAGAGTGCACCACAACTACAGGTGAAGAAAAAAATCTCCTTACATACCTCATTCCAATTAGACTGCATGTGATTTAAGGTTAAAAAAATATATATATATGATAATTTAGTATTCATATTAAAATACATTTAATAAAAATTTTATTTTAATTTTAATTTATTAATGAACATTTAAACGTAAATTGTTTAAAACTAAACTGGATTATACGGATCGATTCTTACCCAACGAACCAGGTACTTATCGCCTTGTGAGGACCGTGTCGTGTGATCGCATTATTTTCGCTGCATGCCTCTAAAGTATAAGTGCTTTTATAAAAATCTGTAAAGTCTCATGAATGGGTAACACACACGTAGGACATATTTATGTATATTTGTTATTTTATAACGTCAATAATATTATGTACTTCTGTAATATATCTCCTTTTCTTTTCTTAATTTTTTTTGTCTTATATAGGAAGATATTTCGTTGGAAAAAATAGGACTATGTGCTTCAATCACGGGCAATATTTAATAGATACGTCTATGAGTACGTTCATAAAAACCAGTGTACAAACAAAAGAAATTAAAATAATCTATCTAAATAAATTATAAAATAAATCATCATATAAAATTTACAAAACATAATGCTTGGAACCCCGAACATGATCTTTTCTTCACACTTTTGAGGGTAAAACCAGTATGTGTCAGGTGATTTTAACTATGCATTAATGTTATTTTTAACACATTGATTTTAGCTAAATACTCACTGTATATACGTTTTTCTTGATCTAGTTTAATCATATAAAATAAATTTTTCACTTATATTGATCAAGGACCTGTAAAATAGATCAGGCAATGTATATCAATAACTTTTCTAAGTTTACTTAAACCTTTTCAGAATGTTTAATCCATTTCCACATTTATTGAATCATTTCTAGTTATATTTAATCTTTCCCATTTTTATTTAGATTTTTCCAATTTATATTTCAACTTTTGCATTTCGAAGATATTTATATATTAGATAACAAATAGTACAATAATGTAAAAATAAAATAAATCATTTATTCTTAGAATTACGAAAAAAACTCTTAGCTAATTAAGCCCGTCAATTTTTAGGAGAAATCAAATATAATAAGTATAAGTAATTATAATACTAATAATAAAGGTTTATTGGCATCATATTTATGACAAAAGCATCTAGAACTATCTCTTAATAAAATGGAGTTATGCTCCAAAAGATATTTTACAAAATAGAAACAGAGTTTTAACAATATAAAATAAAAATATACAAACATTCATTATAAACCATAAGGACAAAAACAAAACAAACCTTTTTTCTTTCTCATAGATTATTTACAATTTGAACCAACGTTCTCTGTCCCTGGCCACTTTCATCCAGTTGGTTGGATAAACTCTTGGACTATAATTCCATCCCTTACCTCATGTACTTCCTTCCCTTGCTTCTCACTTGACCCGATCGGTGTCCATTCGGTGCTGCTTTTCGACCATATTCATCCTTGACTCTAGGTGTCCAATAGTATAAATAGTCTTCTTCTTCATCTAACCTTATACCTCACGGTGTCGGGACAGCCAGTAACCATGTTCTAAACACCTCTCTATCCGCAGTCAACCTACCTAATCTCGTGAGTCCCCCCCTCCTCCTCACCAGATCCAATATGAGGTCCTCTCTTATTCTTTGGTTTTGGATTCGGCCCAACCTTGTCTTACCAAGAGCCTTCCTCAGGAATTTCATTTGTGTGGCTTGTATTCGGCTCTCAAACTTCTTGATGCCAGCTTTCAGCTGCATAGGTCAGCGTAGGGATGAATACTTGCTTAGTAATAAATAGTAACATAAGTAATAGTTTATTTATTATAAATCAAATTCAGCAGGGAATAAGTACAGTATGAACGTTTCCGACTTCTAGTGTTTACCTGACCTTGTATAGTATTGTATTTCATAAGCATAATGAATAATTTTTTTTTTTTTTTTTACATTGGTTTTCTGATATCTAATACATGATGGATTGTCTGAATATGGCGTTTTGATGATCATTATTTTTTTTTTTTTTTGATTTTTCCATAAAATTTAAGAGGCCTTATCCATTTGGGGAAACAGGTTTAGATAAAAATTAGAAAAATGGTTCAACCTAAATGGAAAAATACTAAAAATATATAGAAACGGGCGAAATATAAATTGAATAGTTTAAAATAAAATAGAAACACATTACATATAACAATAAATGATTAAATAACTGTAGAAATAGATTAAACATGTTAAAAAAATTATTACAAATCTGGAAAAGGTTTGAGTAAACTTGTAAAATGTATATAATCTAATGTTTTTATATCTAATGATCCTAACAATGTAAAAAAATGTTATATACAAAAATATTCTCCGTAGCATTTCTTGTAGGGAACATATTGTCAAATTTTTGATCCGAGAAACACCAACAGAGAAAGAAAGTGTCATATTTTTGTGGCGGTGAAAAATGTTACGCTATAGGTTTGCTATTAAGACGCCATTACGTAATACTTTAGAAAACTATAAATCCCCTGGCAGAAGACATATCTATGTCAAAAATAGTTAATATATCTTATTCGGTAACGATTTAATTATGCGACTATTTTATACTTGGTGACTGCATAATTTAATTTATTCTTTTATTTACATCTGCTCTACCTTTTCGGCAATAAAAAACACTGCCATAAATTTTTTGTTAAAATATTTTTCTAGGGCTTCAGGAACTGTTTTTATTCACGATGGACAAAGCGGAGGAAGGACCAGGGTGTTGGCTTAGGACGAAGGATTTACCTAAAACCGCTGTAGCTGCGTCAGCACTCAAGTACCGCCTGAGGCTCTATTCATAAATGCTTTCCGCTAAGCACCTAAGCATCTAATCCGCCTAAGTACTTTTGACTTAAGTTTCCCTCGAAAAAGCTAATGAAAGTTTTTTCTTCAACAAGACTTAAGGTTCAAAGGCTAATTTCGGCTGATATATTTCTTTAACATTAAGCAAATCCGGGATGGTTGGGAGAAATGAAATGATCTACATCGTTGTTAAACGGAATGTATAAAAATAATTATCCTCATCATAATAACTAATCATTTTTAATTATATTTTTATATATTTATAATGTTTATTTTTAATTGGAAGTTAAATCTATATTTTTGTGTATTACCGTCAAAACTATTAAAGAGCCACTTATAACATAGAACATTTCGGCGGCTCAAAAAACGTCACGACTTTACATTTACATTTTAACCGTCGCGCTGCTATTACCTGAACTATATTTACCAGATATAACTCGTGCAGTTCTCCTAATTTTTAAATTTCTCGAGATTAAACGCAAACTGAGTAGTATTGCGAACGAGAGATAACAAGCATTACCGGCTTTTAACCTTGCCCTTATTTCCTCTTGAATTTCATTTTTTCTTAATATAATAAACCCTAGATATTTGAATTGATGGAAGTGTTCGAACATTATCATTTGATGAAATGTCTACATTACTAAAATGTTCACCGTTTGTACTACTTACTATATATTTCGTTTTATCGGTATTAATTACTTGACCAATTTCGTTACCGGTTTTCATGAGCGTAGTTGCGTTTATTTAATAGTTTCCTCGTTTTCACCTAAAAGTACCAAATTATCATCATAACCAAGAACCGGAAATTCATCACCCATCTCTAAATCCTTTTCCCGTAAGCATTATCTGCCTAATGACGTATTCTAGTGCTAAGTTAAATAATAGTGGAGAAAGGAAATCTCCCTGTTTTAAACCGAAATGTACCTCAAACTTTTCATCAGAAATTTATAATATTTATCGCAGAGACCTACCTTTTAGGAGCGATATGATTTTAATTTGTTTTGTTTTTTTAGATGAAGAATATGAATGTTTATTGAGTCTATTTCAATGGCGGAACAGGATGCCTTCAGGTTTTGGCCTCAAGTGTACTGATTCTCTTTTATCCCTTTCTACATTACATTTACCCCTATCTGCATTATCCCTACAAATATGCACGAATCCCCTTGAAGTATCAAAAACTATACTTCTAGGCTGCTCCTAGCCTAGACGATCGTAGACCATCAAGCCACCGAAGCTTGTTAACATTGCGCCAATTATAGGGGCTTCGGCCGACCCCATACGTCTCTTCCTCAGGCAGCAATAAATCTTCCGTCCAACTTATCTCACTTAGATTGGTTCTCACTAAGCCCTTCCAAACAGTTTCATTATTAGGAAAAGAACTCCTCCCCCCCCCCTCTCACTACTGGGTAAATGTTGAAACTGCCCTTGATTAAGTGAAACATTACCAACTATTTTATACTAAACAGTTACAACAATGATAGTGATTGTTTTACATCCGTCTAAATATAAAATGGGTGAGATATGATCTATAAGTAAGTACGTGTGAATTATAGTAAAACTTTGAAAGATAGAAATGACAGGGGATCTGTATTATCAGTTGTAACTCTAATGACCATAAAAAAAAAGATATCTTAAAAAAAACAATATTTGACTTATTCCTCAGAATAGTGAATATTAAATAGTTTTATATACAAAACAATCCTAACAGAACATTAATATTCAATATTAATATTGATATTAATATTGTTGTAATTTATGGAAAATTATATAAATCTAGATAAATCACAAAATATATTAAATCTTGGTCATGAAGCATTTTATCTAGTTCGTCTTGATAGCGCATAGACAAACTAGAGGTAAACTAGAAAATAGAAGTCTTTTTAAAAATTTTAGACCTTGGTTTATCTAACCTGCTATCCTACTTAACCCGAGTAAGAAGTTGAAAGACTTTTGTATTTGAATGTTTATATAGTTAACTAAAAAAATATAGGCACTTGTTTGGGCTAAATCAACAACAAATGCAACTTTAAGGTCTTCATTGATAAGTTTATTTTTGACTAACAAAAGCAACAACATTAAAAATTTTTCGAAGGGTTTGTAGAATCAGGTGGTTTGGTGTAGCCCCAGATTTCAACTCCGTATGTCTGATTACCAACTTGTTAATGAGTCTTTTGTAATTAATCTGCATTTTATAACGTTTCTCTAGTAAATATTAAAGAATTCGGAAATGACAAGCAGTTTCTTGTCTTTTTTGCCGTTTTTGTGGATTCCAAGTTAAACGTTTGTCCAGTTGTTCAACAGGGATTGTGAAATATTGAGAAAGGATACTGTAGCACAAGAAGTCGTAGGTTTACGATGAAGTAAAATATTAAAATCAAAACTGAGGATAAATAAAAAAAAAATGTTAGCCAATAAGAATACTTTAATATATACTATTATATAAAAGAACAAGCCATTTTTTGTTTGTGATCACTAACCCGAAAAATAATGAACCAATCTCTACCAAATTTTAACCGCATCATCGTTATATAGTAGTTCCAGGTATGTTTAAGAATAATGACATCTACTGATTAATTTGTTATTAAGAAACCGATATTATGTGGATAAGAGTGAAAATTGAAAATTTAACGATAGATGGCGGGTGCCATTCGATATAAGAGTTTATAAAAGTTTAGTTATATATAGAGCTTGAAATTGATAATAAAATTTACTTATGCTCAATTAAATTATTTAAAAATCTACAAACATGTGGAGTGACATGTGGATCCCAGTGAAATTTACAATAATAAAAATTCAAGTGCACAATGATGTGTGGCAAGAACGTGGTTTGCCCGAATCACAGGTACTATTATGATTAGATATTAAAATCTAAACAGATGAAATCAAAAAAATTATTTCGATGTCGATCCTTTTGTTAATGGCTTTATGATGTTTTGTGTAAAAATATTATTCATTGGTCTTTAGTAGAATTACTGCTATGTGCGAAAATATATAACAAATAATGCTCAATTTCTTACTTCAATACACTAATAAAACTTCAATTATTAGTTGAAACTATCCTAGTTCGTTACTAATGAGAGCGGGCGAAGCCTAGATGGGGTTACTGGTATTAGTATAATTATGTTAGCTCCTTAGTTATCTGGTAATTATATATCGTACTAGAGCACTCTTAAAATATAATTTAAATAAAAAGGAAAATAGTGTGATAAATTCACCGACCCGAAATTACGGAATTAGGATACGATTTTAATTAAATCAGGAAATTTATGCGAAAATAGAAATCTTAGAAAATTAATGATTAATTTATGTAAAAGGAGGGCGAGCAATAAGGGAGTTAAAAAAGTTATATATATATATATATATATATATATATATATATATATATATATATATATATATATACATATATATGTATATCATCACTATTATACTAAATATTTACTCCAGTAGCAAGCTGAGAAAAAAAAGAAGTGTTGTTATTCTTTGCTTTCTAGGATGAAGAAAGTTCTTTTCCGTCAGATACCATACAACTTTATCTCAACACATCTTGTCTGGAAAACTAAAAGCACCATTTTCCGAGAAGTCCTCCACCCGATATTCTATAAGGGAACTTCTCAGGTATATTACGGGAGATAGATATCCTCTTTGTTATGTTTAAGGTCCAGTTTTCAAAACTAGTATAACTTGTGAGAGTTTTATAATTTAAATTTAGAATTTTAATAGAGTTTTGTTTCATCATCAAAAAATTTTTGGAATATATATTTCCAATTGTGTAATTAATAAGAGGAGTTATCTTTCAAAACTGCACATGTCCACTTTCAGTTGATTTTTTTTCTAATAAAGTCTTGCGACATCTATCAAGAATTAAAATAATATAGCTATTTTGGATTTAACAGCAGGCGGAGGACTTATGTTGGTTTTTGTGCTCTTTTTAAAAAAAAAAAAATTCTGAAATGGACATGTTCAGTTTTGAAAAGTATTCTCATATAGAGTTTAACCTCTCAAAAATTTAAAAGTTATCGTATTTTTGTCAGACTTTTAATTTTTTTATATATATATATTTTTTTTATATATGTTTAATGAAATTTACTTTATAAAAAAAAAAAATATTAAAGCAATTATAGGCCATAGGCAATAAGAATCGGTAAAGTGCACCTGCTCCAACTATCTCCGTATTTTCTCAAAAATATATAATATCTAAAATATACCTGTATAGTCAAATTTCAATCTTTAAAAGTAAAATTAAAGATTGAACCTGTGTTAATATAATAGATTACAATATATACCAAAATTCACTCAAAAAGTAGTCAAGAAATTGAAAAAGGAAAATTTTAAAATAGATGTTGCACTATATAACACGAATAAAATAAAAAATATAATAACAAAAACGAAATAGAACATATGAATAAAAAAGATGTCATATATAAGATTGACTGCTTGGATTGCAATAAACATTATATTGGAGAAACGAAGCAGAATTTATATAAAAGAGTTAATCAACATAAATACGACACTAAAAAAATTAGCAAATCAAACAGCAATAAAACAGCCCTTTTAGAACACGTACAAAAACTGAACCACAAATTCAATTTTGATAATGTTAAAATCTTACAACACGAAACCAAAACACATAATAGAAAAATAAAAGAAGCAATATACATTAATAAAACAATAAATAATGCAATAAACTACAAAACAGACACAGATAAAATAGGATCCATATATACTAGTATAATTAATGAATTAGTAATATAAGATTGGCCAACTTACAAGGGGACGTTTGGAGTTGTAACTCACAGATTTGAATGCCGATTTTGTGTGAGTAGTAGGGACCTATAATAGTTCAAAACTAGAGTTATAGCCGCCAATGGGCATTGGGACCCGGGAAAAAAAAAATAAAATATGAAAAGACACGTTTTATTTTTTTTCTCAGCCCTCAGTCAAGATAGAGAAATGATTCTTTCACGTTTAATTGAAGTTATGTAAGGTATTTGATATAAAAATACTTTCGTTATGCTCAAGACACCACCCGGCTTTAGGGTGCTCAAAAACTCGAAAAAAAAATGACAAAATTCCAAGGAAATCCGCTGTAAATCAGTGGAAACTTTTTTTTTGAAAAACTGACCTCAAATCTCGATTTAACACACCATAGAACCCTTATATGTGAAATTTTATCAAAATATTGATTTTTTACCCCCTTTTTAGGAGGTTAAATTTTGAAATTGAGATTTCATCAACATTTTCTACCGGCCATAACAACTGCTGTGTTCAACCGATTGCAGTAATAATAGCATCACTAGAATCACCATACATTCTGCTTTTTATACATGCCTATAACATTGGATTTACTCCCGATTTCAGTGGACAAAAACTGATGTGAACTGATGTGAATGAAAAAATCCAAGGTCAGCTATAACTTGAGATATTTTAATAAGGGAAAATTCTACAACCTCCGGATTTGGTCTAAACTGTGCAGTTTTAAGGCTTCTAGATAACCTTAAAATTTTGTCTTAATCAGTTGCGAAATATGTGAGATAGCGCAAATCATTTACATTTTTTCAGAAATTGCCAGCCCCTTGCCTTCTAAAATCCTACAAAATTTTAAAGGTAAAAAAAATTATTTTTGATTTCGAAAAAATTAAGTTTCTACATGTTTTTTGAGATGAGGAATCTGAAAATAATATCAGTTTTTAGTTAACAAATTTTCCTCACCTATATTATATAAATAAGACTGATATAAAATGATCTTTTTCTATTATTATTTTAGTTTTTACACAATAAATTTCAAATAAGACCATTTAAAAAACTATATACATTTTTTTAAACCAAAACCTGATATTAATTTTAGATTATTCATCAATCTTAGGATTTCTATGCAATTTGAAATAAAAATATGTCATTTTAAAAATTTTATAGGACATTTACCAAATATAGCAAAAAAATGCATAAATAATCTTTGCGGGTAATTTTACCATACATACATTGAATTCATCTCAATGGTTTTTAAGTTCTTGTTTGTCCTCCCTTCGCTTTGCCTTAGGTAAATTCAAAGGGTACCATTCTGTATATCAAATACTCTTTGGCCCTTTACCTTTACCCGGAAAAGTCGTGTGTGTCATAGGGAGAAAATCCAAATTTAGTGAAGGATAATGTATGTAAACAACATTGAAGACCCTTACTCACATCCTTTGGCCAAGACACTGCGAGCATTTTAATGAGTGGCTTTGGCATGAAATATATTCTGAGGAGAAGTGGAGTATCCAGAATGATAAAACAAGGGATGAAATCTGGAGCCAGGTGCCACCCAGTACAAAGTACTTCCACTCACGAACTGTTTTCCTCTTCTCTGCTACTGTAGGTCTGGGGTAACCTTACCACTTTTCTTTCGACTGAAAAATGTACTCATGACTGACAAAATGATAAAAATGAGCTTAGCAATAATAACTTATTTATTTATAAATATACTGAGAGTTTCCAACTTGATTGGGTTGCTATAAACATCTTTAACTGTTAACCTATCCAAACGCAATAATGATCATTCATCATATATCTATATATATATATATATGTAAATGAATGCGTAAATGAATGTGTGTCTGTCTGTCTGTACTCGATAGATTCAAAAACCATACCTCCAATCGCCGTGAAAATTTGGGAAATTATTAGGTATATTCACGGGAAGGTTTTTAAAATGAATTTTAAAAATCAGAGTTGGGGTTCTAGATACTCCCGACAAATATCAAAATAACATGATTTTTTATAAATACTACTTTAGTGCAGGTGTTTGTAAACAATAACCAATAAAACATATGTTCTAAATTAATCTATATCTATACTATTATGTAAAAGGACAAGCTATTTTTCGTTTGTGATCACTGACTGCAAAAACTACCAACCAATCTTTACAAAATCTTAACAAGTTTAACTTTCATCGTAACTTTAATCATAACTTTCATTGTTGAAGGAAGGTTTAGCAATATGAAAATTGACATATTTTCTATTAAATAGTTGCTAAAAAGCAATAAATATGTGGTACGCAGTGAATTTTGAAAATTGACCGATATGTGGCGAGTGCCATTTAAGAGAGGTAATAACGGTACAGTGTTTTATAGAGCTCAAAATTGATAATAAAATTGGCTTAATTCAAATAAATTGTTATAAAAAAAGCTATAAATATTTAGTGTGACGTGTGGATCCTAGGGATGTTTAATAATCGAACGATATGTGGTTAGCGGCATTCTGCAACAGAGTTTGCAATGGTAAATTATAAAATCCATCTGTACCAAATTTTAACTACCAAATCTTCATAGTTCTAGGAAGATTTTAAACAGTATATTTTACTATGATAATAATTTAAATTTTCTATTAAGTGGCAGAAGTTTGTCACTCTGTCATTTACTTTATAGTTAAGATAGAAATTAAAATCTAACCACATGAAATCAATAAAACTATTTTCGCTGCACTAAATATTATTGCCTTATCACAATATCGATTATTTTTTGATATTGTGTTTAAAAAATGGGCGACCTAACCATATCTTTTGATGAAGGTTTAAAGAAGACTGATATTTCAATGATTTCAAATTCATTTTAATGTTTCAGGTTTATTTAATAAATTGTACCATTGGTTGTGTGAAAGAGCAGTAATATTACCAAAAAATACTATTGCAGAGAATATGAACAACATTATTATTGAAAAAGTAAATTGTGACAGCCGAGAATATCACTATTGATAGGGTTGTAAGCACTGATAATACAGTCCATTATCCGCCAGTTTTTCTTCCTAAAACGTTTCTTTCCATCTAAATTACCAACTAATAGATAAGATTTAAGGATTGAATATCCAATAATGCTTTTGATTAAATCATTGCAATAGTACCGGGTTACCGCTTTGAGTGAAAATATCGAGAAATATTGTGAGAAAATAATTCTCAACTGCATTATAAGATTTTTATTGTTAAAAAATAAAACTTATGTTATTAGTTAAACCTATCTTATACTTATAAGTTCGTTACTTATAAGGGCGGCGAAGCCGCGACTGGGGACGCTAGTCTATACTATATAAAAGGACAAGCTAGTTTTTTTTTTTTTAATCACTAGCCGCTAAAACTATTAAACCAATCTGTACTATATTTTAACCAAATCCTGTTCGTAGTTCAAGGAAGGTTTAGCAATAATAAAGTTTAAAGATTATATTACATTGCCATAAAAAAAAAGTGAAAAATATTTGGTGTGCAGTGAAGTTTGATGAAATCAATAAACCTATATCTGACGAACAAAAATGATAACCAAATCAAAATTACGAACTAAAAAAAACCAATCTATCGTGCCAATACGACGAAAAAATATAGTTAAATGTTCCGTCAACTCAAACATACCTTATAGCATTTTAATCTATCGGGAATATATTATAGGTGCGCATTGAATAGAACCGATGATAAAAATCTTGCGGAAGTTGAGAGGAAGTACCTTAAAGGAATATGATTTTATTCGAATATAACATTTCCTATTGTAAGGAAATGAATGAATGATATGAATCGAATATGGAAGAAAATATAGAGAATTAAATAATCTACGATTTGAATGTACTAAACGTTTCTGCACCTGAGAAATAAATGCATAAAAAAGGCCCAAAATTATTAAATTAAAGCTTTACGAATTATTAAAAATAATAAAATTGTTCCTATCCATAATTTTGTTTAAATGACTAGATCTGTATTTTCAATAGACCCATTATAAATTTGTTTCCAATAGGAACCGAAAAACCAACTACTTATCGGGAAATCCTAAAGAATTATCCATTTACCTGACTACGCCCTTTTTTTTTTTTTTTTTTTGGAACATCCAGGTTTGATCTAGGACCTGATAACTTCTAAGAACCAACTTTTTTTAGGCCTCTTATCAATATTTTTGTTTTCTTTTCTTACTTTTTAAAAATTTATTTTGTTATGATCTGTGTTTCAAATTGTTCATGTATTTTAGTACTAAAATTAAAGACATTATCATGTGTCTCATCCGTAAACAGAGATAAGTCTGCTTTTCTCCCCCTTTTGTAGAGAATACTTCCTTGTACATAAATTTTCCAAGTTATCAACAACCGTCAGCACCTCTTTGTTTACTCTATCCAACTATTCAAATCCTCAATCTAATCACTAGATACAAGATTCTGTCTCTCCGATTTCTATTCTGCATCTCACAGAACTTCTGCATTCCATCGATCCTGTCTTATCTGCTCCTCCGCTCTTTGGAATTCTCTCTATCCTCACATTCGCAATTTCTCTTCCCTCGAAACTTTCAAAACCTCCACTTCCACCACCATCTCTCTCTAAACTGACCACATTGATGCTTCATAGCAAATTTTGTTCTAATATATCAGACTTAAAACATTAGCCTGTGAAACATTTTTTAAAATAATTATGTTCTTATTTGTATAGATTATTTTTATTTTCCATCTTTTTTTCACTATATTCTTTATTCATTTTATGAAAATTATTAATTTTTATCCTCTACTAAATGTCATATGAGAAATTATTTATTCTTATATTTTATATATTTTCCCCTCTAGTTTTCTGTTATTTTATTTTGAAAACTTGTATATACTTTAATTTATCTGGCCTTATTTTGAAATTCTCTTGGCCAGATATGGTATCACTTTATGTAATGTAATTTTATTCTTAAGGACCATTGTCACAGAATGAAGCTCTTTTTCTATTCTATTTTAAATATTTTACATTCGAAGAAAAAACAATTCAAATAGAAGTAGAAAATAATTCATAAATCATAATTGTTAAAAGTAAAATTTAAATCGTTTTCCAGCTTACATCCCGACTCATCCTTGCACACAGTCTTTATCACGTACGCTGACACAGGTGTGTTATCTGTAAATCAAAATCCCTTTATACCATCCCAAACACTCCAATCTCATATCATATCAAGGATGGTTTCGAAATTTAAGAATTAAAATAAATTCAAATAAATCTCATCAGACAACCTTCACGCTTTGTCGTAAACCTACGACTTCTTGTCCTACAGTATCCTTTAAACAAATCCACATACAAGACTAAAACGACAGGAAACTGCTCATTTCAACATTTAATCATTGATCCCTGTTGAACAGATCCGCTATCTAGGACTCCAACTTGTTAAACGTTTAACTTGGAATCCACATACAAGACTAAAACGACAGGAAACTGCTCATCGTTTTCCGACTTCAACATTTAATCGCCAGTCTATTACCGATTAATCCGATATCAAACATACCGATTAATTACAAATTTTTTTTTCGGCCAGTTACAACTTATTTTCTTTCATGACAGTTATATGACCTATTTTGAATCTTTCGACTTATGGAGTTTAGCTTTGCTCGCCATAAGTCTCAACAAGAATTCGATGACATTCAGATGCCTTTTTCTTTTGATTAAATAAGAAAATCACATTTGGCTTAAAATTAGACCATATGATACTAATTCTGACTTTTGTATGACTAAAAACAAAATAGCGTTTAGATCCCTTCAATCCTTCTATTGCACATCTTGCAAACTTATCCTTCGAAAAATCATCTCGGATCCAATGGTCCAAAATCCTTCGAAAAATCTATGTCCTTACTACCAATAAACTTATCCATAAAGACCTTAATGTTACTTATGTTACTGATTTAGCCCAGACCAGATACCTATCCTTTCATAGTAAGCTCCATAACCATTCTACTCCACTAGTATCAGAACTTGCTTCCCATTCTATTCCTGATTATCCGCCGAGGCGTCTTGAAAAGAAGATGGCCGAGAGACTTTCTTACATAGATTTTTTTTTTTTTTTTTTATGTGAAACTAGTGAGTGGTTCTTCACATATTGAAAGTCTTGTAATGAGTGGTCAAATTTACTTATTTTTCATATATTTATACAATTGTAAATATCAATAAATAGTTTTTTTTTTTTTTAAAATTTTAAAAGATATTTTGTTTAATCTTTATATTGGGATTACATAAGTTTGACACTCCTGATCACTTAAATCAAACGGCTCGCCATGCTTTGCTTGGTCTTAATTCTTTGGAATAATTTATTTCTGACAAAACATATTCCTTTTCATGTAACCAGATCATTATGGGAGTCAGGTTTGGGGCTACGATATGTTGTAAAATAGAAGGTGTCCATTCGTTAAAAAAATTTTTAAATTGCAAAAAATACTCCAAATTACATATACTTTTTTTTTTTTTTTACCTTTCAATTTAATACATTTTGGAGGTCGTCGTTTATTTTAAAAAGAAAACTATTTGGTTTAAGGAATGGATAAATTGTTTAAAAGCAACTTTAACGCATCTTTCATACTGCAGAACATTTGGGGAAAGATTTGAAAGTCTTGAAATCTAGCCTAATTATCTATTATGAAACGTGTTATAGGGAAAGAGCTTTAAAAACGGCCAATATCACCAAATCTATAAACTAATTTCATATTTTTTAGGCGTCATAATTAAAATTAGAGGCGAACTTCTCAACTTGAACTAAAATTGATTATCCTACTATACGAAAGCCTTTTCTATAAGGGCTAAAAAAAAAAATAAAATTAAAAAAGAAGCAAAAAAATATATATTATTATTTGAGATATATATTTTAAGTCAGGTTGCACAGTTTGCTAGCTGCTCTGAAATATTCAAACAACCAAGGCTAGCTAGCTTGCCTCTCATCAACAATTCAACAAACCCTCCCGTGTAGGCCAAGAACCGAACCGCCCGATTCCAAAATAAATTATACCCTTTCAGATTCAACATCGATAAAAAGTCTCGGGTGACCACCGAGTTTTTATTTTTTCAAAACCTGAAACATTGTGTTAGCATGATCTCAAAATATTTACTGAAACAAGTTCGATTAGTTTATATTTAGCTGTAATTTCAATATAACATTCTCTAATGCATATTAATTATTTTTTGGAAAAAAATAATTTTAAGGTATGAATTGATTTTCTTCTTTTATTTCCTAAAAAAAAAGTATATAAAAAAATCTTAGACTGCTATTTATTAGAGTCTGTTCCCATTGATTGGTAAACTAATTTTTAAAAATAAATCAATACAGTAGAACTTCACTAGTCCGACCCCTAATGGACCAAGGTGTCAGGCGGAACGGCCAATAAGTCGGATTAACCAGAGATTTAGAGTATGTATCTACTCTTCGGTTTATGGTTATTTTTCAATGTCACCTTGCCCTATGTCACTGTAATTTAGTCTTTGCTTACTTTATTTTAATAGATTTTACAGTTCCTATATTTTATAAAATTCAGTGAAGGTGGTAACAACATTTTTCCCCGTGCAGTAGGACCTCTTTAATTCGCCCTTCGCTAGTCCGGGTAAACCGACCCTCCGCGGAGTCCTGTGGGTTGCTCAGTAAAATTGTACATTTAGTGTTTAAAAGGTTGGGTAATATTAGGAAAGGAGATCGAAAAATCTGGAATCAGAAATCCAGATCGAAAATCTTTTTTTTTTTTAATGAAAAATAATCTTTATTCTGGGGCACCTTGCCCCCTAAGAATAATACAAAAGTACAATAAAAAGGTTTTATTGTCTGACTGCGTACATATCAGGCAGCAACTTATATAGAGTGTAAATTATATACTTATAAATATATGAGGTGAAATTTTAGATTTAAAAACAAGCCTTTGGGTTTATATAAGAAAAACAAAACAAGTAAATAACAAAATTAAAATTAAATTAAAAAATAAAAATAAATATTCTAACACTAATATATTATTGCATAATTTCGGAAGATTGATAATTGAGGAGGTAGATGAATAAATTATGTTTAAAGGAAGTAAGATAAGGAGCATTGCGGATCGAAATGGGTATGGAATTCCAAAATAAAGCTGCACGATTAATAAAGGATTTTTTAAAGGAAGCAGTTGGATGAAAAGGGATATACGAATCTATAGGTTGAGATCTGGTGTTCAAAAGATGAATGGAAGAACGAAAGGCAAGGATGTCGTAAATGTACGAAGGTTTTTTGGACTTTAAGGATTGGAATAGAAAGGAACCAAAGAAGTATTGTCGTCGAAAATTTGGATAATGTCACCTTAAGTCAGAATACCAGCAAGTGATGTGAGAACACCTGGGGATCCCAAAAATGAATCTTAAAAAGGAGTTCATTAATCTTTTCAATTTTCTTTTAATCTTTTTGAATCTTCGTTATCTATTGGACATTCACTTATCAATTTGTTATATTTCCTTTCTTTTTTTTTTTTTTTTTTTTTTGCGCTTTATTTTTTCTTATTGCAGGTATTTGTTTTGACTTTGTTATTTTTTTATCTTATTCTTTTCTATCTGTATTATCATTATGAATTTTCCTTCTCTAATGAAATTAGATTCTTTTGACCGTCTATCGAATAAAGAAATAGCCTTCTCTGTACCAATATTTACGTGAAGCCAATCCGATATTGTAGTGAATATCTCATTGGGAAATCCCTCGGGTTTCTTGAATAACGCTTCCCAGAGGACAGAGTCCTGTCACCAATTTTGCGGTGATGCTTCTAACAAGAATCTATAGCAGATCTGTTAGTTGTACGAAATAAACCAATTCGTTATATTTTGCTCGAATATATAAATTTTAAATAAAAACATTTTTAGGTATATGCTATTTTATAAATCTATCGATTATTTTGCTATTTTATTTCGTATTAAAATATTTGTCAATAATTCGTCTTAGATAATTGTTTCTTAACGGTTCATCCCGGTTACAATCTTAATTGGGTTCCAGAGCAACTCTTCATGGGCGATTTGGTATTAATAATTTTGTTGGGTAGCCCTTAGCGTTCTAGGATCTTTCACGTGATATCCTGTTTGATTGAATCGAATGCCTCTTCGAAACCAATGACAGCAAGGGATAGGGGGCTCTGCCACTCGGCGCTTTGCACCAGTATTATCCGAAGGTTATTGATGAGATCGGTGCAGGCTCGATGCTCTCTGAAACAGCTTGTTACTTTCTCAGACGATGCTCAGTCCGTTGCTTGATTCTCCTCAAGATAATTGGATTGAGGACCTCACTCGGTGTAACTTCTTGCAAGTCTAAACATTTTTAAATGTCGTATTTCTTTGGTATTTTTATTACTAGCCCAGTTTTTCATTCTATACGTACTTTCTTCTCTTCCCATGTTTTTCAATAGTCGTATAGAGTTTTGGAACGGAATTGGAAGGTTATGTAGGTAAAGCAATAGGTAGTAAGTACGGGTTTTGAATCAATGAGGATAGCCTTAGTTTTCTTTAGATTCAGACGAACTTAATCTTATTTACCAACGGCTGATGCAATGAATATCATACTGAACTTATGAGATGTCTCGAGCATATCTAATATGGAAGAATATGTAGCTATAAGAAATACCGATAACAAAGAATTACAGTTCGAGAAAAGAGGGAAACGTAGACAGTTGGGAGTAGACATATTGGGATCGCGGTAGCTCATTGGGTAAGGCTGTTTCTTCGGCCGTGGATCAATCTCAGGGTCTGTAGAACCTCCTGGGGCTCACTCAGCCTCAGTAAAATAGTTACTTTTGATTGGGGGAAACCCTGGTGGTTAGCATGATCGCTAACCACATCACCTCCTTGTATAACCGTTTTCACGAAACAATACTTCCTTACCAAGCACTGAATCCAAGCCCTTCATTGGTTTCGCATCGGTACAGGTTTTTTTTTTTGGTTTTTTAATAAATGGTTTATATATATATATATATATATATATATATATATATATATATATATATATATATATATATACAAACACTTAATTTAATATATTTAGGTACATTTTAAAAATATTTTCAGCCTCCAGACTTACTGGAGGAGGTCCGTCACTGGAACTGGACGATAATGAGGAAGGGAGTTAATTGTCCCTGGGCTGGAATCCAGTTCATTGCTCTCACCTTAATTAAAAATACCTCATCCGCAAAAGCTCCCCACCTTTTCTCCCTTAATCTATATTTGTTTTGTTGTCTTCCTATAATCTCCATTTACTTTTTTCATTGGTAGCAAACACTGTCGTATTTATTTAACAAATCTGTAGAATATAAAAAGAATGTACTTAAACATCATATAGTAATAAAAACATAAAACTTTTTTAGTAAGTATGTTTTTTTAAGTAAGTAATTCTATACCATTTGAAAAAAAACTAGATAAGTTAATTTTTGTACACAATCAGAAAAATACTTAGGGCAACCCATATTGTGGTGTCCCACACATCTTGTAAAAGTAGGCAAGTTGTAATGTCAATTGTATAAAAGGATACTATTGCCATTATACAACTTGCCTATTTATACATGATAAGTATGACCCCTACGACTATATGGGTTGCTCAAAATATTTATCTTATTGTAGACAAAAATGAACTTTAGATAAGTTTTTCCCAAATGGTACGGAATTTATATTTGGTTTCTAAGCTTATTAAACAGGAATAAGTATTATACTTTTTAAAATATATTTAATAATATGAATATTATTAAGAAGTAAGTATATAAGATAAGAAAACGTTCGTCGTTCCGACAACTCCAACGTTTAAAAAGACAAGCGTTTAAAGCTACAAATAAATTACATAAGACTCATATATATGACTGTGATTAAACGTATTTGGAGGTAATGAGTTGAGCTTTGGGGGCTCCACTAAACCATCCAATTCACCTCGTATACAATCCTTATATATCCTACGAAAAATCCTAAATGCTCCTTACTATGTCACCAATAAACTTATCCATAAAGACCTTAATGTTTCATACGTTGCTGAATTAGCCCAAACCAGATACCTATCCTTTCTTAGTAAGCTCCATAACCACTCAAATCCATTAGTTTTTCAACTTGCTTCCCAATCCATTCCGGATAATACTCCGAGGCTTCTGAAAAGATGATGGCCTAGAGATCGTCTAGTATAGAATTGTTATAAAAATGCTGCTGATAAGTAGTTCTTTTCAAGTTTTTACATGTTGTAATCCTTATCAACAGATTTACTTGATGCATATATTTATTTTTTTAATTATTTTTGTTTAATCAATTCTTTGAGGAGTACAAAATGCCGATATAAATTATTCTCAACAAATTTCCTTTGGACATACGGATTTGAGCTTTGGTGCTCCAATAAACCTTCCAATTCTTCCCGTATTCCCAACTTACCTCAAACTCCATTCCTAATGATCCTGCGAGGCGTCTGAAAAGAAGATTGCCAAGAGCCCTTCTAATGTACAACATTTATTGAAGTACTACCAGTAAGTAGTTCTTTACATATTGTATCATTGTAATAATTTACTTGTATGTAAATTTACTTTTATCATTAATTTAAATATTTGTTTTTCTTCTGTCCTATTCCTATTATTTAAACAAAATATATATTTTTTCCTAACAACTTAAAGCCATACATCAAAGGAACTGCTAAACTCGACAAGCACTCCAAAAGTTAATGATACACGTCGGGGGTTCATTTAGGCTGACACATTACGCCGAGTATTATGGTAAAGATCCCGCTACGTGTTAGGAGCTCGACACATGAACTGAATGCATTTTAGTATTGACCCGTATAGACTTATATATTAAATAAACGTGAAATGGACAAGCCAGTGACTTGCCAAGAAATCATCTATTAGTAGCACATTAACAAATGTTTGATCCATATATTTTTCAGAAATCTTATACTTAGGAGCAAGGTGAGAAACTATTTGATTAAAATCACTTGAGGTACGCATGATGGTATAGAAGAATCAATACAATTAGTAGCGATGAATTATCAGTTCTAAAATCATACAACAATTTAAAACATCATCACTTTGTTACATTGATTATATATATAAAAAAAATTTATTCTGTAATTTTTTGTCCTGTGACATTTTTTAAAAATTTCGGGTTTCGATTTTGAACGGATTAATTATAGTTATTTAATTATCGTTTATAATTAATAATTAATGACAGATATTGAATTTCGCAACTGATTGGAGGCTTGGAGTGATTTCCTGGTGAGGTTAGAATTACAGTGGCGAGATTCGATGATTTATTAATTAATTATAAGTATAAACTTATTAATTACTAAAATCGACAATTTATAAAGAAATATATTCCCTGAAACTGATAACTCAAATATATACAATTGATATAATCAATGTAATAAAAAATATAATTAAAAACCGGTTACATTAAGTAATCTTATACAAACGGAAATGCAAGTATCTGTTATTCCTTTTGTTACATTTTTTTTTTTTAATTACTGTTTCTACTTTTTTTTTTTTTTTTAATCTGTTTGCAGTTGTGTTAAATTATAAACGACGGCTCTTTTGTCCAGGATTTTCGTTATTTTGAGTATCATCATAACAAGTATCATCATAGCAATCTCATGCATATCTAATTTGTATGCGTATGTCATTGTGAGGGTTACCACAATCGCTAGAATTACAATGGATCACAAGGGATCAGAATTACAAATTTTATGGTTCCGAAATTTTAAGCGAACATCAGTGAGGTCGATTCATATTTAAACAATTATATGAAAAAGATTTTTTAAGAAATATACTTATTAATAAGAACAAAAAAGGGGTAGGACTGACTTAGGCAAAATAATAGGAGTATACCTTTGTAATTCTTTTAGGAGAATATAGGTTTTAAATATGGCAATCTGTCCTAATCGTAAGAGTATCTTGCAAAGTATTTTAATAATATTCAATTAATTCATGTTCAAAATATCCAATACTTAGAACTCAATATAGAAAAATCTCGGGATCCAAATACTTTATTAAAAACTATTTATTGATATTTACAACTGTATATGTTATATACAATAATAAATATGGGGAAATGATTACAAAGACATGACAATAACATGTGAAGAACTACTCACTAGTAGCACTTCAATAGTTCTACATTAGAAAGTTTCTTCATCAGTGTCTGTTGTGCTACAACTCTTGCAGAGTCAAAGACAGAAAGTCTGTTTTTTTTTAGACGCCTTGGAGGATTATCGGGAATGGATTGTAAGGCAAGTTGGGAGACTAGAGGATTTGAATGTGTATGAAGTTTACTCTAAAACGATAGGAATCTGGTTTGGGCCGAATCAGCAAAATGTGGGACATTAGGATCTTTGTGGATAAGTTTTTTTGTGGCATAATAAGAAGCATTGAGGATTTTACGAAGGATTATAGATTGCAAGGATTGGATATAGACTGCTTCAACAATGACTATACATACAATCCAAGTCTCCAATTATATAAAGAAAATAAATCTATTTGAACGTACTGGGTTGAGACTAAACCTCCAAATCTTTCTCGTATCCAGTTTCAACAATCCAAAATCCTACGTATAATCAATCCTCATTGCTCACTACTATGTCACAAATAAATTTACCCATTATAATCTAAATTTTCCATATATTTCTGGATAGGCCCGAACCAGATACCTACCCCGCGATATTAAGCTTTGTACCCTCTCGAATCGACTACTCTTCCGACTTGCTTCTCACTCTATTCTTAATAAGCCTTATAAGTGTCTGAAAATCTGAAGACCTTCTGATGTAGAACATTTATTGAAGTCCTACTAAGAGTAGTTTCTTTGCAAGGTATTGACATGCTGTTATAATAATTATTCGGCGTATTTACTTGTAATTATAGACATTTCTAAATATAAAAAAAAAAATACTTGTATAAAATTAAAAAGATATAAAAAAGGAAAGAAAAGGCTGAAAATCACAAGTTTTTACAGACTAATTACCTGGAAAATAAATTAGTATAAATATTTTTTTTTTTTTTAACTTTTTATTGATGTTTCCCACTGTATACATCATATTTATTTATTTATTTATTTATTATTGAGCGATACACTCCTAGTCGGGTCTTGACTTCACAAAGTACAACAGATAGCCATTTCTGTCTATCTTCCGCCTTCCTCCTCCAACCATTCACTCCCAGTCTTCGCAGGTCATTCGGACGTTGACCAGCCATCTCAGCCTTGGCCTACCTCTCAGTTTTTTTTCCTCCCAGCCTGGTATACATTATATACAGTAAATTTGAGGAAAATTAGTACAATGAAATGTCAATAAAAAATAAAGACCTACTCAATAGTAATTCTTCAATGGTTCTACATTAGAAAGTCTCTTGGATTTCTTGATTTTAGTCGCCTTGAAGCATTATCGTGAATGGATTTTAAGGCTAATTTGGATTTGAATGAGGGCGGAGTTTAGTATGAAAGGATGGATATTTGGTCTGGGCCAAGTTAGCTACATATGAAACATTAAGATCTTTATGGATAAGTTTGTTTGTGACATGATAAGAGAGTATTGAGGATTTTACGAAGGATTTTGGATTGTAAGGATTGGATACGAGAAGAATTGGAAGGTTTAGTATAGCCCCAAAACGTTTATCCTCATGTCCAAATGGGTCTTATTACTGCTATGTGATTAAGTCTTATGTGATTTATTGGTAGCTTTGATCACTTGTCTAGTAAATGTTACTAGTTGGAAACGAGGAGCAGTTTATTATCTCTTTATTTAATCTCTTTATTATGTTTAAGTCTCTTTTATTATTATAATTATGAAAACAATTTAAAAATTTTTAAAAAAATAACTGCAGATACTCATCTGAGGAATCCTTGGCTTCTAAAAATCGAGTGGGACTCGAGGCCCGACGGTCGATGAACAGATGGTGGCTATGTTCTGCGTCAGGTAGGGATATCAATTACGCATGCAGGGAATAAAGATGGATGGCTAGCTGAACTTGAGTAAGCCTTTCTTTATGGTCGATTTGAGCTCCAGAAAAAAAAAAAAAAAAAAAAAAAAAACTGAAAATTATTATAATTTCCAGTGTTATACGAAAAACTCTGACAGTCTTTTAGCATTCTCCCTCTACTCAACACATGAGGTCTGAAATTTTATATTGTTTTCTATTATTTTTTTTTACTGGAACAAGAAAAAGAATGAGAAATATGGAAGCTAAATTTCTTTTCTAATCCTCCAATATTTATTTATTTACAAAGATAAGGAAAATAATGGTTAAGATCTTGTTATACCTCTTAAATTTCTATTCTTTAAAACAAATTTAATTATAAATTTATAAAACATTAAGACATGTGAGAATCTGGGATATTATTTTTTTTTTTCTTAAATCAATCCTTTGATTAGCACAACCATTACAAAATATACATAGAAAAGAGACATTTATTTGTAGGAGGTGTACTCTTTTATATGAACTTAATTTATGACTTAATGTTTACAAGAAACATTGACGTTATGTGTAAAATAACATTACATGGCTATCCACATCATAAATATTTAATGTGTTAGAACATTAGGAAAGAGAAAAAAAAAATTATTTTTATTTTTAAGAGGTTCTGACGTCACATAAAGAAATCTCGGGTTAAAAGGTTTGCTTTTGTGCTTTTTCACTTTATAATTTAATACCTCATAAATTTCTCACAATAAGTGTTAAAGAATTATTTTAAGTATATAAAATAATTTGAAACTAATTATTTTTGCGAGGGAATAGAGGAATAAGATTATAAGACTGGGCGTTTAATAACAAAGTCTTAAGACTCTATCTCATTAGCTCGGATTTTAACTTATTAAAGAATTTCAAGACCTTGTCTAAGAAGTTCTTAACTTAAAGCTTCATTTAACGTTGAAAATTATATTTTCCGTTGCAGCGATTCAAGTTTATCGTTTTCCAAAACTTTTTTTTTTTTTTTTTTAAACAAGAACTAAAATCGATGGAGAAATCAGTAATTAATTTTCGGAGAACATGACTTGCTTTCATTTTGTTTTAAATTAATAAAACGAGTTTTTAAAACTATTTTTTTAGGATACATTTTATCTCGTAAAGTTGATTAAATCTATTTATCAGTTGGAGCTTTTTTTGGGCTTTAACAGAATGGGAAATATTGGTAATAAACTTATTTAAACTGATCATTATATGATTATCAATATCTGAATTTAAGATGTGAGTAAGGAATGAGATTTGTTTTATTAAGATTGTGTACTTTTTAAATTTAAAGGAAGAATTAGAAGAAAAAAAGCTTTGAGGAGAGGGATTTGGAAATAGTAAAGGTGTGAATTGAGTTTTCTATAAATTTAAGAAACAGAGAATTTGAGCGACATTTGAGAAGGAAGATCCTTTGTTCAATTTTCACAAGAAGGTTTCTTATGAGACGGTAAGTGAGGTTGAAACGGGGAATATGATGGGGAAATGTAGTTTTTTTTTTTTCTATATAGCTCAACTTCCAATAGACAACAAGCTTACGATTTAAAAGAATCCGCTAAATCATGTTCGTCTCTACGGAATTGAACTTCGGGGAACAGCAAAATATTCAAAAATCTGACGAAAATCCTGAAAACCATAACCAACCCTATGCCTTCACAAAAAACCCTTACATATTGACCTTAATATAACTTTCGCGTTTGAATCTGTTAAAATCTTTCTCATCATCCAAATCCTCTGGCATAATCCCTATCCACTTCGACACATTCCTATATTCTTCCTGACAAATTAAAAAGCAGTGGCCTCGAGATCTATTGTAGTATTCGACATGGAGATATGATAATGGCAACTCAAGCGCTGATCGACGGTACTACAGCGGTCTTACTAAGCCTCCATTGGTTTTTCACATAGGAAACGAAGCTAAAAAGCAGTGATGGGATCTCATTGGTCTTGGCTTATCTCTCCATTAGTGGAGGGACAAGCTTGGTTAGGCAATCACTGCAATGTTTATATATCTTACTATTATATAAAAGGACTAGACATTTTTCGTTTGTGATCACTAACCGTGGAAACTACTGAACAATCTGTACCAAATTTTAACCACATCATCTTCATAGCTTAAAGGAGGTTTAGAAATAATAAAATTTAAATATTTCAATTATATTGCCATAAAAAAAGCAATAAATATGTAGTGCGCAGTGAAGTTTGATAATCGACCGATAGGTGGTGAGCACCATTCCAGAGAGTTACAAGTTACAAAAACTACGCTGTTATATTGAGCTAGAAATTAATGATACAAGTTAGTTTTCAATTCCATTGTTAATTAAAAAGCTATTCATATATGCAGCAACGTGTGGATCCCTGTGTAGTTTAAAAATCGACTGATATGTGGCCATTCTGCAATAGAGTTTGCAATGATAAAACTATTAAACCTAACTGTACCAAATTTTAACTACAACGCAGTTCTAGAAAGGTTTATAATAATTATTTTATTATAATAATAATTAAAACATATAGCCTTGAATGGCAGAAACGAGGTTTGCCACTGTATCTTATATACTTTCATGGTTAGAAATTAAAATCCAACCAGATGGATCGATAAAATTATTTCGCCAAAATGGATGTCTAATTATGCTTTTAAGTACTCTTCAAACACCTCATCAATGCAATTTCAACCAGGTTAAAATTGCTGCGTGAAAATATCATTGAAAAAATAATGCTTAATTTCATACTTCAATACTAGATTTTAATCGATAAACAAATTAAATTCAATTATTAGTTAAAGTTCTTCATTTATGAGAACGGGCGACGCCGCGACAGGTTAAGCTAGTTTGGTATATAGACTATGATTGTATTGTTAACTTTTAGTTTAATTTAATTATTACTTTTACAATTATTATTGTTTTTTTCTTTATTTGGATGATAAAAGATCGTGGATCAATTGATTCTTCAATCCACTCGTTGATTACGGAAGAAAAATGCAGGGTACTTTGATTTAAATAAGAAATAAAATATATACAATTTTACAAAAATGTCAAGGGAAACTGTTAAATTTTCGTATACTTTATTTAAGAAACGGATTAGTATAATTCCAGGCTTTAAGTTGAATATTTCATTGCCAAGATGTACGATTCGAATCCGCGCAAAATAGTCACTTCTATAATCTTCGCCCTCTTCAATCTCTCGATAGGGTCTACGAAATTGAATGTTTCAGTAGAAACAGTCGAATGTTAAACAGATAGCTGAACTTGTGTCAAAGGCGCTCAAATATTTGATGCCCCCCACCGTATATAAGGGATCGCTGTTGACCCTCGCGATGTTTCTCAAGATGCCACTTTGCAAGTCCTGTAGAACTCTTGAGGAGCCGTCCTCTGAGCAACACTTGAGGGGGAGGATTGTCTTCTCTCAACTCTCACAGGTAGCTGGGGGGAGTCCTTAGGGGGGTCTTCATTATCGCATTGTTTTACGAAAATTTTAAATCACATCATCAAAAGTAAACGATTGTATTTTTTTATTTTAAACCAATGTTAAAAAATAATACGGGAATTTAGAGGATTTTGTTCACATTTTTTTTTTTTTTAGAGATTTCCTTTTATCAGACACTCTTGTAGAAAGGATTCTATTTATAACCGTTCTTTCCGTCCTTAAACGTATATGATGTACAATTTATTTTGATAATTTTCGTTTTGATTATTGTTTTATAAATACACATACATAATGCGTTTATTGTAAATTAAATATTGTTGTTGATGTTTCGTTTTAAGCACAAAAAACTGTCGATGGTTACTATTGCCCATATACTTGAACTTAATTATACCGTCTGCATTGCATCAATAACAGCAAAGTTAACATTACCGCATTTATTTTTAAACTAAAGCAATAAGAAATTTCAATGCTATTGTTTTGTCTAAATTATATCAATATCAAAAAAATAAAAAATAAATAAATATACATTATTTTTTATTTTATTTTTGCCTCTACAGACTTTGTACATCTTTGGCCGCCTTAACCAGCCTACTCCTCCTCAGATTATCTTTGGCTTTTCCTTCCACTTTGTTGCATGTAGTTCTCTTCTTGTATCCTTGTTAATTAAATTATATGATCCATTAATCTTAATGAACTTTATGGTACAAAATATGTACGCACAGAGCTGACGAGATACACCACATTTATCCATCCATATTTCTCCTCGAAGATGAGTCTCCTTGTGAGAATAACTTTACTGAGTTGACATTCAGGTGGATCTCTCCTTGCCTAATTCAATTAAACGGCAGTGCCTAATTCTAAGACGTGTAATAATCACCTCCTCACTTCTAAATTGTCTGTAGGATGAGGCCCAGCGTGGAGGATGACATTTGGTTTGATTTCCTTCATTTTATTTTTTTTTCTAATGCCGACAATGCACTCTGCTAGTCACCCAAAATCTTCATGTGAAGTAGTCAAAATATGTCTGCCACGAACAAGAAAGTAGATCTGATCGTTTGTTATTGGTGGGATTCTTTTATTATTAACACTGATTCTATAAACACACTATCGTCGTAATCGGCTTTTTAGAGGTCAAGATTTAATACTATTTTTTTTTTTTTTTTTAATATGTTTAATATATATAAATATACTGACAAGGAGACGTTTTGACTTGTAACTCCCCGATTGAAACCAAATTTTAAGAGCTTCTAGATACCATAAATCCGCATAGTTTAGCTTAAATGTGGAGTTCCCAGGATTTCTCCTTAATTAGATAACTCAGGTTACAGTTGGCCTCGGAATGTTTTTTTTTTCAATTAGTTTTTGTCCACTAAGATCTATAGTAAATCCAATGTTAAAATCATAAATAAAAAGCAAAATGTGCGCTGATTCTATTGATGTCAATACTATTTTAAACAATTAAAACAGTAATCGAAATGTTATGGCCGTTAGAAGTTGTTGGTTAAATTTCATTTTGAAAATGTAACGTCCTCTAAAGGAGTAAACAATTTTTTTTTTCTGATTTTGATAAAATTTAACACGTAAGGGTTTCTGTTGCGTTGAATTGAGATCTGAGGTGAGTTTCCTATGAAAAAATTTCCCAGTGATTTACAGCGGATTTTATTGGAATTTTGTAATTTTTTTTTTTGGATTTTTTGAGCACCCTGAAGCCGGTTCATGTTTGGAGCATAACTAAAGTATTCTATATTTCAAATAGCATACAAAGCTACAATTTTACGTGAAAAATCACTATTTCTCTACTTTTTTTCTCGACCATACTACCCACTAAAAAATCGGTGTTCATATCTGTGAGATATAAAAAAAGTGGCGCACCAAGAAAATATTGATTCGTTGACGTTTAACTCAGACGATTATCAAATTTGTCATTACAATTATTTAAATGTATTTAAAAAACATTAAACAAGGAAATTTTGAAAAATAAATAAATTAATTAATAGTTTTATTGAGAAAATCAACAACTTTAAAAAATTGAAAAAACTAAAATTTCATTCAAAATGTTTTGTTTTTTTTTCTTACTACTTCGTCTCAGGGGTGTTTGATTTTATGCATGTCAGGGCCTCAAGCAGACCAGTCGATTCTCAATTCCTTTAAGTATTCCTGACACATTTAACAACATGAAGTATTTCATTATCGTGCTTCAAATCGAAGTTATCCCCAATGCTGCAAATGGGGGAACGAAGTTCTGGAGTATGAATTAGCGTTCAAAATGGATCCCTCTACGATGCACAGCTCAGTTTTTTTCCATGAAAAGAATATGCAGCCCAAGTTATAACTATGCCACCCCAAAATATTTTGTTGCAAAGTGACTGTAGCTTGATCTTGTATCTCACCTCGCCTTCTGTAGATTTCAATGCTTCTATCTCGAGGTTTAAGACAAAATCTGTAATCAGGATCCACCTCCAGACATATTGAGCCTAATACTTGATTCCTGGCGAATTCCATAAGACTTTTTGGATCCTGTAGATTTATTTGGGACTTCCGAGCAAATTTTCTGACACGATTTATGGAATTACCTCTTTTTCACGAACAATCCTGAGCCACTGAGCTTATTTTAATGCAATAAAGGGAAGATCTCAGAAGCTCTGTTAAATCGAATATCGATAAACAATGTATAATAAACAAAGTTTCTTACGTACACATTTACTATAAGAATAACAAAAATTAGAATATTTAGGTTTTTTTGCGGATGGGATAAAGCTGCATTTGTTTGTCCTTTGCAAGAAGATAATTTTGGTCATATGAGCATTGAACAGCTTCATCATCACTACTCACGGATATAGCAAAATCACTGCCTGACCAATTTGGTCTGCACAGTCATCACCAGAATCCTCAGGATCACTACCGCCAAAAAAGGTTTCGCCATCTTCCTCATTCGCTTCTTCTCACTCTTTCCTCTCAAATTCAGCAATAATTGTTTTAGGAGTAACCATTTCAACCATTATAAAAAAAAAAAAAAAAAAAAAGACCTAGACGAAATATAATAGTTGCATTTGAAGTAGCGTGGGTCAAAAGAGGGCTAAGATGATGGGACATAAACACTGGCGTAAAGATTATTGAATGCTTACTTAGGACGTTACACTAGTTGAATAATAAATAATTTCGTTAGAAACCTGTGGTAACAAAACGATTTAGTCAAATAGTTACATGAAATGAGTTATATCTAGTAAATGGGTTTTCGGGGGTTTAGTAGTTTACTAACTTGTTAGTTAACAGGTACTGGAGGGATGGGTCAGTTCCCTTAAACTGGAGAACTTGTAATCAGTTTTACAAATTACTTCCTAAATAACGTTGTATTAACATATATTGCCAGGTAATTTACATTTATTAACCAACTTCAAAAATTTTTAAAAGGTTCTCAATCCGACTTTATTTTTTATTATATTATTGTTATTGTCATTAATTTTTTTTTGCAAGTTTTTTAAGCGATTATTCTGTCAATTATGAACTGATTTTGATGATTCTTTTGTTGATCGGTAGGTCATACTTCAGAGGTGGTCCTTGAAAAAATTCATTTTTGAGCAAAATGATCCCACTAATTGGGTTCTCTTCATCACCAGATTTTTTGATAACACAAAAATAAGAAAAACATAGGGGACTCGATGCCCAAACGAGTTGGGGCGAGGGTCTCAGCGCGCTCAGTACTGAAGAAGGTTCGAATCCCTCTTGGGTGGGTTAAAATATATTTTGTGGTGGATCCACCGAACAAATTTAGACCTTCCTAGTATGGCTAGAATAGGTTGTAACCTGTAGGATAACTCATCCTTCCATGTCAAAATTACTAGAATCAAAGGAACAAAAGTAAGGGCGTGGATTTGAAAATTAAAGATAAAAAAAAATTTTATTCATAAGGTAGATAGAGGGTCTCAGAGTAATTGCATCAGAAATATAGGTTTTCATGTTTTAAAAAAATAGAAAGATGCCGTGAAAGCATAGCTTTCGTAGCTTGGTATAAAGCTAACTAAAATTGAACCAATGTTCTGCACTATTTGAAATTCGCTTGATCCTAATCCAGATTCCTCTTGGCGAACCTATTTCGCTTGATAAACAACAGCAGCTGGTTCGAGTACGAATCAACGATCGATGATCAGAACTTCAACCGTGTAACCTCTGGTTCAGCTTATCATAATTTCAAAAAGAGTTTTGTTGGAAAAGGGAGGATGGGGATGGTTAGCAGTGAAATGAGTTCTCTTAATCCATCGCTGTACACGGACCTCCTGAGTGCTTTCAATTGTATCACTGTTTGGTTTCGGCTCTGTTTGTTCTAAAGAGATCCGTAATCCAGGTGAACTGCCCACCTGTTAATTCAGAAACAAAGAGTTTCGAAAAGGCTCTGTTAACTTTTATAATTAGCTTTAGCTAAAAATTAAACAACTGCGCTAAAATTACGCATAACATTCTAAAATAATTATTCGTTACTGTATTAACTCTTTAAAGTCCTATTTCTCGTCTAAAACGTTGATATAAATGTGTATATTTAGCATAGTTATGGCTTTTAGCTGGAGATATAACTTTTTTCTAGTGTAACTTTTTTTAATTTTTCTCCGCCCTTATTTTGAAACGCTGTTAGCTTGGATGAAAATTTGCCGAAATATTCAATTTAGAAATTCAATGGAAAATATTTTTGTTATATAACATTTGTCGCTAGGACAAACCGCTTGGGAGCTTTATTGGTTTGAATGGAAAAGTAACGTTTTCCTACAATTTTTAAATGTTGCGACTTCTTTGGCACGCTCTAGCTCTGTTGGTGTTGCTCGAAAAGATTTTTTTACTAATTTTGCAGTTTTATTGAAATATTGGTTCCAGATGCTGCATTTATTCCTCCTTTCAATTTTATAATTAATTTTTTTTTTAAATGTATGCTGTAATTACTAAAGCAATTAACTTGTAAATAATAGGCCAGCCAATTGTACTTCTAACTGCGCATTGTTTTGTATGCATTATATATTCCAATTAATTTTTTAATTCCGATTCAGAAAACTGCCCAAAAATTTTCGATCCGAGCAACACAACCACAGCTGTTACAGTTAGTTATATATATATCAATGTAAAAAAAAATGCAATCGAAAATATTATTCCGATCAAAAGGGTCTACAAATATATTTTTCATAATTCATATCCCTAAAATCAATTTTTAGTTTTGTCATGTAAAGGATTTATTAAGCTGACGTTACGCAAGAGCATAAGTATGATAATAAGTTTCGTAACTAGTTTACGATGCTATTATACTTTGATGAATTTCATTTGAATATTTGATTTGTTAGATTATATTCGTGGCATACTAATACAGAATACGAAATAAATTATTAAAGTGGAATTATGTCGAAAATGAAAAACTAAAATAATCCCATCAAATAACATTTACCCTTCATCGTAAAACTACGACATCCTTTAATGGTATTCCTCTAATCCCTGTTGAACAGATCTGGTACCTAGGATTCCATTTGGACAAACGTCTTACTTGGAATCCACATGCAAGACTAAAACGACAAGAAACGGCCTTTCGTTAGAGACTACTCCAACATTTACTAGACAAACGTTCATACCTTCTAATTATTTACAAAAGACTTATTTACATAACAGTAATGGGACCTATTTGGTCATACGGATTTGAGCTTTGGGGCTCCACTAAACTATCCTATTCTTCTCGTATCCAATCCTAACTTTGTCACAAATAAACTTATCCATAATGACCTTAATGTTCCAAATATTGCTGATTTACCCCAAACCAGTTACCAATCTTTTCATAGTAAGCTCCATAACCACTCGAATCCATTAGTTTTGCAACTTGCTTCCCACTCCATTCCTGATAATCCCCCGAGTTATCTGAAACGAAGATGGCCTAGAGCCCTTCTTATGTAGAACTTTTAGCAAAGTGCTGCTAGTGAGCAGTTCTTCACAAGTAGTTTACGTGTTATTATAATAATTTTCCTCAAATTTACTTGATTCGTATTGTATACAGTTGTAAATATCAGTAAATGGAAATTTTAAAAATTCTTATAAGAGCAGAGTATATTTAACATTGAATTTTACAAACTTGTGACCTAAAGGACAGCTTGATCTTCACCTTATTTAGGGAAGTTGCAATGTCTTATAAATGTACTTATAAGTATCCACAAAACTGAAAGTCTCACAAAAATTTGCAAATTTATCTAATTTTCATATAGTATGATCAAATTAATGATTACGTATCGATTTCATAGAGAAATTTACTTTTATAACCGGAAAAAACATGGTGTTTTTTATTTGACCAACAAATCAGATATTTGTGTAAATAAGACTTTGTGATAATCGTTTAATGAAAATGTGTATTTTAAACGGAATAAAAAAACGTTTCATTGTAATAGAAAGCCAAGAATAGGTTCAGGATATCAGATGGAGGTAGCGCTATGCACATAGATTACGCTATACAAAACCTATTTTCAGCATGAATGACTGAAAAGAAAACATTCGTCGATTGTTGGGGATAGAAAATCAATATAGATCAAATTATTGCCTTCTAAAACAATATTATTTCTTCGAAAATATATAATAAACAGCTATACAGGGTGTTTTTAGTATAAAAAAAGAAAGAAAAAAAGATGGGTGGAACTAGATCAAAAATGAAGAAAAAAGTCATATGCTTTAACTTTCTATTCCAATCCGTTCCAGGCATACGATGATTCAAAGACTTGTTTGGGAAACCATGTTTTTTGCCATAAAACCTGTAATATCTCTACTTTGTTCAAAATTTTTATGATTTTGACCACATTTTGGAATTTAGCATTAAATTTCTTATAAGAGCAGAGTACATTTAACATTAAATTTTACAAACTTATGACTTAAAGAACAGGTTGATCTTCACCTTATTTAGGGAAGTTATAATGTTTTATAAATGTACTTCAACGCTCACCGTTTTACGAAAAAAAAAAACTATTCATAAAACTGCAAGTCTCACAAAAACTTGCAAATATATCTAGCTTTCATGTGATATGATCAAATTAATGATTAGGTATCGGTTTCTTGGAGAAATTTACTTTTAAAACCGGAAAAACATGGTGTTTTCATTTGGCTTACAAATCAGTTACTTGTGTAAATAAGACATAGTAATCGCTTAATGGAAATGTGTATTTTAAACGTAATAAACTCTATATTGGAATAGAAAGCAAAGAAAACATTTGCTGTTTAATAGAAAATAAAGGAAAACTGTCATTTACCTTATGTTACTGTCATTACCTTTATTTGTTTATTATTGTCATTTTATTATGATATGAAATCTGGGAACCCAACTCTTCCTGATAATTCCCTTTACCGTACTAAATTGACTTCCAAACTCTACCTAGAAATACGTAGGCGTGTTGTTAGACATTAGAGTAAGGGCGATGACTGTAAGAAGGGCCGGAAAAATTCTCAGGGTCTTCTCGTCCTTCTTACTCTCCGCTGATTCCAATGAATGAAATTGTAGATGTCATCTCCTGATGACACCTCACCGATCCATCATAGCATCTCTCATTTATTAAGATAAGTTAAGATTAAGTTTGTTTTGTAACCAAGTAAGATCCATAGATTAAGAAATGATTACTTCTAAATGTAATTTGTTTATGTCAACCTTAAATTGAATATGCATTGCTTTTAATTTAACAACATTCAAACTTATTTACCACCATTTCAATAAATAGTTTAAAAAATTTTTTTTTAAATAAATAAAAAAATTGGCTTTCTTATACCTATATATGAAGAAATATCTTAGCTTCATTTGTATGATTATCTTTGATATTACGTCGTATTTCTTAGTGTTAGGTATTTTACACTCTAGTTAATTTCTAGAAGCCAGAGCCACTTAAAATTGCTTCCAAATTCGAAATGAGAAAGCTGAGTGGTATATATTTTGGGTTCAAGTTGTGGGCAGCTCGTCCAACTTGGGGAAGACGTGATCCAACAATCCAACTCCCGGCCCTGCTCCAAGCCACAATCCAATTCCTTAATAATAGAACTCCGAGGCCCCGGGCGGTGGGGGGTGGGGGCAACTTCCATTATTCTCCCTCTATCTAAAAAACGATACTTTCCAACGGGAAATTTATTACAATTTACTCTTGATGAAAAACTGGAAGACAACTAATGCTTTAAGATATTTAGATTATCTCAGAGCTAGAAATAAAGTTTTAGATCATCCTCTTAAAAAAATACCGTTAGAACGCATTCAATTTTATGGCATTTGTTATTTATAATATTCTAAGGTTCGTTCGAAAAAACGGAGCTCATGACAACGAACAAAAATTTTGGAAAGAAAGAAGTCAATACAAAATATGGTTCAGTAAATGTGACGCGAAAGTTTAAATACCTGGGAGAGACCATTTGTAACAGAGGATCAGAAAAGGAAGGTATGAAGGAAAGAGTTGCCAGACTGGAAGGACTGAGTTTCGCAACGAGTAACATCTACAATAAAAAGAATCTCTCCATCAAGGCAAAGATCAAACACTACAACACTGTAGTGAAACCAGTAATTTTGTATGGAACCGAAACAATGAATCTCCCCAGTATGGAGAAACTGCTAAGAGTTGAAAGAAGAATCCTGAGAAGAATCTATGGTCCTAAGAAAACGGAGGAAGGATACAGGCTAAGGCCAAACAAGGAAATTTACAGGGAGATAAAGGATATGGAACGGAGATAAGAACTAGGAGATTGAGGTTCTATGGTCACATGGTGAGGATGCCGAAAGAAAGACTGAATAAGAATATAATGGAAAAACTCTGGGGATACCGGAGTGCACGGAGCTACATCAAACAACTGAAGGAGGAAAACAGCAAGGTTGGGAATCAGGGACGTGGATTGCTTGGATAGAGACGAATTCAGGAAAAAGTTACAGGGGCTTGCAGTTCTTGAGGGGCCAAGGAGGACCAGTGCAGGAGTGGCTTGGACGGAGGAGAGGAGAAGGAAGCACTCGAACTTGATGAGGGAAAAGTGGGTGGAAAGAAAGAACAAAAAGAAGAGAATACAATCATAATATTCGCGTGGTCTACAAGGCCGTTTCGCGCCCAAAAAAAAAAAAAAAAAAAAAAAAAAATTTAAGGGTTTTGGGTAGATGAAGGGGTCATGTGATAAAACACAATTTTGAGTAATTTAACTCTAACTTATTGTTCGCGCCAATCGGCGCTTATGTGAAGGGGGGGGAAGGAGAAAAACTTTAATTTACCGTGTATTGACGCACTCTATGAATTTCCGGTGCAACTAGCCCTTATCTGCGCTAATCCCCTTATGAATATTCCTCTTTCTTCTATCATCTGTGCTTGAGTACGCACCTCCTACAAAATTGCCCAAGACCTCATGGTCTTCCATTGGTTTTTTAACCTAGTTTTCCCCCGAATGAGTGGTGATCTAAGAGGAGGCGAGCTTGGACGAATATTGCAGCTCAGGAGAAGCATCTGCCAAGCCGTAAAGATTCTTGGGGCCCCTGGACAGACCGTCGGCGGCAGTAATAAGGTAAGAGATTTCTTCTGTATTATTCGTTTATGCTACCTTCTCAATAATATCTCCCCAAGAGTGCAAAACCTCGATTTCATATATTCCCATACAGTCCATTTGCTAGAGGCCGAAGCGGGTTTTCCGTTTCGGACATTAACATTAACTTTCTTAAAAGGATTTTTTATGAAATAGGTATGGCAAAATAATATATCCGAGCATGAAAATATTATATTTACATTTTTTTTTTCTTACAATAATCAACATATTTGTAATAATAATTAATTAAAATTAAACAAAATCACTATTATTTGCATCTTCATTGGCCGAATGAGGTATATTGTTTCTTTTTTATCAGCAGCAGGAAAAATAATCTTTAATCTGGGGCATGTATAATATATGTATTATTTAGTTTTAAATATCAACAATGCCACTATGAAAAGACAAGAAAATTCTCGTCATTTGCGACTAATCCAACATTTATTAAACAAGACTTATTTACATTACAAAAGACTTATTTACATTATAAGACTCATTTAAATATACAGAGTTGAGTTTTAGTGCTCCACCGACTCTTCCAATTCTCGTATTCAATCCTTAATGTAATCGTAAATTTTATTTTTTGCAGCGGCGTCTTTGTTCAACCGGATGAGCGAAATATTATACTTTTCGTATATAAATAATTTACATAAATGAAGGGCTTGAAAGGGTTATTTTACATTTTTTTAAAAGTACAATCTAGTTCATTAGATGAAGGACTTATGAGCAGAAGTGATAAGTAGCAAAATCTGAATATTTTAAAATAACTAGAAAAAAAGTACAAAGAGAAGATAAAGTATGTATGTAACATGAATTTGGAAAAAAAAAAATAAATAAAAATAAGTGTATAGTAAAAGAATGTTAATGTCCGAAACGGAAAACCCGCTTCGGCCTCTAGCAAATGGACTGTATGGGAATATATGAAATCGAGGTTTTGCACTCTTGGGGAGATATTATTGAGAAGGTAGCATAAACGAATAATACAGAAGAAATCTCTTACCTTATTACTGCCGCCGACGGTCTGTCCAGGGGCCCCAAGAATCTTTACGGCTTGGCAGATGCTTCTCCTGAGCTGCAATATTCGTCCAAGCTCGCCTCCTCTTAGATCACCACTCATTCGGGGGGAAACTAGGTTAAAAAACCAATGGAAGGCCATGAGGTCTTGGGCAATTTTGTAGGAGGTGCGTACTCGAGCACAGATGATAGAAGAAAGAGGAATATTCATGTGGGGATTAGCGCAGATAAGAACTAGTTGCACCGGAAATTCATAGAGTGCGTCAATACACGGTAAATTAAAGTTTTTCTCCTTCCCCCCCCCTTCACATAAGCGCCGATTGGCGCGAACAATAAGTTAGAGTTAAATTACTCAAAATTGTGTTTTATCACATGACCCCTTCATCTACCAAACCCTTAAAATTTTTTTTTTTTTTTTTGGGCGCGAAACGGCCTTGTAGACCACGCGAATATTATGATTGTATTCTCTTCTTTTTGTTCTTTCTTTCCACCCACTTTTCCCTCATCAAGTTCGAGTGCTTCCTTCTCCTCTCCTCCGTCCAAGCCACTCCTCCACTAGTCCTCCAATACGTTTATTGAAATTTAAAACTGCTCAAAATATATACATAAAGTAAATTATGCATTTAAAGACATCTCCTAATCTGAATTTGATTTAGGCGTTTTCGACAATTGATAGTCAAAAATCGACGAATTTCGCCAACTTTCTCAAAAATTTAGTTTTGGTCATGTTTAAGAGTCTATAACACAAAAACAGCTAATCCATTAAAAAAAAAAATGTTATATACAAATAGTTGTAGAACTTTAGATTTTGTCTAAGTAGGTTTAGTTCGGTTTGCTCTTTTTTTTTTTTTTTTTTTAATTTATATCAATTTATCGAAATTTACAACTATACAAATATTTACAGCAAGTAAATGAGCTGATGACGATTATAATGACATGTTAAAACTTGAAAAGAACTACTCATCAGTAGCACTTTATTAAAAATTCTACACTATGAGGTCTTTAGGCCATCTTCGTTTCAGACCCCTCGGAGGATAATGAGGAATGGAATGGGAAGCAAGTTGAGAAACTATCGGATTTGAGTGATACGGAGCTTACTATGAAAGGACAGGTATTGTTTTTTTACTTTCTGAAAAAAAAAAAAAAAAAAAAAAAAAAATGGACAGCAGGTTTCGACTCTAAAAATATTTGTATATATCGTATATGTAGAAATATAGATTAATTAATATTTGTTGGAATCCTGATATGTTCTTAATGCCCTTTTTAAAGTGTATAACGACTTGAATGCCTAAATCAGAACTAAAACATTAAAATCCGAGAAATTGGAAAAAATTAATCGGAAGGAATTTTTTGACTTTCAGTCAACTATTATAATTTTAATTAGAATGTTGTTATAACAATTTGATAAATAAATATAATTCATAATTGATATCATTAACACTTTTATTCTTACGTATTATATTATATATATGGATTATTGTAGTCCTACTTCATCCTATTCATAATATGAATGGGATAATAGGACGTCGAAGTGTCACACCAAGCCCTGGATTATTAGCCGTCAGTCAAAGCTGACAGGTCCCACCGACCCCAATAGGTTCAGTCCATAGTGTTGGTTTTATTCCATTACTAACCTCAATTGGGGCCATAGTTTTGGATCGGAAAATGTATAAGATTAACCAGTAAGAAATAAAAATGTTTTAAAGTTGAAAAACACCATTATTATAATCCAAATATTCCATTTTTATGTAAATTAGCCGGGAAATATGTTGTTACTGTTCCACTTCAATGTCAATAGAGCGATAATTTTCTAGAGTAAGGCAAACAATTTCACCCACAAAAAATAAATTAAGTGAAAAAAAAAATTGGGATAGTTTCTTTTCCTACAATTCACAGATAACTATATTAGAGATTTGAACTGTTCACCTCATAACATTATTATCTAGGCATGTACCTACTTCCTGCTAATTTATTCATAATAAAATAGTTTAAATTTTTAACATTTGAATTAATTTTTATGTTGTTAAATAAATTAAGATCACGACACTGTTCCACCCCTATCCCCTCAAGAAATATCTTTATAGAACAAGAATGAGAACACTAAATAAATGTTGATAATAATGTTAACTTATGATAAACTTAGAGTTTTTTTAAGACAGAAGTGTTTTATCGAAATAATGTAAAGGCAATAAGTAATATAAATTACAAAAAAACCACTCACACAATATTTTTTATATTTTTGTTTTTAGTAAAAAAAATATCACTTTTTCTGCCAAACGCTTCCGTAAATCCACCAATTGGGTTCCTTCCATAACAAGATTTATTTATGAAACATAAATAATAAAAACACAAATATTTTTAACAATGTTGATAGCGTTTAAAAAAATTATTATTTTCAGATTAACAACTATCTATTAACGTAAACTTGATTTTGTTTTCAAGGAAAATTGGTCCTTACCAAACAAAACACGCAAGGAAAACTTGAATAGAATGTCAAAATTACTAGAATCAAAGGAAAAAAAGTAAAATGAAAATAAATTCTATTCTGGGGAAATTGCCCCTTAAGAATTATTATAATGAGCAATATAATAGCGACTTAGCTGCCGTACGTAAAATAAAGGACATGATACAAAAAAGAAAAATATTAAAATTAAATTACGGCATAAAAAGTGTCAAAAGAAAAAATTACATGTTATAAATATTACAGAAAAAAAAAAATTATATCCTAAGGTTAAGAATTTAATATCAGGTATGAAAAAAAAAAATCAATGAAAAGATGAGTTGGCAAAGCAAATAAATATACCTTATCAGGAGAAACAAACGTATCTTATCAGATCTAATAGTATAAATTATGAAAAAAAATAATATCAAATTAGTGCTATAGTACAAAAATAATATTAAACATAATCAATATTATATTATGCATATTCATTTCTCATTTAAGACTAAAGCGACAAGAAACTGCTCGTCGTTATAGATTACGTCAACATTTACTAGAAAAACGTTCAAAGATCCCAATTAATTAAAAAAGACTCATATACATGACTGTGATTAGACCTATTTGGACGTACGGAGTTGAGCTTTGGGGCTCCACTAAACCATCCAATTCATCTCGTATTCAATCCTTACAATCCAAAATCCTTCAAAAAATTCTCAATGCTCCTTACTTTGTCACCAATAAACTTATCCATAAAGATCTAAATGTTCCATATGTTGCTGATTTAGCCCACACCAGATACCTGTCATTTCATAGTAAGCTCCATAATCACTCAAATCCGTTAGTTTCTCAACTTGTTTCCCATTCCATTCCTCATAATCCTCCGAGGGGTCTGAAACGAAGATGGCCTAAAGACCTCATAGTGTAGAATTTTTAATAAAGTGCTACTGATGAGTAGTTCTTTTCAAGTTTTAACATGATATTGTAATCGTTATCAATACATTTACTTGATGTATATATTTTGTACAGTTGTGAATTTCAATAAATGTAAATAAAAAATTTTTCAAGGAACATTGGTCCTTACCAAACAAACCACACAAGGAAAACTTGAATATAGTGTCAAATACTAGAATCAAAGGAACTAAAGTGAAATGAAATGAAAAGAAATATTCTGGGGCCATTCCTCCTCAAGAATAATTATAATGAACAATATAATGGCGCCCTAGCTGCTGTATATAATATGAAGGACATAATACTAGCAAGATAAATTTAATATTAAAATTAAATTACGATGCAAAAAGTAATATTACATATTATAAATATTACACGAAAAACAAATCATATCTTAAGGTTAAGAATTCAAAATCAGGTAACAAAAATAAGTTCCAGAAATTAGATGCTCTCGATATAAAGAAGCGTTTGAAGGATTTTTTACAGGGAGTTAGGTAGAGGGACGGGATCTGGTATGTGCATAGGTAACTTGCAATTTTCAATTAAATTTTAAATATTTTTGTTAATTTAATTTAATTTTTTTTGATTTGAGAATTTTACTAGTTGACTTTAATCCTTCTTGTTTATCGTCAAATCAAAATAAATTTTTATCATATAATACAGGCATAGTTCCGCCTATCTCAAATGATACAATTTATTATTACTTTTTTCGTATATTGTTCCAGGGAGATCCCTAGACTTTCCCTACATGTCTCAATATCCACTGTCAGACTTCACAGACTGGTCCATATATCCTAGTACAAATCTAAATACTTTCGATACCACAATAGTAAAATTACTATCTTATCTTATTATAAAGAAAAAGATGTGTACAATATATGAGGGACAGAAATTTAATCCGGTCAGTTTCCAGTGGGACGGTTGTGCCCCAAAGATATAGAAAACTTTCATAATTTCTCACTGCGAGAGTCGTGAAATCCTGCTCTCCCTCCCCCCAGCCTGAAACAAAAAGGGGTTTGTTTTTTTTCCAGCGACCCCACTCGGTCAAGGGAAAAGTTAATAGCTTGAAATTTAATTAAGAGTTGAGAGATTTAAACCTGAGAAAGGACGTTACCTCCCCCCTCCCGCGGAATAATAGCAGCACGTTCTTTTGATATGGATCTTGCGAGACCTTTCATCAACTCCTTTATGCCTCTCTTATTAAACATAAAAAAGAAGAGAAAAAAAAGAAAGTAAAAATCCATTACTTTTTCGATTTTTCTACGTAGAATCGTATCTTACAAAGCTAGAATTAATTAAGTTTTTTTTTCTGATCTAGAACGAATTTTTTGTGGGGACAAATTATTCTCCTGTGATATCTGTGTTTGTAGAATCAGAAAAAAAAAAAGAAAAAAAAGAACTCTTAGATTTAAAAATTTATCTTTCTGAGCAACCGCCGTATTTTTTTATTTATTTTTATATTTTAAAAAACCCTTACGTAGGGTCAATTCCATGTCAAATCAACCAATGGTTTGGACCTTGACCTATTTGATTTCAATGAGTTTTGCTATAGCAGATGTAGTTACCAATACTAGTAAAAAAGAGAAATATTACATTTTTCTACTTTTCAGAAGACATAAATTTTAACGTTTCCTGGTAAAACAAACATACTAAAATTTCTTTACATTTGCCAAGCTTATATCTCGGGAACGGTACAGAATATAAAGAATGTGTATATAATAAAGGTTGTAGAGAATTTAGTTAGCATTAATTTAGTGAATAGTCGTGTTTTGCATACGATGCACCGCTTTCCAGATATGAGCCGAAAACAAAAAATACCTTCCGCGCGCCCTCCCTTCTTCTTCCCAGACCCGAAAACTGCAGGACTTGTAGTATGTTTACTTTCTAACTACACTGAACAAGTTTCCAAAGAAAAACCTTGGATTACAGAAAACGCATTATATAACACTTCATTGACAGGACTGTCCATTTAAAAAAAAAATATATTTTTTTTTATCAAGCACCCATTTCCGTTCCATCCTAAAATTTTGTCCACATGTAGTAAATAATAGTGTAAATCACATATATTTTTTTTGAAAAAATCGAAGGGTACATATTTTGGGAATTACGAAATCTGTTTTTGGATGTTTCGAAAAAAATCAAAATGAACCGACAATATATCAAGCGATATATCATATTAAAGGGCATTTCAAATAGAAAAGAATGCCGCAAATTTGAGCTGTCTGGGAGCAACAGTTTTTTAATGGCGTAATTTTAAATAGACTAAATTAGGACCGAAAGCAGTATTATTTTTAATTTTAAAAAGCTTATAACTCAAAAACCTATAGTCAGAAAAATGTAATGTTTTAAATTTTTAATTACTGTACTTGGTAAGTACAGTTGCTATACCAAAAATGATAGAAATCGGAGAAGTCAAGATTCAAATCTAATGTAAAATTGATTGATTTGGCATGGAATGACCCTGTAGTATTGTTATTATTTTTTACTCCCAATCCATCTAATACATCTATTTATCATATATATCTATATGATAGGTAGGTAGATTATTTCTGGACACACAACATCTAAGGTCTTCAGTGCCCTATGCGTTTACTTTACGGTAAAGAAAAGATTGCGAACCGGCCGACAAAGGACCACACAGACATCATATTCAACTTCTTATTGTACGCTCATTCCTTATTCTCCTCCAATAATTCGCTCAGACTGCTGCAGTGAGTGGCATACTAATGATAAATCAATTTGACTGTTGTTAAATTAAAAACAACTTACATTCAATTTAAGGTTGACATATACAAATTAGAATAGAATAGAATAGAAAGAAAACTTTACTCTGGGACAAAGTCCCTTAAGAATAACATAAAATAATATAAAGTAAGATCATAACTGGCCGAGAGGCTGTTAAAAATAAAATAACATAGGTAAATTTAAATACAAATATGTATGAAAAAAAATACAGAGAAAAACTAGAAAAAGAAAAACTATTAATAAAAAGAGAGTGAAAAAATAAATATACAAAATAGAGGTTAATATTCTAAACAAAATTGCAGAAGAGAAAACAAACAAACAGAAACAAAGAAAAATAAAAGATAGAAAATCAAAAATTATCATTACAAGAAATCAAAACATTATCATAGTCAAACTATAATTTTTGCTAATGTTTCATGTCTGAAGGTCTTAGTAATTAAATTAGACGATTACATAAATAGTACATACATCCTTATAATTGGAGAGCGTCGGGTTGGAGGGAAAGAAGATGGTGAAAGAGTAGTGTTTTGATTGTTCCAAGGGAAGAAGCATTGCGGATATAGGAGGGGAGGGAATTCCAAAGAGTAGAGGATCGGACAAGGAAGGAACGTTGAATGCAGTACTTCTGTGGGATGGAGTATAGAGATCGGAAAGACGAGATCTTATATGCAATGATTTGATAGCTGACTTGAATTTTAGGTTACTGTAAATAAAGGGAGGGTGACGGGTGTTGATAACTTGGAATAGGTAAGTGCCTAGGAAATATTTCTGCGGAAGGAGGGGAAAAGCCAATTTCCCCGTGTAGAGATGCGAAACAGCGAAATTACGTTTAGAAGTAAGCATCATTTCTTAATATATTACTTCGTAATCTATGTGTATAGCGCTACCTCCATCTGATATCCTGAACCTATTCTGATCGTTATACCCCTTCGCCTCTCCCTACCTGAAAGTAAAAAAAGAACCTATACCACTACAACCCATAAAGGTTCTTGGGTTCAATACTGGAAAGAATTTACTGGTTCTGTCACTAGGTCAACGGTTGTGAAAAGAGGCCAACATCATACTCATAAGGTACCGGCTATATAGAGTCCAGGAATACCCTGAGAGTTCTCCCGACCACTTAGACCATCCACGGCTAAAATTATAGGATTTAAATTTTCTTCAACCGGAATCGAACTTGGGTCCTGGCAGTGTAGTGCTAACGTCATCAACGCTCGTTTAATCTTCTTGGTCAATTAAATAAATAATTAAAATAAAATAAAATGCTGTAATCAAAGTTTAATATATATCTTATCTCTTTTAAGAAGAATAAAATGTTTATAATGAAATATGAATGTTCATAATAAAGTTCTAATTTTGTGTTTGTATTTATTTTGTTGTATATTTTATTATTGTCTTAGATTCCATTTATTATCTTCTAAAAAGATATATTTTTAGCCTTGTTTACTGTATTTTTTATTTCAATTATTTTGTTAGTTGTCTTACATATTTTTAAATTTTTTACCATAAGATTTATTTTATTTTTCGTGTAATATATATGATTTAACTAATTTGTATACCATAATCTAATTTTAATATTGTTTTCTTGCTTATTATTATGCCCTTAATTTTATAAACTGCAGCCAGGCCGCCTTATATTGTTTATTGTGATTATTGCTAAGCGGTAGCGGCCTTAGAATACAATTGATTTTTATTTCATTTTATTTTTTTTTAAATCAGAGTTCTAAAATTAATATTTTATATCTTATCGAGGTTGAACTAATGCTGTTCTTGTTTTGTTTGCATTTCTGTTTATTTTGCTTTGTATTTTACAATCTGCAATGTGCATATCATAGCTGTTGAATACTCCCTCTCAAGAAACTTTTTTTAAGGGTATGTAAAATTTTCTGTTTTGTCAAAGTTTCCGAGATTTTTTCTTCTTATAAAGGATTTTTCTTCGCTATTCGAAGTTTCCTTCAACCAAACTCCTCCCTCAGCCGGTTCCTCCATTCCTCTCTATCCATCGCTTCTTCTTCCGTTAATCCTCAGCCAGCTATACTTTCAGCCACATCTTTCCACTTGATACGAGGCCTACCTCTCTTTCTCCTCCCCTCTGCTTCCCATTCATAAGCAATATTGGGGACTCTTCTATTCTCCGTTCTTTTGATATGGCCAAACCATCTCAGACTCCTTCCCCCTATTTCCTCCAGAATATTTCTCTTAACTTCCATTCTTTCTCTTATGATCTCATTCCGGATTCTTTGAATCCTTGAGATTCTTGCTGATCTCCAAAAATCCATCTCCACAGCCTGAAAACTTTTGCCTTGCAATTTTTCTAAAGGCCATGTTTTTGAGCAGTACAGTATTATCATAATACATAAGGCCGTGGTTGAAAGCATAATACTATTATGCTTTCAACCAGGGCCTTATGTATTATTTTTTTGACATTGGCACATATGTTGGCACTCCAGAGGACTGAATTTAACATTCCGATAGCTTTCCGTACATCTGTTATTCTTTTTTGCACTTCTTCTGTCGCTCTCCCATTGATTTTGAGAAAAGTTCCTAGATAGCAGAATTGGCTGTACATAGTGGGCTAAGAGTGAAAATTGCAATTTTAGAAAAACTGAACTGAATGTTTGAGATTTTTTCCAAAATCGTCCAGTTCGAAAAATTCAAATTTGTGGGGCTTAAACTATTTTTTGTACATTTCTATTTATGTTGGTAAGGTATGTTTCAATTCTTGCCAATATTCTAAGATTTAATACTAAACGTTTCAAAAAAATCGAACTCTTAGCCAGCATTACACCAATCGATTTTGTGTGAAATGAGCTAAGTGATTAATGTTAACGTGATTGACCCCTGAAAGCCAAGTGCTTAACTAATTTTCAGAGTTTGGAAAAATTAGGTGTACATTAAATAATATTTTTCCTTTTACAAAAATTTATTTTTGAATTTTTTATATATATTTTTTTACATAAAAAAAAAATGGAAAATTAAATAACATATTCAGCATGCCTAAAGAAAAAATAATTATTTTATTAGTAGTATTTAAAACACTGAAAAAAAAAACACTTATAATTTTCTTTCATTCATCTTCTTCATCACCTAAATCTGAGTACACATCCTGCTTAGATGTAGATTTCAGCTTTTCATAGAATCACCTAAATGTTGGTCTTATGTAGGGAAGAAGATCTAACAGATCTTTCTTCTTCTCTGCGGCTATCGGAAGTGATTCAACATATCTGATTGCTGGCTCCAATTTTTGTAGCCTGCCCTTTTTAAAAAAACTTACAGTTTCAAAATTAACATTTATATCGAGAGTCGACTTGTAGTAGAGAACATCGCAGCTATCTTTGCTATAGTTAAGCCATCTTAACTTCCCCCAATGCATAGTGTCTTTTTCATTATCTTTATTTCTATGAACTAAGACAGTTTTTAAAAGGGTCCAAAATTTTAATTGTGAAAAATTTTGGGGCTTAGTAAACTTGACTTGCTTTTCATAAGTAAAAGTTCAAGATTGGAGCATCAGCCCACGATTCACATAGGAATATCCTTCATTGCAATATACGGAACACTTAGCCGGTTAGACAAAAGAAATGAGAAAAAAATTACGATTCTGGTGATGCAGATAGCTCGAAATTCACAAAATTCGACTTAGCCCAAACTTTACCCAAAGGTGCCACAGATATATTATCCAAGTAAAATAACCTTAACTTGATTTAACATAACCTTAGAAGGGTTGCAATAATCGTTTGGGCGCCAACGGTGAACCCCTGTACACAACAAGTGCCCTTATAACTATTCCGTCATCGTCTAGGTGGCTGTGAAGGGGTCAGGTTGTTAAAAAAGAGGTTCGTTAGGTGGATTAATGAATCATAAACCTACCTTTGTTTAATAAATTCACCCAAGGACAAGAGGTTAAGCATAAAATGAATTCGCTGGCCGTTTCTTCAAGAAACTATCTTTGTTTTTTTTTTCTTTATTGTTATATTCTGTCATCACCAGTGAATGTCATGGCTGTAAAAAAAAATAGTAGAGGTTAAGGCACGAGATGCATATCGAAGAAAATTTCCCTTGTTAATATTCTTTTATTTTATTCGAGGAGATCTCTCCTCCAGATCATTTACAACCGTCTATGGGCTTTGTTAGAAATCATTGTAGTCAGTACAGAAATAGTTACTTGTATATATTTATAAATTATATAAGGAGTAGATGAGTTCCTGACAAGTTATTCAAAAACTTGCCAAATTGTTTCCTATTGCTTAGATAACTATTTGGCCTACGTGCACGGTTCAGATAGATACCTATCAAACGTTCCCACATTAATTTTATTTGTCCTTTACTTACTTTTTCAACTGTAATTTTACTCAAGTGTCTGTGTTATTATCCCAAAAATATTTGCCTGAAAGGTATATAGTTTATGCATGTGCGTCTTTTTGGCAGTTCTATATATTCGAGAGGTATATCTGTGAACATAGTAACGAAAATTGTAGTTTAAAAAAAAAAAAACTACAGATATAATCTGTTTCTGTATAACTTTTTTTTTCACCCTCAAAAACATAACATTTAAAATTTGACAACAGTTTCCCAATCAGAAATCGAATAGAGAATTTTTTTTAATAAAACATTTGTCGCTAGGAACTGTTTAGGAGTTATACTAGTTTAAATGAAAAAAAAAAAATCACATTTGAAACCGCTATTTTCTCTCATCTTTCTTTATTTCGAATCTTCAATAACTTTTAATTTAATAATTGATTTAAGTAATTTTATCATTTTAATTCTAAAATGTAAATTGGGAAAGCAGTAGATTATAGATAAACAAATTCACGATCTATTGTTTTTTGAAGTCAAAACAAAATTCGAAATTTTACAATGTTAGCACTCTATTTGAATATTAAACCTTTATTATTACATAGAGCAATAAAATAAATAATAATTAATTACATAAATAACGTTAATAAATTAAGTTAAGACTATTAAGACCCTTCCTAGCTCTTTTGTGATGCCCGGATCACAAATAATACGATGTTTTCCGATCCAGAAATTTAATAGGGAATATTTCTATTATTTTACTTTAGTCCTTTGGACTTACCGTATAGAAGCTATATTGATTTAAATGAAAAAGTCAAGCTTTGCCTACATTTTTAAAGTGCTGGGGATTATTTCAAACGCTCGAGCTCTGTTGATGTTGCTAGGATCGAAAATTTGTCAAATGTTTTCTGATTAAAAATTTAATAAAGATTATTTTTTTTTGTTTTGTAACATTTGTCGCTGGGATAGTGGTGGTTCAGAAATACTGGACCTGTTATTATGTAACAGGTATAGGGCTGACTGAAAGGCGTCCCTGTTACCGATATTCAGAAGTAACAGGAACGAGATACCTGCATACTTACTTCAGTACTAGTAACAACATCCATACCTATTACCTTCGCACCTACTACCCTAGACTAGTATTTCTTACTTGTCATCTCTACCTGATACCAGATACTCGCTTACCTAAACCAGTATTTTAATTCAACTCTCGTACGAGTATTTTCTGGTAAAATGTCAGCCGGTCTTTATTGTATTAGACACTCTTACATTCTTTTTTATTTTATTATTTTTAATTTTCATAATCATTAAATACACTCAAATATGAAATCTATACATTAGCAATTAGATTATTTTTTTGCTAGTCATAAGTCAAATAAAAATATGTATGCTGTTATAAAAATCTAACATCTTAAATAATAGTTTGCCAATTATTAATTATCTGTTGATAATTCATAAATGTTTTTAATTAAAGTTTTATTAACAGTAATCAGCAAAATAAAAAAAAAAAAAATCTTCATTTAACTACCAATATTTTCGGAATGAAAATGTTGAGGATAATAAAAAACGTTTTATGGAAACATTGTATTTTATAGAAACAACAAAATTGAAAAGATTTTTAAAAAATAACCATACATATATTTATTATATATTATTATAATTAAAAGGTAGTTGAAAATGTAAACTTATTGATTAGAGCCGATATTGAATAGGTAACAGATATGCGAGTAATAGGTATGCTAAAATATCAGTGTAACAGGGTAAACGATTACGAGTATCGAGAGACACTGACCTTGATACAAGTAACAGATTTTTTTTTTTTGGACCTGAATCGGTCGTCCCTGTTACTGAAAAATATCGGTTTAGACCATCCCTACGCTGGGATCTACCGTTTAGGAGCTATATTGGTTTGAATGAAAAAAATCAATGTTTGATACTCCTATTTTCTTTCATCTTTATTTGGAATAATCATCAGTTGTTAATTTTATGTAATTATTAATTCAAGTTATTTGACTACTTTCTTTCTTTTGTTTATCCTGACTGGTCATGGATATGTCTCATGGCTAGGGGTGTATACTTTTTTGGTGTAGCGTTTTTTTCACCCCCAAAAATATAACATGTAACGAAAATGTAACAAGAAAATATTTTTTTGCACATAACATCTGTCGCTAGAACATACCTTTTTGAAGCAATATTGGTTTAAATGAAGAAGTCAGGTTTTGCTTACATATATCTGAGAGGCTTCTCTCAACTTTGCTTATTTTGAATAATGATTAATTGTTAACTAAACTTAATTATAATTGTTGTACTTTGATCATTTTAATTCTAAAACATAAATTCAGAAAAGCAGTATATTATAGGTGGATGTATCCACTATTTCTTGTTTTTCCCAGTTAGAGAGAAATTGAGTTTTTTCCTCTTCTTTATCATTAAACATACCAATCCAAATTAATCTAAACCGCCATTAGAATAGATCTTATAGAAAAGTTTATATGTCAGCTGTTTATATTGATAAAACAATGAAGGGGGAAATAATATCGGCAAGGCACAAGGCCGCCCGAAGTGATCTAAGGCCGTCACTGGTTTCCAATCAACTATTTACAAATCTAGAAAAAAATATTGCAACATTTTTCTGTTTTACTATTTCGGTGATGGGGTTGATATATTCTTCCAGGTCGTATTTTCTTTTTTTGCATTTGATAAATCGATGTAATCTTGTGGATCGGAACGAATAATTGAACGCCAACTGGAAGGGCTTTCAGGTTGACTTTGAACATCGGTGAAAAATATTCAAAGTGTCCGGATTTCCGTTTCTTTTTAACTGGCCTGCAAACGAAAAAAAAAAAAAATTCAGAAATAAATACAATTATTTATTTTTTTATGATTGATGAGATATTTTTAAGCTACTCGGCTACATAGTCAGAGTTGTAGAAAATAAATTCAAATAATCAAATAGTTGATTATTTGATAGTTTATTGGCCTTATTTAAAGCAGTGGAGATGAGATAGATAAATAGAATCAAACACAATTAAAACTTAATTCCCGTATCGAATGTTGGAGTTTTTGTTCCACGTTTGTCCCACTGAATTATTAAGCTACTTCAACTAATAAGTAAATATAATCTGACATTCTTGTAATAAATTATCCCTTAAACTTTATCTAAATCGCGAGTGAAGAATAGTTACGACATTGACCTCTGCTACAGAGATGCTCATTTTGATTTTACTGATCTTTCCATTGCATACCTTTGCCAAGAGGCTTTCCTTCCTCGGTGCCTTCAAAGAACATCGGCTTGGCCTTTGAAGGCTTTCCGATCAAACGGTGGTCATTCTCCGAGCCCTCTCTTGTGTCTACACTTCTCCACCTCGTATTAGATCGATTATTGGCATTCTTCAGCCCCCCCCCCCCCTCCCCGTCTTTGAAATATGGGACATTTTCCTTATTATTTGGCCCTATTTGGTGTCTTGAAAAAGTTTATTAATTATACTAGGTACATTATTATATACATATTGTTGTATACATATTATTATATTATACTAAAATTCGTATTATTTTTTTCGATGCAATTATATATTTTTTTTAAATATATAAACAATTCCGACTTTACCCTTTAGTGTAATTCACAATAATATTTCTTTATTTTATAACTAGCTGAAAGTACCCTGCTCCGCTACGGTTTAATATCATTAGGATTAAGGACAACTTAAATTAGTACAAGTAAAGCTTAACGTTGATAATTATTATTACTTAAATAAACCTAAACAATTCCATTATTAGAATAATTTCAATAAGTAAATTTGACAATTTACAAAAGTTAATTTTATATTATTTTAACAGTCCTCCAGTAAAGCCTCGAGGCAGCAGTGCCATTTTACCCAACTCTGATACCAGACCATCAGCTTTTCTTATTGCATACTTTAAATAAATAAAATAAAAATTATAGTTTAGAAAACTAAAAAAAACACACGCTTTAATAGCAAACCAGGGGCTCTACTTAGCCATCCAATTCATCTGGTATCCAACCCTTACAATCCAAAATCCTTCGAAAAATCCTAAATGCCCCTTACTTTATCACCAATAAGCTTATCCATAAAGACCTTAATGTTCCTATTTGTTGCTGAGTTAGCCCAAACCAGATCCTTTCATAGTAAGCTCCATAACTACTCAAATCCATTAGTTTCTCAACTTGCTTCCCACTCCATTCCCGATAATCCTCTGAGGCGTCTATGGCCTAGAGATCTTCTAGAGTAGAATTTTTATCGAACTCCTAATGATGAGTTGGCGAAATACCTCGATTTTTGACTATTAATTGTCGCAAAACGCCTGAATCAAATTCAGATTAAGAGATGTCTTTAGATGCGTAATTTAATAATCGTTAATTTTGAGAATAACACATTTTTCGATTTAAAGCTATTTGTATTTGTTTTTGCAAAAATCTGAATAAAGTGCAAAAATGTTTTCACTGAATCCGTGAGAAGTAGAAGGGAGCAGGTACGTTACATTTTTTATTTACAATGGGGTTTCCCTTATGATTAATTGGATTTTTCCGTTCCTATGGAAAACAAATTTAAAATGGGGCTATTGGATATGTTTATCTGATTATTTAAACAAAAATCTGGATCGGTTATAAACGATTTTATTATTTCTAGTGATTCAAAAGTATTTAATTTTAGGCTATTTTCTTCTTGATGTAATATTTTTACTCCCGGGTCTTTATTAAATTTGTGGTTGTTTTCATTTAGATGGATAGCGAAATTGGAGTTTTGGGTCTTATTAGTGTTTGCTCTTATATGTTCTTTTACTGTATGATTTACCGATCGTCCAGTTTTTCCCGTGTATTTTGCTTCACAGTCATTACATTTTAATTCGTATATTTTTTGGAAAGGGTCTATTTTGTTTTTCGGTGAAGGCAAGTATAAAGACAATGGTTTATCTATTTTAAATGCAGGGTTTAAACCTATTTTTTTTAATTCTTTCCTGACTTTAGTGGATATTGGGCCGTAGTATGGTATCAAAATATATTTTTTAGGGGTAGATTTATCCTCTGGGGGTGTTATGTATATATTATTCATATTTTTTTTATGTATTTGTTTTCTTAAAATATTATCGATTGTAGTTTTACTTTATCCGTTGTTGTTAGCAATAGTGTATATTGTTTGGATATACACTATCCAAACAATAGACACTAAAATACAAGGACAAAACTGGACGATCGGTAAATCAAAGAGTAAAAGAACATATAAGAGCATACAATAATGAGAACTAAAACTCTCATTTCGCTATCCATCTAAATAAAAACAACAACAAATTTAATTATCACCCGGGAGTAAAAATATTACATCAAGTAGAAAATAGCCTAAAATTAAATACTTTTGAATCACTAAAAAATCGTTTAAAACTGATCCAGATTTTTGTTTAATTTAACAGATAAACATATCCAATAGCCCCATTTTAAATTTGTTTCCCATAGGAACGGAAAAATCCAATGAGTCATAAGGGAAATCCCATTGTAAATCAAAAATTTAACCACAAATTCAGTGAGAAGTCCATTTCTGTATTAGTTACCTCTAAGGTGAGTGCCCATGTTTGATTCCTTGTCTTACCTTTTTAAAAACTTTAGTATATACAGGGTGTCCCACGAATGTTGTGTCAGGCTAATAAAACCCAGAGTCTATGGAATTTCAATGCGATAATCAGGGATCTTATATTGCGTCATATTAGTTACCTTTTGAAGATATTCAACCCTTCCAGAATTTCTCCAGTATTGCTGGAATGGCTCCAGTACTGGAAATTTCACCATAAGTGACTGGTTTTTATGACGGATTCTGATGGTGAGTCGAATTCTAAAACTGTTTTGTATCGGTAAATCGTAAAAACCGAAACCAATGCTGAACCACCAGTTGAAATACAAAATAATTAGAATATTATATGGGTTATATAGGACTTTCGTGAAAAATGAGTCAAATTTGTTCACTTTTTAGTTGGACATTTTCCCTAATTCCGTAAGTACTCTAAGGATACCATCTGCGCCAAAATAGGTACAATATATCCTCATTAAGAAACAGACACTTAACACCAATTTTTCACAACGCATATTTTAAAAATACTGAACAGAGAATATTTTTTGTTTTATTACATTTGTCGCTATGACCTATTGGTTATCATTGGTTTGAATTGAAAATTTCACGTTTTGCCTATATTTTTCGGAGTGCTTTTTTGACGTTGGTGTTATTCATATCAAATATTTGCGAACGGTTTTCTTATCAGAAGCAGTACATGGATAGACATTTACATGATCTGTTTTTTTTAGTCCGTGAGAAATCGAGTTGACAGTATGTTTATAAACCTACATTATTACCTATATGCAGATGACCCTCAAATCTATTTATCTTTTCATCCTTCAGATATTCTCGACCCGTAAGCTTCAGGAAGATATGATGACATCAAACTTTCGCAAATTACGTAAACTTACTAACAATCGAAATCAAATTCGAAGTCAGTAGTGATTAATCAAGGAAGGTTGCTAAGGAACATGCGAGTTGGGGTATTACATCATGTATGCGGCCTGTCGCTCACAGCCCACGATTGTCATGTTGATTCCAACCCCCTTATTCCCCTCCCCCCCGCCAAACTTGGAGGCAATATTTAATCAGCTGGCTTTTGTATTGATCTCCCTCGTATTTCTCCAAGTGCCCTTGTTTTCATTGAAGTTGGCTTTAATATATTGAGCTATGCGATAACTGTGCCATACCGTTCAATCAGATAAAATTAGGATCCAAAATCTTTTCGATTTCCATGTAAGACTTGAAGTAAAAGGTATTTTGAGCAATAGGTTTCATTAACTAGGCCCCTTTGTATAAAATATTGATTAAACCCCGTAATACACCCAAGCAAGTACGCTAAATATGTATGTTTTGGTAAAATATAACGATTCTAACATTTTCAGTGGTCTTGCTTGGATCTATTACGGGATTTATTCAATATTTAATATAAAAGGCCTGATAGCAAATTTAATCAGAAAAAAAAATGTATTTCAGACAGGACAAATAGTTATGGAGTTATAGTGAAAAATGTGCCAAAAAAAACTTGGATTTCAAATCAGTAAGCGGTTTTTACGGGACAGCATTATTACTTTTTACTTATTCAAAAGCTGATTAATTTTTCTAGTTTTTGTGGGATTTGCAGTTTTGCGTAAAGTTTTTTCGAAAAACGGTGAGCGTTGAAGTAATATAAGACATTGTAACTTCCCAAAATAAGGTGAAGAACAAGCTGTTCTTTAGGTCACAAATTTGTAAAATTCAAGGTTACATTACTCTACACTTATTTAATTTAATACTAAATCAGACAATGTAGTCAAAAATTGAAAAATATTTAAACAAAATGGAGATGTTACAGCTTTTATGGTAAAAAAAAAAAAACGTGGTTTCCTCAAAAAAGTCTTTGATTTGTGGTATATCTGCAACGGATTGGAATAGAAAGTTGAGGTCTGCGGCATTGTTCTACATTTTGATCTAGTTTCACCCAATTTTATTTTATTTTTTTTACACTAAGAGCTACTCACCCTGTATAAATATTTATATTAGTTTTTCATACTAGTTATATTGTTGCTTATGCGAAAATAAAATTAGTAATGGTCAGTTGTCCACTGCATATTACAATCAAGTGTTTTCAACACTAAAAAAAAAAAAATAGTTTATACGTATTTAGTTTGACAAAAAAAAAAAAAAAAAAAAAAAAAAAAAAAAAAAAACTTTTAGAACACTTTACTTATTTTATTGGTTATTTAGTTTTTACAAAAGTTTCGTTATTCTAAAAAAAATATTATTTAATGCTCTTTGTTTTCGAGCTAGCAAATTTGAAATTTTTATGCATCACTCTCAAATACATACAACAATAAAATTTAATCGATTTCATTATTTAATGTTGGTTCAAGCGTCATTAAGAGAATTTAAATTTTTTATGAGTTAAATAAATTTTCAGATTTAAGTCTGTCTCCAATTCATAGATATATATTGTAATATAATGTAAAATAACCGAATAATAGTTTTAATTGTTTATATTTAATTATTCACTACTTTGTCCTCAGTAAGCATTCCGTACCTAAACATTCCGACGAACAGCCTTAATTTGGATGCATTACGACACGACGTACTTTGCTGGACTTAAGTGCTATAAGCGGACATTTAAGTAGTTGGACTTAAGTAACAAGTCCACTTCTGAAAATTAAGTAAACGAGGAAGGAATTAAGACCCCGCCCTTCCACTGTTTCATTAATGAATGCTTTATTTTTACGTAAACACTCATGAAATGGCCCGCTCCAGTTATTTTTTTTTAATGTCTATAAATATTTCACCGAATTCGTAATCACATCAGGCGTATTATTTTTGATGCTTAATATCAACATTAAAAAAAAAAATGTCTCACTATTTGGGCAGGCAAATTTAGAAAGTTAAGATTTATTATTTTTCTATTTGGATGAAATTTCATATTTGAGAGTTATTTTAAATGCTGAATTAGAATCTGACGTAATTTCTGTCATAATCATGTCGATATCATTTTTGTTAAACTCGAGACATAAAATAAATTAGTTTAATGTTATTTTATTATTTTTTTTTACTCGGCCACTAGGGCCAGGATATCCGAAAAAATTGCTAACAAGATCCGTGAGAGACTGAGTGTGTCATCCCCTAGTCAGTTTACTTGATCTAAACTTTTCTCTAACTATTGTCGAAGCGTTCGTATCCGAAAACTGTTTCTGTTATTTATTTATATTATTTAAACTGATGAACATTGATTAATATTTGATAAGAATAAAACAATTGGCATTAAAGAAGAGTTTACCTTGATATCGGTTGTGAATCGTCCTCATCATCATCAAACAGCTTAGCGTTTACATCTGCAGTTGCTTTCAGATGCCCTTGATGATCTGTGATGTTATGTAATGTTGTACTCATGTTACTATTTTTTAAATAGTTCATGTCAACTGTCATGTCAATGATGAATTTACTAAGATGTATCTTTCCCAAAGGAATGTAATAGGTTTTTTCCGCTAAAAAAAAATAAATATTTAGATTAGTCTTTTAAATTAACAATAGTTAGTTTAAGGGGTAAAATTAAAAACTTTAGGAGTGCATTTTAACCTGGTTGATATTGCAAAGATTAGGTGTTTGAAGATTTCGTAAAAGCATAATTAAACATCCAATTTTTAATTTTAATGTGGTGGTATGGACAGAGACTATTAAAAAACTCTTGCGCATAATCTGCATCAACAGTGCTTACAACTAAATGCCTTTGAATCATATTTCTACACCCATTATCAAAAAGAAAAGAATCTACAGTTTGATTTAAATATTTTTATTCAGTAGAAATAATTTTATTGATTTCATCTCGTTGGATTTCAATTTCTGACCATAAAAGTACTTTAATGTGTGGCAAAGCTCATTTTTACCACTAAAAATGTATCATTAGTTTTGGTAAATTTCATTATCACTAAATCTTCCCAGAACTATGAAAATGATCTAGATATAATTTGGTACAAATGGGTTCAGTAGTTTAACCATTGTAAACTCTACTGTCGACTGGTTCTCAGTCAATTTTCAAACTACACTGTTATCCACATTTTACAATTCTTTTTATAATAAATTATTTAAAATTCAGTACATTTTACTATTGATATACCTTCCTAGGACTACCACGATGATGTGGTTAAAATTTCGTACATATTGATCCAGTAATTTTCGCAGTTAGTGATCACTGGTATGAAATATATGCATTTGCATATTTCTCCTAGCTCACTAAAACATCTATCATCAAAATGAATATGTTTTGAGGCATTTAAATTCAATTTGAGATATTTTACTTTTGCAATATTTCAGCATATTTTGCCATAAATGCATGTTTTTACATATTTTAGACAGTAATTGCATATTTTTCTACATATCCAGCATTTTTGTTTTGCATATTTTCCCAAAATATATATATTTTGATCTGCTATTACATATTTATATACATTTCTGGAATGTCAGTATTTGTTTTATGTTTCTGAACAAATAAAAAAATCAAATATAAATAAAAACCGAAAAATAGCTTCAGGAAATTCTATTATTTTTTACCGTTAAATGAATAAGATCATTTTTGGCCAGGAGCTAATTCTTCTCTGAACTTTAGATCGGATTCGCTTCTCTTGGAATTGTTTAAATGGATTAATTTATAGTTCTTGCTCCGCTCAAATACTTGGAATATTACTTCACTTTTCCTTTTTTCCCTCCTTCATCATTCGTTAACTGTTTATTTTTGTATTCCTAAATTGCCGAAAATCACTCTTGCAAAGACAAAAGATCTGCACGTGAAAGAATGTACGCAAGTTCTTAATTAATACTGGATGGAGCCGTTTTATATTGTGTTTGTTTTGTAAGTTTCATCAAATACTGTAAAATTTTTAGTTAAACAGCACATACAAACAGCAAAGTACAAATTTAAAAAAATAAGAAATCGAAATTCAAAAAAAAAAAAAAAAAAAAACTTTGATTACACAAACTTCCACCGGATTAGAAAATTCTGGTTTCAATATTGATTGATGTCCAGATGACATACTCTTCCGTACGTGTTTTCCTTTTTAATATTTGACTAATATTTATTTTTAATGGTCTTCTTCCATTTTTTTCCCTTTTTAACACATTTAGTTACTTAAACTTGAATTTTTACTTATGCGTAAGTATACCATATATCACATTTTTTAGGGATTTAACTGCATATTTCACCTAATTTATTTGCATATTTTTAAAAGTTTTTCAATGCATATAATTCACAGCCCTAGTGATATATGGCTTGTCCTTTTATATAATAGTATAGATATAGATGAGAACAAATTGGTAATATCTCTATCGAAACTTGACTACGTTAATACCTTAGCCATACCTATTGGTGGTGTACGCATTGACGACTTCTTCTTCATGCTTTCTTTTATTTCCGCCAGAACATCAGTAATATTTTTTATCTTGTCGTCCAGCACTTTCTTTTCTTTCTCCAGCTTGTCGATAATGTTTTCACTATTAGTGGAAAATGTTAACCAAATAAAATAGATCAAACCGCTAGAAAAAAATAAAAGCATATAAAGTGATAGCTGCAGAATATACGACAGTCAAAAATTTCAACAAAATTGATGTTAACGTCCCCATATTCTTGGACAAGGGCATATGGGATATAATATAAGTATTAAAAATATTAAATAAATAAAACCAAAAGTTGTATTTAAAATTTTATATAATGACTTAGTACAGCAAAAAATTCAAAATCACATTAGACCTATACTCCATCGAATGTAAGACGTAATGAACGCAATGGGAGGATATAAACCTTATCAATTTAAAATTACGTAAATTTAAAATTGTTAGGTAAAGTTTTTAATAATATTTTATTTTTATTTTTTTTATTAAAATAATATTTTTAATAATCCCCATACGTTTCATATGTTATTGAGAATACCGTGATAGGTGTTTTAACTTGTCTTAATATTTTATGCTATCAACATAATTTTTTTTTTAATTAGTATCTGTATTTATTGAAATTTACAACTGTACAAAATATATACATCAAGTAGATGTGTTCATAACTATTACAATAGAATGTTAAAACCAGAAAAGAACTACTCATCAGTAGCACTTCAATAATAATTCTACATTAAAAGGTCTCTAGGCCATCTTCTTTTCAGACGCCTCGGAGGATTATCGGGAATGGAGTGGGAAGCAAGTTGAGAAACTAGTGGATTTCAGTGGATATGGAGCTTACTGTGGAAGGATAGGTATCTGGTTTAGGCTAAATCAGCAACATATGGAACATTAATATCTTCATGGATAAGTTTATTGGTGACAAAGTAAGGAGCATTGAGGTTTTTGGGAATGTAAGGATTGGATACGAGATGAATTGAATGGTTTTGTGGAGCCCAATAGCTCAATTCCGTACGTCCAAATAGGTCTAATCACGGTCATGTATATTTTTTATAATATTTATCATACATTGGACTAATCTAATTTTTTTCCACCATTCTTTAGTATTTGATCTACAAATCTGTCGAGTTTCAAAATAAATTCACAGTGACCTAAATTATAGCTTAATAGAAATAGGCTATTTTGTGGTAGAGTAATATTTTCCAACTTAAGAAGGCCCCAGAGTCGGAAATTAAAATTAAATTGAAAAAACCAAACTAGAAATGTTTGCACCAACCAATAATGAATACAATAGCCCAACAAACACGACACAAGTAATAAAATCATTTTTAGAGGGTTTTTTTCCTAATTTGCCCCACAATGCATCGTTTAAAGCATAGTTGTTCATAAACTAAACGATATTAAATGTGAGTTTCTTTGTTACAAACCTAACATTTAATAGTGTTACTACGGTCAATACTTCTATATATACATAGCTGGCTAAAACATGTCTATTAAACATATTATTATATCAGTATACATGGTGTCCCGAATTTGCTTAGTTTTAGAGAAAATCGCAAAAAAAGAAACATAACAAAAATGTTACAGGTAGCGATTATTACCTTTCAAAGTTCGTCAGGCTAGGCAGTGAGATATGTAAACACTTAATGTTATCCTTTACATTCCGTGCCAAGGCACAATATTTTCATAATATCATATCCCTGGCCCCGGATCCATAGTCCAAGTGGAGAATCCTTAGGAAATTATCTATTACTAGCTCCTCTTCTTGTTCCAATTTCCCAGTCACTCCCGACGACCTAAATTATTTCTTTTCAAATCCTTTTCCTGATAAACTTCAAACCATTTCTTTACCAATGTCATACTTTACTCCTCAAGCTGCATTCAATCCCGACAACTTTTATTACCCTCACATTCTTCCCAATGACCTTATCACTTCCATTCTCAAATCCCGAACTAATGACTGCGGTGCCGATCAAATCCCGTTAAAAATAATCAAACTCTGCCTTCCAGCTATTCTTCCGGCTCTTTTTCACATATATAATTTTTCCTTACAAAACTCCATTTTTCCTATAGCCTGGAGAAAGGCCTTAGTCCGCCCGTTAAATAAAATCCCTTCTCCATCCAACGCATCAGACTTTAGGTCTATTTCCATCTTCTCAAATTTATCAAGGCCACTCGAAAGATTGGTCAATGCCCAAATTACCTCATTCCTAGAGCATAATAACCTCCTTAATCCGTTCCAATCAGGTTTCCGTTCCGGTTATTCCACTCAGTCAGCTTTGTTGAAAATCACACAGGACCTTTATTCCTCCATGGATCAACAACAAATTACGATCCTTGTCATGTTTGATTTCTCAAAAGCTTTCGATTGTGTTGACCATTCAATTCCCCTATCTAAACCTCAAAACTTCTCCCTATCTAATAGTGCCCTAAATTGGTTCCACTCCTTCTTATCTCATCGTTCCCAGTCAGTCATCATACCCAACAGTCCTCCTTCATCTTCCCTACCTTTAACCCAAGGTGTTCCACAAGGATCCTCCCTGTCACCAACCCTATTTTCTATGTATATCAATGACTTACCCAGCTTTATCCACAATTCCAATTATCACCTATATGCAGACGACCTTCAAATCTACCTATCTTTCCATCCTTCAGATATGCTCGAGGCATCTCGTAAACTTCAGGAAGACATTGATAACATCAACCGTTGGGCAGTAAAGAATAAGTTGTATCTGAATCCAAAGAAAACTAAGGCTATCCTCATCGGTTCAAAACCCATCCTCTATACCCTTCCTTACTACCCATTGCTTTACCTTAATAACCTTCATATTCTGTTCCAAAACTCCATTAAAAATTTAGGAGTTACCTTTGATCATCACCTTTCCTGGAATAACCATATCGCCCAAATTTCCAAAAAATCCATCATAATCCTTAAACAACTGTATAGATCCCGAGATTTCTTTTCCCAGAGTACTTGTCCCCTCTTGTTTTCCCTTGCTTTGATTACTGTTGTTTGGTTTATGGGGGACTGTCTGGGGATCTCGAGATGAAGCTGAGGAGACTGATGAACTGTTTCATTAGATTTATCTTCGGGATCCCTAGGCGGTCACACGTTACTTGCCGATACTCTGAGCTTGGGTGGCTATTTCCTAAATTTCGACGGCAATACTTTCTGGGTACTTTCATATTCCAATGTCTAAAAACCAAAAACCCTTCCTATATTCTTGATTTATTAACTCTGCGTTCTTCTATCCACCACCTAAACACTAGATCCCGACCTTTTAACCTATATATACCCTCACATAAAACCGCTTCCTTTGACAAATCCTTCATCATTCGTGCTGCCTCCTTCTGGAATTCCTTACCCACTTCTATTCGTAAAGCAGCTTCCATAACCTCCTTTAAAAATAACCTATTCCAGTACCTTTTAGACAATCAATCTTCCGCAAAGAAGTCAATAATCAAATGAATACTTTTTTTTTTTTTTTTCTTTCCTTTCTTTCCTATATACGTTCATATATATATAGAATAGAATAGAATAGAATAGAAAAAGAAATTTTATTCTGGGACAAAGTCCCTTAAGAATAATAGTTACATAACAGACCATAAGTTATATCTGGCCTAGAGATTATAAATTAGATAACATATAATAAGATCATTAAAAGTAAATACAATTTTACAATAAAATAAGTAATAAAATGAAAAAAAAAAAATATATACACATATATAAACACATACACACTACCTACATACATGAACTATCTTTACAATCAGTAAAAGAAAAAAAAAATATTATGTAAGAAATTGACTAAATAATAGATTCCTGATGTTACATCGAGTAAAGGATGAAAAAAAACAAAAAAAAAAATGATGATGAAAAATAAAAATGAAAATAAAAAATCCTCAAATGATAATGTTTTCTCTACCATTAAAATAAACAAGCTAAACTTTTATAAATGATATACTTGGGTGAAATTCATTAAAGCATCTATATAATTAGATAGCATCCGACTGGAGGGAGGAAAAAGTGGTGGAAGAGGAGTGTTTTAAATGTTCCGAGGGAGGATGTATTACGAATAGAAGGAGGAAGAGAATTCCAAAGAATAGCGGAGCGGGCAAGAAAGGAACGTTGGAAAGCAGTAGTTCTGTGGGATGGGGTGTAGAGATCGGAGAGATGGGACCTTGTATGCAATGATTGGATTGAGGACTTGAAATGTAGGATATTGTGAATATACGGAGGGTAATGTGTGTTAATAACTTGGAAGAGGAATGTACCAAGGAAGTAATCTCTACGGAAGGAAGGGGAAAGCCAATTTAACTCGGTGTAGAGATGGGACACATGGGAGCGTCTCGAGGTTCCAACAACAAATCTTATGAAACAGTTCATGATACGCTTAATCTATCTTCCAGTATCATCGAGAGCCCACCATAAATCACACATCCATAGTCGAATTGGGGGAATATGAGGGAGGATACTAAGAGTTTACGTGTGGATAGAGGAAGTAGGTGTCGGGAACGGTGGAATAATTTTAGGATGCCAATCGATCGTCGGGTGATTTGAGCTATGTGGGGTTTCCAAGAAAGGGTTTGATCGATTGTTAAACCTAGGTTTTTAACAGAGGAGAGGAAAGCTATAGGATGACCATTTAGGAATAAAGTAGGGAAGTTGGTATTCGATCGAAGGAGGGAATGGGATCCAATTGCAATTGCTTGAGTTTTAGCTGCATTTAAAGTCAATTTATTCAGGAATGCCCAGGCACAGATTTCATCCAGGTCTTGCTGAATTTTGGAAAATGCAGTTGATAACTCGGTAGGAGGAAAGGAAAGATAAATTTGAGAATCATCGGCGTAGAGGTGGTAGGAACAATTATGAATAGAGTTAGGAAGATCATTTATATAGGAATCAAACAGGAGAGGAGAGATGCTAGATCCTTGAGCTACGCCTGATCGCAAAGTGAGGAAAGGGGATGAACCTTGGTTGGGAATGGTAACAGATTGGGAACGGTGGGCAAGGAATGAATGAAACCACATGAGAGCACTATTGGAGAAGTGTAGAGATTTCAGTTTGGAAAAGAGGATGGTGTGGTCTAAGGAATCGAAGGCTTTGGAAAAGTCAAGGAGTATGAGGATGGTTAATTCTTTTTTATCCATTGCTGTCTGGACATCACTGATGATTTTGGTGAGAGCGGATTGAGTAGAGTGGCTGGGGCGGAAACCGGATTGGAACGGGTCAAGTAAATTGGAATCTTCGAGGTAATTGGAGATTTGGGATTGTACTATTCTTTCTAGGGGTTTAGAGAGGTTAGAAAGTATAGAGATCGGTCGGTAATCTTTTGGGGATGAAGGATTTGGGTTTTTGGCTATAGGGTGAATTAGGGCTTTTTTCCAGGAGGTGGGAAATACAGAATTCTGGAGGGAAAAATTATATATGAAGAGGAGAACCGGTAGGATTTCAGGAAGGCATAATTTTATCAATTTGACAGGAATACCGTCTAATCCAGTTGAATTGGTGTGGGATTTCATTATGGAGGAAATGAGGTCTGTGGGAGAGATGTAAGGAAAATAAAAATAATTATCATTGAATGCAGAAGGTAAGAGAGGCAACTGAGAGGATGGAGATGGTGTAGATGTAGAGGTAGAGACGAAATAGGAATTTAACTCATTAGGTGTGACTGGAAAGACTTCCGAGGGAGAGGATCTATTTTGAACAAGAGAAAGTTTACGGAGGAGGTGCCATTTGGATTTGGGATCGGGGGTGGATGAGAAGGCTTCACGGAAGTAATTGGATTTCGCTCGCCTGATGGTAGCTTGAGTTAAATTGCGGAGAACCTTAAAAGACTGGTAATCATCCTCGAGCCTAGTGCGTCTAAAACGTCTTCGGGCAGCCTCTCGTCTTCTTTGCAGGTCTTTTATTTCTAGGTTCATCCACGGAGCAGGCCGGCGGCGACGAAAGGTACAGGTTTTGAGAGGAGCATGGATATCGAGGATGGAAAGGAGATTGGCAGTTAGTAATTCAACCATAGTGTCAATAGAGGAACAGGAGTAGATAGGACTCCAATCTAGGATTTCGAGGTAAGGTAAAATCTTGTCTCGTGTGAGGGATTCTATGTTGCGGAAAGTAATTGTTTTAGGGAGGAATGATGGGATTGGGATATCGTAAGAAATTTGTATAAGGTCATGAGAGGACAGAAACGTAACAGGCTGCTGACATGAGGAAAGGAGTTTTGTTGGGGAGTCTATGACATGCAAGTCCAACCAGGTGTCGGATCCACGGGAGTGATGGGTGGGGTTAAATGGAACAATGAAGAGGTGAAGGGAAAAGAAGAGGTTTTCTAAATACTTTTTGTCATAGGAGTCAGTAAGGAGATTGGTATTCAGGTCACCAGAAATGATTATATTGGAGTAGAGAGGAACATAAGTGTAGAGGTTTGATTCAAAGGTTTGGTCAAAAGGAACATGAGGGGGGCGATAGGCCACTACATACAGGAGAGAATGGAGATTAAAGGATATTTCAACAAATAGTAATTCAGTGTTTGGGAGATTTGAGGGGGGTGAATGTTGAAGGATACGGGACTTCAGACTGTCGTGAATATATAACGCTACCCCACCACCAGTCCGATTAATCCGGTCGTGACGGATGAGAGAGTAGTTAGGGAGGGAAACTGAGGAAGACGGAATGTAGGGTTTAAGCCAGGTTTCAGAAACTGCAATGATGTGGTAGAAATTTGGGGTGAAGAATTCTAGGAATTCATCATAGTGGGCTGAGAGGGATTGAGAGTTTATGTGACAAGCGGTTAGGATATTAGTCATATGGGTAAGAAGATAAGGAAATATAGGACGGTTAGTGAAAGGATGATGCTGTAGATGAGATGGGATTGTAGATGCCTTGAGAAAGAGAACAATATTGATAGTATTAGATGAACTAAATGTGATAATGTAAGAATGAAATATACATACCAAAATATATTTAATAATGTAGACTTAAAATATAGATAATAATACGTAAATGAATAGTGATAATAGGAAATAAGAAAATTATAAAACTGGTGAATAATTCATAAAGAAAAAAAAACAGAGAGAGATAATAAAAATAATGCAAGTTGAGTAATTAAAAATAAAACAATTGTGGTACCTTTGGGTAAAAAAATAGGAGTTATCTTCAAAATGAGACAAAATAGAAGAAAAACAAATAACAACAAAAAATACATCTAATTCAGAAACAAAAAGAGAAAAAAAAAACTGTGGAGGCATGGATAGGTGATGCGTACCAAGAGGTCATCCAGGTCCAGGGGCTGGTCTATGTAGATCACGGGCTGACCATCATCCTTCCGGCAGCGAACTCTTCCTCCCGCGAACCACACGTACTTCAATTTGCCGGCGGATCTCTTCTGTCTGGCGAGCCAATACAGATGCCTGTTGGTCGGGGTCATCTCCTCGCTAAGATATATCCGGTGGGAGTCATTCTCCTGCCAGCCGATATCGCGCGTTGAGAAGTCCCTCTTGACTTTTCTCTTCTGTACTAATTCGTCCCTCATAGATTGCCGAACGAAGCACGCTATCACGGGCGGGGGTCGCGGGTCATCTTTTCTGGCCCTTCGACGTTCCACAAGGTCAAGGTCTTCGACACTAAGCTTAATGCCTAGACCGGCACCTACAGATATCACCAGGGCTGAGGGGGTCTCTCCAGAGCGTACGGGGATGCCGCGAATTTCCAATGATCTATTTAATAGACCCTGTTCAGCTTTGTTTAATCTCACCTCCATTTGGCCTACTTTAGCTTTTAAAGTTTTATTTTCATTAATTAGGTCTTCTATGAATTTATTTTGACCCTCGAGGTGGTTCTCTATTTTAGTGAGTCTCTCATTTAGTTCAAAATTCATGTCCCCGCACTTGTCTAATGAGTTTTTTTATTATTTTTATTTCCTCTCCTAATAAATTAACGGCCGCAAGAATTTCAGTTCCCGATGGCTCAGCAGATTTTTCCTGGCTTTGACTGTTCTTTTTGGATATGTCACAGTTGTGACATATCCAAGGTTTATTATTTTTTTTCATTGCCTCTATTTCCTTTTCCTGTAAGTTAAAACACCGGGAGTGAAATAATATTTTACATTTATGACATGAAATATTATTCTTGTCATCTCTGGAAATATTCTGTTCACATTTTGGGCACTGAACCATTTTGAGTAAACGTAAATAATGCGTGAATGACGGTAGAAAATGTTTATTTACTTACGTAGGTAGTAGTAAACAGGAGTTAATTCCTTGAGGATTTCACTTCTTAGCTATGTGACCTTAAAATATTTTACAATTGATTTAAAGTTATCAATTAGTTATGAAGCCTACACTGGTTCACTCAACTGTTTATATTGTTTAATGAATGAATTGGAAACGAATAAAAAAACAAACAAAAAAAAAAACTGAGAGAATTAACGAAAGAAAAATGCTAATAAGAAAATAAATAACAGAGCTGCTCACTGCTTGCTGTCTCTGGCCAGACTGATATATATATATATATATATATATATATATATATATATATATATATATATATATATATATATATATATATATATATATATATATATGTGTGTGTGTGTGTGTGTGTGTGTGTGTGTGTGTGTGTATGTGTATATATATATATATATATATATATATATATATATATATATATGTGTGTGTGTGTGTGTGTGTGTGTGTGTGTGTGTGTGTGTGTGTGTGTGTGTGTGTGTGTGTGTGTATATATGTATACGATTGTGTTTTATGTTATAATTATTATTTCATATATTTATTTATTTTTATTTTTTATTCAATTTAATTTTTTTTTTCCTGTAAAAAATGTATGCTTTAATTACTGGAACATCTAATTTGTAAATAATTGGCCAGACAATTGTACTCTTAATTGTGCATTATTTTTATTCTTAGGGGACAATAAGTCCCAGAATAAAGTTTATTTTTTTCATTCATTTTCATTTTCATTCATTTCATTTCATTCTTTTATTTGTTTACATTTTGGCTTCCTTCTAGGATTATAATTCCTGTATCAGTCTTCAGTCAGTTACTCAGATATTTTTGTGTGAATAGCATCAGCCACAATGCCGCATACATATTTTAATGTTGAATACGCTGATAGAATTTTTGTGTATGTTTTCTGTAACGGAAATGCTTTAGAAGCGGTGCGGGAGTATGCGCGCCGATTTCCAAATAGAAGAGTGCCTAATCGACGAGTCTTTTCGTTAACTTTTAATAGACTAAGAGAGAGTAGGTCATTCTTAATATGTAATGAAGGCGACCAATTCCAGGCAGCAATAAGAGCAGATTATTGGAGAAGAAATTGTGTCCAACGCCACATCGATAACAATTCTGACTAGCATCCGAAGAGCATCTGCTGCATTAGCAATATCGCGGTAAGCAATATGGCGAACTTTGAAAGGTGATAATCGCTACCCATACCATCTTCAAAAAGTTCAGAATTTATTACTTCAAGATTATGTCAAGAGATTGAATTTTAGTATCTGGTTTCTTGACAAAATTCGCAATATAATTTATTTCCATTAAAAATTATATGTACCGATGAAGCAACCTTTACAAGAGGAGGAATTTTTAATCAAAGAAATTATCATGTATGAGCAATTAAGAGACCGAATCATAGATGCAGTGCACCAAATATCATCAGAACAATGTTTAGCTGCAATTCATCAAGTGAGTGCTAGATGTAATGCTTGCATTGGTGCATGAAGACAACATTTTGAGTAATATTTACATTAAAAAGAACTTTACATAAATATAAATGTAAATAAATAAGTATAATAATGAAAATTATTTTGTTTCTTTTCTTGCGATTTTCTCTAAAACTAAGCAAAAACGAGCAAACCTCTAAAGGACTTTTTGTCTTAGTTTTTCGGTCCCTTATAAGTTCCTGAAGTTTTGCCATTTAAATTTGGGACACGCTGTATATTTTTCGTATGTTTTTATTTTCATTTATTTTTTTTATAATTTTAATATATAACTGTTAATATTAAGATAATACACTATTAACTATAAAAAATATCATGTTTAATAGAAATCTCCGGTTAATCCGCCCTACCCCTTGGATCGGATTTGTGAGGTTCTACTTTATTTAGAAATTATATTATTTCTTCTGTTCCATTTTATATACATCGAGATCAAATATACCATATAAGCACTACGTTTAGCCGTAAATATTAGGTACATGCTAATTAATTAAATTAAATATAATTAATTAAAAATTAAAACTCACCTGCATTTGTAGATATAACGCATTGTAGATCTCCCAATCTATGTTGTCTATTTCAACGCCACATGTATTTCTATTCTTTGGCGTAACTTCAGTGGCATATTAAAATAGTAATCTTTTTTACTTCTTAGAAGTAATCTTGACTCAAACAACAAAAAAACTATATTTTTAGTGATTTTCTTAGGAAATTGCCGATGCCGTTTCCGTTTTTAAAATATTTCAAGTTTTTGGTAAGAAGATTTATTCTAGTCCTAACTTTCCTAACGTAACATATGCTTCCATTGTTAATAACAAATGTAAATTCCTAAAATTTATAGAGTATAAAAAAATTAGTAGTGTCTTATGTCAACTTTTTTAGTGCTCACCTTTAATGACGTCTCACTCTGTTTTTAGAAATAGAATCGTTTACTTCGTTTAAAATATATTTTTTTTAAATCACTTTTTGATCTTCTGCTTATGAAAATCAAAATGAAAGACAACTTTCTAGAGTAACATTCATGGTTTAACTGAAACTTTATTACCATCGACTGGCATTGGCTTAAGAAAAGATCTGTAAAATTAGGGTTAATCGTTGTTTTGATGGAGTTTGTAATGCAGCAACATCTAGAAGTAGTAAATCAACAACTTTGAAAAATTTCTCATGAGTATTTCTTGTAAAATAATTTGAGATTATTTTTTATCTCCTCCAAGCAGTGAATCATTCAATACAATGGCGATGTTTTTCATGCATACTGAAACTTTGCATGTAATTTTTTAGAAAAATTTCTACTTCAAACGTACGATGTGATTTCGCCCATTGAGTTGAGTGTCATAATTCAAAGTGGTTTCTGTGGAATCAACTTTAATTTTTTTAGGATTTCATTTTCATCCGAACTTAAAATATAAAAAAGTCTTGGTTCAAAATATGATTTTTTTTTAACTCTTCCTGTCCCTCTCTCAAACCGCCAACTTTTAATTTTTTGTTATAATAGGTTCCTTTTGAGTTTGGAAATTTCTATAAAAACCGTTCTCTTTTTCATTTTTTTTAAGAACACAATTTCTTTGTAGTTTGCATTTTAACGTAAAGTTTTGAGTTCGAACCCTCTTCTTGTAATGTAGCGATTTTAAAAAATGAATTGTACTTGCATATGCACGCAAGGAAACATTTTCATTTTGCTTGTTGTAGCGTTGTTACTTTGATATTTAGCAGGTGATTCTTACCTCTTTGGATCACCTGGGAAATAAAAGTATGGATTTTTTACATAGTTTGAGGTTACAGCGCATGTGATAAAAACTATTATTAGTGAAGCGGACTTTTACCACGTTATACGCCAAGAGGACTAGACGGGAAGAAACCACTTCACAAGAAGGTTCTATTAATCATAATACATTATTTTATATTCAGTGATTGAAGCTTGCTGGCAATAAAGTTGTTTATCTTACAATATACATTGTTTCTATTTTTTCTCCACTACATTTGGTGGCAGCGGTGGGATGTCCCAAGATAGTTTGGAAGATACGTTTAGTATGGAGGAATTGATGAAGCAAGTAGAACAACTTAGGGCAAAGCAAGCTTCAATGGAAGCCTTAGTAAATAGGCCCAGCATATACGCTGATAACACCGCCATGTCTCGATATTTTGTAGACTTTTGTCGGGAAATAGGCGAGTGGAGAGGAGACGCGACTGACGAGATGTCCGCAAACAATTATATAGAACGCCTGGAATTGGTCGCGAGTCAGGCTGGCTGGGACGATCGGTTTAAAATTAACTTACTGAGGTTAAGGATAAGGGGTGAGGCTGAAAGGTTTGCTAATAACAATCCAAACTTTTTCTCATCATTAAACTGGGAAGACACTAAATCGGCATTTCTGTCCCGCTTTTCCAAATGAGGCTAACATTGTTTGCCAACTTCAAGAGCTTTTAGCATTAAATAAAGGTCCCGGGGAATCATATCGCTCGTTCGCTGATAAATGCATAACAATAGGACGTGCAGCCACTATCCGGTGCCCGACCAGAGAGCAGCAAAAGGGTGCGGACGCAGCGATGGAGCGTGTCACCCTCGGGGTCTTCATTAACAGTCTGGAGCCGAACGTGAGAGGTATTGTAGCTGCGCTTGAGGAGAGCTCCATTGACAAAGTTCTCGCTATTGTTGATAGAGTGGAGCAATTGAAACCTTCGGTGAAATTCGGAAATGTAGATGCAGTGGCTACCCGACCCTCTTATGGAAAAATGAATGTGGAGAGGGAGACATTAAACGAAAATGCGAGTAGTGATTTTGCTGTAGATGCCGAGGGAAACTATAGACACAGGGAAGGTTTTAAATCAAGGAAGCCCATTCTTCAGATGAGCTATCATCACTGCTACTCTCTTGTTTTTTTAGCAGATTTTCCTTGAGTTTTAGATTGTACTGCAGGTTTTACTGCAGCACCCTTGTTAATAGCAGGCTGGTTCTGTTTGGTAGGTTCTTCATCTGAACTATCATCTGATGAACTATCTTTCTTTGCAGCAGTAGGCTTAGCTTGAGGTTTCGGTTGCACTTTTTTGGCCTGAGCTGGAGGTTGTAATGGGGTTTTAGGCTGTTTCTGTAACACTTTTGGAGCAGAATCAGAATCAGATGAATCTTCAGAACTAGATTCAGCCTTCTTTCCGGCAACTAATTTTTGTTGAACTTTGCCATTTTGAATAACTGGCTTAGGCTTTTTAGCTTCTTCTTCAGATTCTGAATTAGAATCTGATGTATCCTCTTCTTTGGAAGCTTTTGGATAGTTAAACTTTCTTTTTGAAGTGCTTGAGTAATGCTTATAGACATCAAATATTGTGGGATTTCCTTTGGGGAGAGGAGCATCATTCTCTCCCTCTTTTACGAAGTTGGAATAATTCTTATCTCCAAACTTTTTGAAAGGCTTTTCATTGTTGTCTAAGGATTCATGCTTCCGTTTCTTGGGATTTTCTGGAACATCATTACTCTTTTCCTCTTCATCTGAGTCCTCTTCACTGCTCGATTCCTCTTTCTGAGCCTGAGGAGCAGGTTTTTTACCCACGTTTCCACTAACTTTAGGAGGCAACTTCACTGTTTTAGATTCTTCTTCACTTGAACTATCGTCACTGGAGGATTGTTTTGGTTTAGTAGGCTTTGAAATCGATCGTACCCGACTCAAGTCAGACCCAAAAGCTCAGGGCCTCAACTAACCCCCGATCTGAGTGCCCGAGAAAAAGGGGGGATGGTAGGAATAGCCATGGGAAGAGCTAGAGAAAATAAGAGGGTATATTTAGAGGTTATGTTTAACGGCATCAGGAAAACAATGCTAGTAGATACAGGGGCGGACGTGACGCTATTAAAAGAGCCAATTAATGGTGTTGAGTTGGACAGAAGTTCACCCGCAACGATTACTGGTGTAACTGGGGAAAGGCATAGCATTAAGGGCGTTCAGAATCTTTCATTGGTCATTGATAAAGTTCAGGTGGTTCATTGTGTCTGGGTTGCTGATGTGAATTTGACTGATATAGATGGCATCTTAGGCATGGATGTATTGAAGAAAATGAGTGCACTCGTGGACACAAGAACTGGCCAAGTGACGGTGGGTCTTGTGGTGGGAGATAATGATAACCTAGCTGAAGGGATTGGTGACTATGTGTGCCTGACTGAAACCTCAATAGGTGGAATTCCCTTTCGAGCAGGAGATCGGGTGACTTTCACTTCGGGAGGAGACTCATGTGGGACTGTATTCGGGGTTTCCGCGGGAAGGAGCACAGAATTGAGGGCCTGTGCTCGGAATGTCGGGGAGGTGAAGGTCTGTAAGGGAGTCTCCATTCCAGCTTGGAGCGAATCGCTGATACCCTGTCGGATAAATGTAGTTGGAAGAGAAGAACTTCTCGTTGAGCCAGTCGAGGTCCGTAGCGATGGGGTTAGGATAGCCAGGACGGTAACTACGAACCGTAATAGAAACGTATGGGTTAAAGCAGTTAATATGAGTAGCTCTACTGCCTTCTTAAGCAAACGAACGGTAGTCGGTCAGGCCTACCCTGTGCATTATGAATCGGATCATACGAATTCCCAGAGCTTTGTGAACAAAGACGTAAGTAAAGAAAAACTAATCGGAAATATCGAGGCTAAGCTCAGTCATTTACCCGTGGACGTAAAGAGCAAGGTCGCGGACCTGTTATGGAAGTACGATAGGCTGATGAGAGACACGGAGGACGGGGGGCTTCATTGTGCGGGGGAAGTCGAACATGCCATCCCCACAGGAACCGCAAATCCAATTGCAAAACGCCCTTATCGGATACCATACCATCTACGAGGGGAAGTAAAGAAACAGATCGACGAGATGCTGAAGAAAGGAGTGATAGTCCCGTCATCCTCTCCATGGGCAGCTCCGGTGGTACTGGTCAAGAAGAAATCGTCTCCAGGTGACCCTCCCAAGTACAGGTTCTGTACCGATTTCAGAGCCCTCAACTCTATCACGAGAGCCGACAGTTACCCCTTGCCAAATATAACTGAGACATTGGACAGGCTTGGACAGTCTAAGTGGTTCACGACTCTAGACCTGGAGAGCGGATACCATCAGATACCTATAAAGAAAGATGATCGCGAAAAAAAAAAAAAAAAAAAATAAAAACGGCTTTCACTACACCTGATGGACACTATGAGTATGTCAGAATGGCGTTCGGGTTATGCGGAGCCCCAGCAACGTTCCAAAGGTTTATGGACAGGGTACTGGCGGGAATTATCGGCATCCTTTGCTTCGTATACTTGGATGATGTGGTAATATTTGGGGAAAGCCTCGAACAACATTTAGCTCGACTGGAGGAGGTACTTCGGAGATTAGTAGAAGCAGGGATGAAAATAAATCTTGCGAAATGCACTTTCCTGAGGGAAGAAGTAATTTATCTGGGACACCTTGTTACGCGTTCTGGAGTAAAACCAGATCCTCAAAAGATTTTAGCGATAAGAGATTATCCCATGCCAAAGAACGTGAAAGAAATCCGTGCGTTTTTGGGGTTAGCCGGTTACTATCGTAGATTTATCAGAAATTTCGCAGGTGTCGCAAAACCCCTAACAGAACTTACAAAGAGTGAAGTGCATTTTGAATGGACCCCTGCTCGACGAGAAGCATTTCAGAAGCTTAAGATGGCACTAGAGAATGAGCCAGTGTTAGTATATCTAACTTCCATGAGCCATTTATTCTTACGACGAATGCTTCGGGTGTTGCTTTGGGGGCCGTACTCTCCCAAGTACTTAATGGCCAAGAGCATCCTGTAGCCTTCGCCTCCAGACAGCTCACGGAGGCTGAAACTCGGTACTCGACTGTAGAAAGGGAGCTTCTAGCCGTCGTTTGGGCAACAGGGTACTTTCGATGTTACCTATACGGTAGGCCCTTCAGAGTAATAACTGATCATGCGCCATTAAAATGGTCACTTGATGTAAGGGACCCGTCTTCAAGACTCGCGCGTTGGCAGATGAAACTGGCTGAGTTTTCCTATACCATCGAGTACAAACCGGGTAAGTCAAACTTGAACGCTGATGCCCTCAGTCGTGCCGTACGATGTGTTTGATCAGAACCGAGGATGCGTAGATCTCACAAGGGAAATTGTAAGGAGGGTACAAGACGAAGACGATAATCTCATGAAGTTGAAAATTACTAACCCTGATGAGTATAAGGAAGATGCGGATGGATTGATGTATAAAGTGGATGGTAAAAAGTGGCGTTTGGTTGTGCCTAAAGAACTTGTAGCACGGGTGCTGAGGAGAGTACACGACCATCCATTTGCTGGTCACTGCGGAATAAACCGTAGTATTTGTAGGGCAGAGGAGCAATTTTACTGGAAAACGTTACGAGAAGATGTCACGAAACATGTGCGAAATTGTCTGAAGTGTGCGACATTGAAAAACCCAGCAAAAGCACCAATTGAGGAGCCATATTTATCCTCAAGACCTGGTGAGATTGTAGCCATGGATGTGGTCGGTCCCTTGCCCTTAACTCGTAGTGGAAAAAGATATATTCTTAGTTTTGTGGACCATTTTACTCGGTACGCGGAAGCTGAGGCTATAAGCGAAATTTCGAGCCAGACTATAGCCAAGATTTTAACAGAGCGCTACATAACTCGTCATGGTGCCCCAGAAATACTCCTGACGGATAGAGGAACGAATTTTGTATCTTCTATGTTTTTACATGTCTGCAAACGTTTGGGTATCCACAAAATACAAACCACCGCATACAGACCACAAACCAACGGGAGGATTGAGAGACTGCACAAAACATTAATTACGAATATGACTCAATACGTCAATAGATCTGGCTCTAATTGGGATGAGATGTTACCTTTTTGCTTTGGCAGCTTACAGATCGGCAGAGCACACAGCAACGGGATTCTCTCCAAATTTCATGACGTTCGGACGAAACGTAGAGATCCCATTTGATTTTATCTCCAATCCACGTCACGAGGAATCGAACACGGGGGGTACCTATTTGGAGAGCTTATTATGTACGCTGAAGGAAGTACACGGTATGGCATTTGAAAATTCCTGGGCAGCCGAATCGCGTAACAGGACAAAGAAAAATAAATACAGAAAGCGTCGGGAGCTAGCAGCAGGAGACAGCGTGTTTCTGCGAAACGAAGTACCCCCCGTAGGTAATAGGAAATTTTGGAAACCGTGGAATGGTCCTTACAAGATATTATCTAGGCAAGGCCCTGTTAATTATGTAGTGGAGATTCGGCCAGGTCTCACGGACACCTTTCATATTGACCGGTTGAAGAAAGTGTCAGCAGTAGACCTGGAGATCTCGGGGACTTTAGAGAGGATAGACACACCTGATGAAGACTCGCAGACTGATAGGGGCAGAGACGATAGAGCGAACAACTACGTCTTCGAGCCAGGGGGACTCAGTTTATGCGGTGTTCCGATCCAATTCCACCCGGAATTTCAGCTTCCGCAGGAGGATGAGGAAGAAGACGAGGACGTTGGAGCGGAAGATTCAGAAGACTACGAGGACGCAGAAGAGGAAGGTGCACTCGAGGTTAGAGAAGATGGGACGCCGGAAGAACCCGAAGCGCACGCTGATGCTCGTCGCTATCCTGAGCGGGTGAGAAGGCCGCCAGACAGGTATATCCCGGGATGACAAGTCAGGAGTCTTGTCTTCTGTAAGGGGGGAGGAATTGTAGCGTTGTTACTTTGATATTTAGCAGGTGATTCTTACCTCTTTGGATCACCTGGGAAATAAAAGTATGGATTTTTTACATAGTTTGAGGTTACAGCGCATGTGATAAAAACTATTATTAGTGAAGCGGACTTTTACCACGTTATACGCCAAGAGGACTAGACGGGAAGAAACCACTTCACAAGAAGGTTCTATTAATCATAATACATTATTTTATATTCAGTGATTGAAGCTTGCTGGCAATAAAGTTGTTTATCTTACAATATACATTGTTTCTATTTTTTCTCCACTACACTTGTATCACCAGATATCAACAGTGACATCAAACGGCTTACATTCTTTAAAGAGTTCAGTGATATGGACTTGAGCAGAGCGTTCTTCCATTCTGGTCGAATTTCCGGTTCTTCGTCTATTTCTAAATCTCTTCTAAGCTGAAGAAGCTCATTGCCCGATCATTTGAAGTTTGAAAGGAAAAATTGCAGATGAATCCCGCTTTTTCGACTTTTCTTACAAAACAAAAAGAACGGTCACTGTATTTGGAAAAAACTAAAATATTTCTTTCGAAACACCGTTGAAACTAGATTCAAATTTGAAAAAAAAAAATGCTTTCAGTAGGTGCTGAATTGCGTGTGATATGAACTATCGAATAATTAATAACATTTATAATTCAGCAAAATATGTATTTTATTTTTTTTAATTTTTACAGCTGGTCGATAAAGGTTATTGATAGGTGCTATCAACTTCATGTTTGTATTTTTTTTATTATTTTTTTTTAACGTGATATTACTGATTTAGGATTGAATCATTTTACCTAGTGATCATCAGTGAATGTGGCCACACCTACATCGAATCCGCGTTTCTCCCGATCTGTATTAGAATTCCTAATCCGTCATAAAATGACTGCTAATTTTAATAGTAATTATTAAAGTTGCTATGTTCCTGCTCTTTGGAGTCCGGATCAGCATTAATCTACATAAAGGAATGCCAGTCAGGCTTTGATTTCCTGACAAATTATAATTGATATTTTTAACTAATTAATTAATTAAATATAATCTCATCTCCACCAGGTTATCGTAGGGTCAAAATTTAAGATGTTTTAATTATATGAATAAGAATCAAAATATATTGATTAGATGAAGGACATGCAACTTGGCAATAAACTGTATGGTTAAACTAAAAACAACAAATATTTAATCAAGGGTTGACATACAAATAACTTAATTTAAGACTTAAATAGTAACAGATAAACTTAACCTAGACTTATCTTTGAGGGATATGCTCTGATGTATAAGCTCGTCATCGGTGGAAGGTCTTGGTCCCCAGGTGCAGCTGAGCAGGTTGAGGGCGGAAAAACAGCCACTTTGAACAACACAGACAGACCCCGATACCTTTTTCCGGCCCTTTTTGATGAATAAGCTCCGCCCCCCTGCACAAAGAATACGCCCACCGACTTCCCAGATTCTTGAATTTTAGATATACTAAAATATCGCGTTTACCCCAAGTATTACCAGGGCAGGTAGAGAAATATGTCTCACGACAAAGGACCCCCGTCCCAGACCACCCATGGGGAGCTATGAAGGGGCTAGCTTATTGCGTATCACGCGAATATTATTTTATGAAGTAAAAACCTTTTGGTTTGATACTTAGCAAGGTAATTATAATTTATTACGTAAAAAGCTCTATTTCTCCCCTGACTGAGAAAACAATAAATAATGGATAAGTCTTAATATAATCTACTGCTTTTATATCGAAAGCTTCTGATGTGAAATCATCACTTAAAAAATTAAGACAAAACATTACTTTTTGCTTAATCTAAGCTAATATAGTTCCTAAACTGTAAGTCCTAGCTAAAAACGTCATATTTTCCATGAAATCTCTGATAAGGAAAATTCGTCAAATATTCAACTCGAGCTGCGCCAAAAGAGTCTGTCAAAAAATTCCCAACACTAAACAAATTTAGTCAAAACTCGACTTTTTTTTTCGTTTAAACAACAAAAGAATATTCTCCATTAAGTTTCTGACAAGGATGCTGTTGTTAAATTTTTGATCCGAGCAACACCAACAGAGCTCAAAATGTTAGGTATTTAATTGTGAAAAAAAAATTACTACTTGACTTTTTTCATTCAAATCAGTATAGCTCCTAAACGGGAGGCTGTAGCGACAAATTTTATATAACGTAAAATTTTCACGATTAAATTTCTGACAAGGTAACTTTCATCAAATTTTCGATCAGAGCAACAGCAGAGCTATAGCGTGTCAAAATGTTAATTTTTTTAATCTGAAAAAATGTTACTGCAAAAAATTAGAGACCCCCAGCCAAAAGACATATCAATGTAAAAAAAGAATTAATTAAATAACTAATTTTATGTTACAATTTATTTGAAAAAATATCGCGAAATATCAAAATACGAAGCAAACAAATATCTTACATGTATTTCAAAAGTGGCACAACTCAAACTTATTAAAAACCTACATTAAAAAAAATGTAAATTTCTCAGGGCCTTTTATGAAATATCGAAAGTTCACCTGAATTATCTATTAATTCCAACCGCAAGTGAGATGTATCAGGTTGGATTTGAAGTTAATTCGATATATTTTTGCCTTTTAATAGAAGAGTATTGAACTTGAACATGATTATTAATTAAAAATACAGAATTTTGAGTTGTATCACTTTTGAAATACCTGTGTCATGTGATAAGGACAGAAAATTAAACGACTTTAATATATTTACTACTTAATTCGCTGTGTTATACTAAAAGCAGGAGTAGGCCCGAGATAAAATTTTAAGTTTAAATTTTATTTATTAAGCAAGTTTAAATTCATTTTTTTATACTGCAAATTATACTGCACCATAAAAAAAAATTAATAGATAAAATTTTAAAAAAGAAACTCCTAAGACTAACGTTAAAATACGTGGTAAATCCTGGTAGTAAAACCTTCTAGTTTGCAATAAAATTAAGATAGAAATGAAAGATAACCAAGAAATACCTATCTATATCCTATATCTTAGATTGGGAAAACTGGAGTACATCTGGAAAGGACATAAGAGGTTCTGGAAGGCGACTGGATCAATAGGAAATGATGGACTAGATGTATTCCGAGACCGCCCAAGGATTCAATGCAGCTTTCTTTCTTTTTTTTCTGATTTCATTTTATAAACATTATTTCAAATTTATGGAGAGAAAAATAACATACAATATATTTCGATCTTTTTTTTTTTTATCGCCAGCATGTTCAAAATAATATATACTTATTTTAATAATGACATTCGAATGACCATTTTTCCCACTTGGAAGAAATGTTAGAGCAAAGTTAAGTTGTTTTAGTGAATGCAATGTTATTATAAAATTTCAATTTGTAGCGTAAAAGTGTCATATTGCCTGAATGAAGCAATAAATAACGGTTAAATGTCACCAAGAACCTGTATCTAAAAGTTGACCAATAATCTGAGAGCCGGCTTTCAAAAGTTGACTTATTAATATCGAGCCCAAACTTTTTTATAGACTTCATAATACTGTCTCACAAGAATACACTACCTGAAAATTGTGTCCTTACCCCCACTAATAACAATAGCGTACAATATCACTAGCGTACCACTTTCTTATATTGTAGAATAAATGGCAAAAGTTAAAAGATTTTTATTTTAATCTATAAAAAAGAATTCTAGTTTTATTTTAATTTTTTAATTAATAATATTAAAGAAATCGATTTAAGGACATCAAGCCAAGGACCCTTTCAATTGTAGTATTTTTTATTCTATATATACCTGTATATTTTCTTTGAAAATCTTTTTCTTTTTTTTAAGTATCGCTGCAATGATTAGAGTGGACAGCGAATCCATTAATATAATATTTACAACAATTTTAATAGTTTCCAAATATAGTAGAACCTCACTAGTCCACCATATAGCTAGGGCGGTACAACCAAAATATGGGGTTCACCGGCGATTAAATAAAACATATGTTTTTCAAAGTTAAAAGTGTATTATAATTAAAAGTTAGACATTAAAATTAAAAATTAAAGAAATCGAAACGTACTCTATTTAAACAAATATGTTTAAATATACAGGGTGTTCGGAAGATCGTTGGCCAAAGAGGTATCCACTTCCCTATATACAAAGTCTTACGGTTTTTTTTTATTTTTTATTATGTTTTTTTTTAAATGGCCAAAACCAAACATTTATGTCTTATAACTTCGTTGTTTACTGATATATCAACGCCATTTTTTTTTTTTTTTTTTTTTTTTTTTTTTTTTTTTTTTTTTTTTTTTTTTTTTTTTTTTTTTTTTTTTTTTTTTTTTTTTTTTTTTTTTTTTTTTTTTTTTTTTTTTTTTTTGCTGTAATTACTAATACATTGTCCATGGAAAATAAAAAAAAATTAAATGCACAAAGCAAATACAACAAAAAAAAGGGGGTCACCTGTGGTGTAGTGGTTAGCATAGCAACCTATTAAACCCAAGATCGCGGGTTCGTAGCCCAGCAGATGACCTTAAGGATTTTTTAAAAGGGAGTAAAAAATCCTTGGCTATGCCGTCCTTCGGAAGGGACGTAAAATGGAGGTCCCGAGCCTGTGCGATTTCAGGTACTCGTTAAAGATCCCTATCCTAATTATACCTGGATAGGCAAAATTTAGGACTCCCACCGTAGCATCGTCCGATTAGCCATAGCAGCATGAAGTGACTTTAAACGAAATAAACAAACAATTCAAAAAAAATAAAATAAAATGGGAGTTCTTTAAATCTTGTTAAAGCCAAAAAAAAAATTAAGTTTAGGCTAAAAAAAAAAACAGCCAAATCCAAATTTTTTTTTTTAAGACGACCCAAACTTGAAGTTCTTAATTTATTTTTTTGCCTTTAACAAAATTTAACGACCTCCCTTTTTTTTTCTTTTTTTTAAATGTTTGGTTTTGACCATTAAAAAAAAAAAAATAATAAAAAAAAAAAATAAAAAAAATTAAAAAAAAAAAAAAAACTGTAAGACTTTGCATATAGGTAAGTGACCTTACCTTAAATAGGTTCAAAATGAACCTCCCTACCCGAGATATCTTCCGAACACCCTGTATATGTTTTAGCCAGCTATTCATAAATAGAAGCATTGGCCGACTTAACACTATACGCGTTAAGTATGTAGCAAACTATCTAACGAAGTATGCTCTGAACACCATTTTTAACGACAAAAGTTGTATTTAACTACGCAAGTAGAACACTTACAATACACAAATTAATTAAAATTACCCAACATTTTACACACTAAAAAGTACAATTTTGCTAGGCTATTAGGGATTCCTCAAAAATATTGTCGTCCGTTCACCACAGATTCACCGGAATGTTCGGATTACTCAGAAACTGGGATTATTATCAGATGAAAAAAAAAAAAAATAATATACTAATGAATAAAAATGTAAGTGCAATAAACTTCCAACATTTCACGGAACTCAGTGGCTTATATCACGAATAATGTACCATTTTATTGAAAAAGGAGATGAATCGACAATTTTGACGATTTAATGTTAAAAAAGATAAAAAACAATAATGGCAAATGTAATATTTCCATAGTAAAGTATTTAAAGAACAGGACAATTTTTAGGACTACCAAAAACGAATTTATAAAGAAACTTATAGTATGCTTACTTATGTCTCTGAATGTTGGTTACGAAGCATATGCCAAACGATTGTTTCGTATGAGGATAAAACTATAAAAACATTTATATAATAAGTAATAAATAATAAAGTAATAAACTTACCACTTCTGACATCGATTCCCATTTACACTTTCTTCCGATTCTCAGTCCTCAGTTTTGTTTTCATGTAATCTGTATGGCTTGTAACTACAATATTTGAAGATTCAGAAACAATAATTTCTCTTCCATTTTCACGAAAAACAGGGTTTGTTCGGATCGAAAATTTGCTTACAGTTTCATTATCAGAATCAGTATACATAAAAAAGCAGCAGATTATAGATTAAAATATTTATGATCTATTTTTTTCTCAGTTAGGGAAAAATTGAGTTTTTTGTTTTGTTTTTTCCTATGAAAATACCAGATGATCTGGAAAGATACACTCATATTGGATACAATATATAGCCTATTTACAAGGGTACAAATGTCGATTTTTTTCTAGATTATTATTTTATTACTAAACCCAAATTTGAACTATACTGACTCCAAAAAAATAAGATAATATACATCAGCTAAAATGGTTAATGGTTTTTATCGTGATATAGAAATTATGCTTTCATTGAGTATCCTTTACTAGGTCCTGCAATCATATTTACTTACTATGAGAGACAACTATTCGAAAGTCCACGATGATCATCGGACCATATTAAAGTTGTTGCAAGGCCCGCATTAAAATGATTTACAAGGCAACCTACCCCAAGTAACTTATTAGGTAGTACATAATGGGCCCTTATAAGGCCTCTTCAGGATTATATATTGTCGTTATGTTTGTCCATTAAACCACCCTAAACATAAATTATTATACAAATAATGAAACATAAAAGTAAAAAAAATATTTTTTAGAGAATAGTCAAAAGGAAAATAATTTATATTATTATATAAAAGGACAAGCTCTTTTAAGCGGGCCAATATCTTTCGAAAAAACAGAACTAATGACCACAGATACAAACTTCAGAAAGAAAATAGTGGAAACTAAATACGGGCCAATAAAAGTAACACAGAAATTTAAATACTTAGGGGAGATCATCTGCAGTAGAGTATTGGAAAGGGAGAGCATGAAGGAAAAGATCGCTAGACTGGAGAGATTGAGCTTTGAGACCAGTAACATTTACAATAAAAAGAGCCTGTCCATAAAAGCTAAGATCAGGCACTACAGTACTGTAGTAAAGCCAGTTATACTATATGGGACAGAGACCATGAACCTCCCTAACCTGGAAAGAATGCTGAAAGTAGAAAGAAAGATCCTCAGGAGAATTTACGGCCCTAGGAAAACCCAGGAAGGATACAGGTTAAGATCAAACGAGGAGATCTACAAAGAAACAACGAACATAGAGACGGATATAAGAATCAAGAGGCTGAAGTTCTATGGACATATGGTAAGAATGCCTGAGGAAAGACTTAATAAGGCTATTTTTCAGAAAATTTGGGATTACAAGAGTGCACAGGGATACATAAAACAGCTAAAAGAGGAGACCAGCAAACTGAGGATTGAGGAACGTGACTGCCTTGATAGAGAAGAATATGGAAGGAAACTACAAACAATAGCGGTTCTTGTGGACAGGAAGGAGCCGAAGGAGGGTATGGCCTGGACGGAGGAGAGAAGACATAGGCAATAAAAAAGAATGAAGGAGATATGGATGATGAGAAGGAACAGAATTAAAAATCCATCTTCCTAATATTCGCGTGGTCTCTATGGCCTTTTCGCGAAAAAAAAAGAAAAAAAAAAAGGACTAGCTAATTTTCGTATGCGATCACTAACCATGAAAGATATTGAACTAATCTGTACCAAATGTTAACTACATCTGTTTTCTCTACAGTTCAAGGAAGATTTAGCAATAACAACATTGACAGATATTCAATCACTTTGTGATTAAAAACGATAAGTGGATAACAGTGAGGTTTAACAAAAGTGGCGAGTGCTATTCTAAATGAGAGGTTACAAACGTACGGTGTTATTATATTTAGAGCTTGAAATTGATTATAAAATTTACTTATATTCAAAGAATTATTTTTTAAAAAATTAAATATTTGGTGCGACATGTGACTTGCACCATTCCGCAAAAGAGTTGATAATGGTAAAACTACTGAATGCGTCTAAACTAGATTTTAACTACATCATCTTCATAATTTTAGGGAGGTTTAGCAATAATAAAATTTATAACAGTAAAAATTTAAATGCACAATGTTGATTGGCACAAACCAGGTTTTTCACACTGTCATGTATTTTATAGTTAGAAATTAAAATCGAACCAATTAAAATCAATGAAATTGTTTCTGCCGAATATAAATTATTACCAATATAAAATTTCGATCCTTTGATTTTTAATATCATGTGTAAAAATTCATGGGTTTATATTTGTAAGCATTGAGCATTCCTTTACACACAAGAATATTTCAATGGAATCTGTCCGTCTGGATTACAAACTAATACATTGTGATTTTAACCAGGTTAAAAAATTACTGCTATGCATGAAAATATCATTGAAGAAATAATGCTCTGTAGCATACTTCGATACAAGATTTATATCTATAAACAAATAAAACTTCAATGATTAGTTAAATTGATAAAAGTCCTTTACTTATAAGAGCGGTTGAAGTCCGCACGGGGGGATGTATATTACTTTAATAAATATGAAACAAAGCAAATAAATAAATAAATAAAAATGAACTACTACAACCCATAAGGGGTTTTTTGGCTCAGGTTTTTTGTTAAAGTTATAGTTAATCCATTGCACTTAATGTTTACAAACTACTTATGTCAATTTTCCAGAAATTGCGTATCTACAATTGAACAGATAAATACTCATATATATTCATAGGTTTCGTTGGAAGAGTTGGTCTTATTGCGAATAAGAGCTAGTAATATACAATTTTAATATAAAAATCCGATTTTTCTCACATGCGGAGTACCACAAGGTGCTGTCTCCGGTCCTTTTTTTCATTTATACAGCGAAAATAGTAGGAGGTGAATACTTGAACTGTTATGGCGTTTGCAGATCATATTGCTATCACAAGTAGCAGCTTAAACGCAAGTAAGGCCTTAAAGCAATCATACAGTTAAACACTGAGGTTAACCCGGATAAAACAAAAGGCATCATATTTTCTTTTCAAAAAGAAACTACCAACAAATTTCAAAACTAATAATTCTGTCTTCAAACTTTCTAAACATTGGTAAGAATACTTGGGTATTAAGTTTGACACCTTAAGTTTTCGGCCCACATTCTTAATCACTAATTATCAGCTACAAATTTAGCATTGCGTTTAAAATTAATTATATATAAATTGTAATCCAACCAACCTTGCTGTATGGAGCACCATTATTTTCATCCATTGGGAAAAGGACAATCATCCCATAATGGTATAATGAGAAAAAATAAAAATAAAAAAATACCTGAATAAGTTTGTCCTTCTGAATAATTATTATGTGGTTCATGCCTGTATCTAGAAATGAATGATTAAAAAAAAAAATGTACTAATTACTCCTCATCGAGTGGCATCACATTAGTACACGATTCTTTTTAATAAAAAATCTCCTGTTATAGAGCCATGTAACAATCTCACCCCATGGATCCAGTGCCTAGTATATCATTGCAAGCAAGGGCGATCAATTTTAAAACCTATAAATGGCATTAGGGTTTTACAGGAATAATTTTGTTGAGTGAGGCTAAATTTTATTTATTTAATAACCCAAGATCGCGGGTTCGCAGCCCGGCAGATGACCTTAGGATTTTTTAAAGGGAGTAAAAAATCCTTAGCTATGCCGTCCTTCGGAAGGGACGTAAAATGGGGGTCCCGAGCCTGTGCGATGTCAGGTACTCGTTAAAGATCCCTATCCTAATTATACCTGGATAGGCAAAATTTAGGAATCCCACCGTAGCATCGTCCGATTAGCCATAGCAGCATAACGTGACGTTAAACGAAATAAACAAATAAACAAACAATTTTATTTAATCAACATCATCGCCAAAGCAATACTGTGGTAAGTTAACTTTTCCTCTTCGGCGCCACTGATTGCAGTTTTCTCACACCGCCTAACTTCTTCGGATCTTTTAAACCCCCCCCCCCTCCTATCTCCAAGATGAGCGAACTTAGAGGTGTGTTGAATCTGTAATAAAAAAAATTGGGGTACTTATATTATATAATTACTAATATTATATTTATGATCAAGAAGCAATATAACACATCTTTTGTGTATCTCAGCTTCGAAGGATATATTTTCTCTCGAAGAAGGCTCAGAGCTTCTTTCATTGTCTCACCACTATAATTTGTATACGGTTTTGTCCTTAACTTCTTCACATAGTTTCGTGGCATTGTTTCTAAAAAAGGCATTGTTCTGTACGAAATTCATCCTACAAAAATTTTCTGACACGTGTACTAAAAATTCCATACTCGTTTTCATAATTTTTAAAATGTGTCAATTACAATATGTTTTAGGAAAAACAATATCATGCATGTATACCTAGATAAATAAGTGAATGAAAGTAACATACCTTTTAAAATAATTCCCTGCAGTAGAAATGAAAATAACTTAAATAGCTATTAAGGCTTTGTATATTTTTGTAGAACCACCTGTTCCTTGGTAACTTCCAGAAATAAATAATTGATACGTAGAAGCTCATTTGATGTCGTAAGGAGTCCACGGAATGATTCATGCGCTCTCATTTAGTAAAAGTCGACGCAACAACCTGTCAGAAGGAAATCACCACAAAAATAGTGTACCAATTTTACTCCACATTACTAATGTGACCCTATTTTACGGTACTTCTATGCAAAGAGTGAAAACAACGAAGATATGTGAGGAATTAAAAGTTAAAAAAAATTAAGGAGTTTTTGGCCGATAGAAAAGAAATATTTTTCAATACCGTAAAAAATATTTCAAATCCTCTCTACAGCAAAATTTCACCCCCCCCCCCCCCCCCCCCCCCGGAGAGCCAAAACGATAGTAAAAATTATTTTAAATTTGGAATTATAGATATAAGTTATTTAGTGTATGAGGCGTATACACATAAATAAACAGTGAGGCCCATCACATACTTATTAATTTAAGTGTATTAATTGATAACAAAATTATGATAAACCATCTATTACTCCTTAAAATTCTAGAAAGCAGTAAGAGGAGAATGTGGAAAACTTTATATAAGATTAATACGAGGGAAAAAATATATATATAGAAAATATTGTCTTCCTTAACTTATAAGTTTTGGAAGTCCAATATTTGGAAATATAAAAATGTTTACCCTTTCTTGACTGAAATACAAAAGCAAATCAACAAAGGATTGATTTCAATCATAGAAGGCCTCCCGGAGATATCACACCTTGGCTGAAGTGTCACCTGGTAAACATGTGGAGGAACCTTCGCTGTTTACCGGGGCAGCCGGATGCGGTTTTATCGGCAAACAACTTTACTCTTCCTCTCTGAAATTTACCTTAGGATCACACTCTTACGGTCCAATATAAGATTACAGTTCCGAAAATTAAAGACGGTCAAATAATAGTCTAAAACAATAATTCAGATTTGATATAATTTTTAGAAGAAAAAACAAAACAAAAGCCTACTTTAAGATTTAACCTTTACTTTAACATTTACAAGGTAATGTTGATTCAAAGCTCGTGTGTTAACCTTTTCTAATTCGAAACGAAACGTGACATCGTCTGAATTAAAATTACGCTCTGGGTTTTGGACTGTGTATAGGATATCACTTGAAAAAAAGTTCCGCAATTGTAAAGGAAAAATAATTAGAGGAAATCTAAACCAAATAAATTTGACTTACCAAGGTGAAGATCAAAAAGTTGTGTCGGTAAACTCCTGGGCTTCCAAATGCATTTGTGCGACCAAATAAAGCTTGGGCGTCTTCTAGATGTTAAACCAATCGGTTAAGAGATCTTCTGGCTGAATTTGCAAGTAAAAGGCATAAAAAAATGTCTTTGATATGAAATAACAAAAAGCTAAATGCAATGAACAATTTGCAGCAGTAAGACCTTTTACTTTTTAGATTTCGAGGTTCGAAGCTAATTTTCCTGTACCATTCCTGATTTGTTTGCAATTTTTAACAAAGGTTATCCGATATCAACTTACAATTTTTTTGTTGTTTTTTTGGACATATCTCAGAGTAGAAATGGGATTTAAGTTAAAAATCCCATCATGCACAAAATGTAATGATCTACAACTTTTAGTATATAACATTTTTTTTATTTAATAAGCCATTGCTGCGTTACAGAATCTTAAACAAGACCAAAATTAACTTTTTGTGAAAGTTGGAAAAATTCTTCGATGTTTGACAATCGATTGTGGCTAAGCTTCGAAATCAAACTCTGCTTAAGGGATGCTTTAGAGGCACAATTTAATAAACTTTAATTGTAAATAAAACATTTTTTTATGTTTTTTTTTTCCAAAATCTGAAAAATGTTCATAAATTTTGGGGGGGTTTTTGCCCCCCAAATATTTTTCCCCGATAAAATTAAGTTTCATTTTTTATATTTTATTCTCAGGACCCAGCTGGACCATATAAAAACATAAATCCTACTACTCCAACTTTGGGAGGCAGAACCCTTTTTGTGGGGAATTTAACCGGACCAAGTGAGAAAATTTGAACAAAGTTGTGCAATTATTGTATTGTCATTGTTGCTTAAAACGTGTGTAATTATTCAAGTTAATCAGATTGCTCGAAATTATTGAAAATTACAATGAAAGATTCCGTTACATACAGGTGAAGTTAATAAAAGGGTATTGAAAAATAATGTTGTAATTACTTTGGAAACAAAGAGAATTAATGACAATCAACGAAATTATCGAAAGTTATATACATATCCACAATTTATGATCAGTCATTTTTGGAGTCGTTGCCAGCCAAGAAGGGCAGTTTAATCCTGCCATTGCGACAAACTTTCGGATTCCACGAGACAGCGTTGTGGCGTTAATGAGTGGGGAGATCTTTGGTGTTGCTGGGATCGAAAATATGACAGTTTCCAAATCAGAGATTCGGTAGAGAATATTATTTATATCATTTTTTACTAGGACCTGTCGTCAAGGAGCCATATTAGTTTTAATGAAAAAAGTCACGCTTGAAAAACCTACTTTCTCTCAACTTTGTTTATTTACAATAATGATTAATTGGTTAGTTGGTTTAATTATTAATTGAAGTAATTTAATCCTTTTAATTCTAAAATGTAAACTAGGAAAATAGAAGATTATAAATAGACATATCCATGATCTAAAGCTTTTGATTCTGTTGACCATACAATCCTAATTTCCTAATTCCATAACCTCCCAATAACTAATAGTGCGTTAAGCTGGTATCATTCTTATTTATCTCACCGTTCCCAAACAGTGATTATAACTGGAAAACCTCACTCATCTTCATTACCACTCTCGCGAGGAGTCACCCAGGGATCTTCTCTTTCACCTACCCTATTTTCTATTTATGTTGATGATTTGCCGAATTGCATCCACTACTCCCTATATCATCTTTATGCTAATGACTTGCAATTATATTTATCCTCTCATCCTTCAAATATGCTAGAGGCGACTTGTAAGCTGCAGAAAGACATAGATAGCATTAACCTATGGGCAGTAGAGAATAAATTGAGTCTGAATCCAGAGAAAACAAAGGCAATCCTCATTGGGTTAAAATCTCACCTAAAATCCCTTCTTTACTATCTACTAATTTTCCTCAAAAACCGTCCAATTCATTTCCAAAATTCCATTAAAAATCTGGGAATAATTTTTATTTTTGTGTCGTCACTTGTTTTGCCCAACTTTGACTACGGAAGCATAGTATATGCAGGACTGTCTGATGAGCTCGAGATGAGATGTAAAAGAGTAATTAAATGTTTTATTAGATTTATTTTCGGGATCTCCGGACGTTCTCACATATATCACAGGTATTCTGAAATTGGGTGGCTTTACCCCAGTTTCTGACGTCAATACTTCCTAGGTGAACTCATATTTCAAACCTTGAAAACCAAATAACCTACCTATATCCATGAACCCAACCCATCAACTTGTACACTCCGGCGCATCGAACTGCATCCTTCGGAAAATCCTTTATTATCCGTGCTTCCTCTTAATGGAATTCATTGCACATCTCAATTCGAAAAAGCTCCACTCTTACTTCGTTTAAGCATCATCTATTTCTCCACCTCCTTAATTTTCAATCTAAATGTAAAACATGAATATTTATGAAATATACATTATATTAGTCTACACAAGATGTGTCTTTTTACAAGATTTCTCATTTATTTTGTAACTCATAATTTAATTATTAATCAATTCTTATTGTTATTTATTATAATTAATTATCATAGCCAGACGATTGTCCTATGTATTGCACTCATATGTTATTCTCAGGAGACAAGTAGACCGACCAAGAATAAAGTTCATTTTATCCTTCTTCGTATATTATGGAAATATTGAGTTTTAAATACAGCTTGCTTTTTAATTTAATTCGTTGAAATAGTTTCGATTTTTTTTTTTCAAATTAGTTTTTTTATACAGGTAAATGTTTTAAATAAATATATTTTATATTATATGTGCCCTCTTGAAAGAAAAAAATAATTTTATATCACAGTTTATTGAGGAAAAAATGTGAATAGTACTAGTTTCCTTGATGAAACCATGGTTAAACCTTGATGAAAAGTGCTACTTTACTGGAAAATCCCTATGGTCATTCTCTCTTCATATGAACAGCGGCAATGAATGGGGATGGAAGGATATTCGGGGAAGTGATGGGGTGAACGCACCCTATTTTTACTTACATTTTCAACCCCGTATTGGGGGAAAAGAGAATAGACCGAGAGAAAAAACTTTTTCACAGCTTCGAAAATAGAAGTTGTGGCTTGATTAATTGTGGGAAAAAAATATATAAAGTTCAATTATTATAAATTAATATAATACATATATATATATATATATATATATATATATATATATATATATATATATATATATATATAAGGATAAATTTCTTGACTGTTACTATTAAATGTTTAGTAAGGTTCCTGAGGTTCAATCAATAATTATTTATATATAGGCATGGTTCGGGGGTTTCCCTGAGATATTGTAAATATATATATTTAGTCGTATTTAATTTCTCTGTTTTAGTCAATTTCCTTTTTTATTTTCTTATTATTTTCCATTTATTTTGTGTAATTATTTATTATGTTTTATATCTTGTTTAGTTAGGGATTATTTTTCAATTTCTTTTGTTTGTTTATTTCGTTTAACGTCACTTTATGCTGCTATGGCTAATCGGACGATGCTACGGTGGGAGTCCTAAATTTTGCCTATCCAGGTATAATTAGGATAGGGTTCTTTAACGAGTACCTGACATCGCACAGGCTCGGGACCCCCATTTTACGTCCCTTTCTGTATCCTTCAATTACTTTATTCCTATTTAAGATATTGTATGAATGGATTCATAGTCATCCATATTACGTATTCTCTATTACTTTTTAGATTTGCTCAAAACCTAGATCAAATTTCAGTACGATAAACAATACTCCAATTTTTTAATGAAATAAACTTTATTATATATATATATATATATATATATATATATATATATATATATATATATATATATATATATATATTTTTATTATTGAATTCCGAAAAAAATCAATATTTATGATAAGTTCAAAAAAGAAAATTAATATTAAATTTTTTTTTCTATAAATCTTGTATTAGCAATAGTTTGGAACTTTAATTATACAAAATATTATACAGTCTTATGATATTTATCACTCTGGACTTAGTTCGAACTCATAAAAAACAAAAACAAAAAATATTCTGCTTTTATTTTTTGATGAGGAAACTGTCCTCAAATTTTAGATCCGAACTACACCAACAGAGCTGGAACGTCTCAAATTGTTACATTTCGAACGTTTCCTAAGAAAACTATAGACCACCAAAGACATATCTTGGATGAAATAGAATATTTATAATATGTTAACATATACGTAGTAAACGACAGAATTTCACTGCTTGAATCAATCCAACATGTTATCTGGTTGCCCATTGTATATGGAATTGGATTGATTAAGGGGAAAAAAAAATGTACTCTGCATTCAAAAGTAAAAATGCCCCCCTTTGATTGGCTATGAGTTCTTCCATCGACTACACCTGCCCCAACATCCTTATCTACGCAAGCAGAGTTCTATTTATTGAAAGGGAACAATAGCAGGAAATGGGAGGGATAGTTCGTGGCGCGGCTAACCCGAATGGAAGAACCGAAGGACCAACGGCTGAGGATTGGTTAATTAACTTTTATAGCGACCAGCTGGGGATGATTCCATTAGTGGCTCAATTAACGTGCAGTAGCTCTTTGGGATCCGCTCTGATAACAGCTGGAATGGGCTTCCGTCGTCCCTTGTATCTTCGGCCTTTTGTAACCGAGGGTGTAAAACCTGAATTATTTGTTTGTTTTTCAAAGCTAAATAATACGGTTCGTTTTTAAAAATCTTTGGAACACAGTAGAACATCTTTAATCCGCCTCCCTCTAGTCCGACTCTCAGTGTAATCCGACCCTCCTGGAGGATTCGCGTGGGGTGAACAATATTTTTGCGGACTCCCTAATAGTCAAATAATATTCAAAATAAAAATAAAGACGGTAATGCTTGTTATTTCTCAGTCGCAAAAATACTCTCGAGTAATTTAAAAATTAGGATATATAAGACTATTATACTAACAATAGTTCTCTATGCATGCGAAACATGGCCGCTTAAGAGAGGAACAAAGCCATAATGTTTTCGAAAATAAAGTACTGGGTTGAATATTTGGCCCAAAAAAGGATGAAGAAACCGGAGAAGGCTTCACAATGCAGAACTGTGCAAGTTATATCCGGTAAATATAGTCCATGTAAAGTAGTTGGGTTTAGTAATGATCGAATTCCGAAAAAAAAGTGACCAGTTTTGAACCGTCGGGTAAATGACCAAGGGATAGACCAAGACGTTGATGGTAGGATTGCGTCAAGGCCGACCTGGGAGATTTGGGTTTTAGGAGAGTAGGTTGGACGGAGGTACGTGGTCCACGGTTTCTGGTATTGGCATCGAAACTTCGGGTTCGCTCAGCCTTTATTTATTTATTTATTGTGCTTTCGTGATAAAATCCACACTTTGGACCTGACACCGCCACTCGCTAATCGGTAGTGTCGAAAAAAACTTTCAACTATTTCTACGTTTTACCAAAATATCTGCTGTATGGTTCAAAAGGCAATTTTTTTTTTTTATCTAGAATTAAAGTTACCTAAATTTTCTACAATTTAAACTTAAAATGAGCTCTGTACCTTAAAGAGCGAAGCTTGTGTCTTAACATAAGACAAGAAATCAAACATGTTGATACTTCATCTAAGGAGGCAAAGTGAAAAGTGCTTCTAACAGATATTAGTACTTAAATGCCTAAGAAGACTAAAAGGGAAATTGTGAAGAGATATTCTTGTTTATACCTTTCTATCAGTTAAATATTATTGGACCTTCTCTATGCTAGATTAATCCGCTACCATCGCTGTATGAAAAAGCAATTCCAATCCGCAAGAAGCTGTATGAATCCACAATTTCAGATTTATATTATAATTCTGAAAAGTCAATAATACTTTATTTCGTTTCTATCCTCTTTTTCTTATTTTTTTTATAGCCTACTGCTACTTCTATTTTTGGCCAACTGCCAGTCAAAAGTGCTAATTAAACGAATATGTTCTATATTCAATTATGGCGTGTTACATCCCATAATGTATCAGAGTCAAGTGCTATCCTACGATTATATGTTATAAATAATAAATGAGCGAGTATTGATCCTTGCAGTACTCCAGCGTTAACTGAATAAATAGATTATTCAATTATCCACTTGTCGGGTAGGGAATAACCTGTTAAAGAGATGGAATATAATATAATTAGTGCAATCAAATACTAATTATTCCAGAAAATTTTTACTTTTTTTTTTTAAATTTGGGATTGGAATTTTATATTAGCTGCTTTTTGGGAGTGTGTACCACAAACAAAATTTCAAATTTATAGCGGAATTTTTTTTTTTTTTTTTTTTTTTTTTTTTTTTTTTTTTTTTTTTTTTTTTTTTTTTTTTTTTTTTTTAATGTTTTTAAACGCGCTCTAGCAGAGATACTGCTTGTTAGAAGCTTATATACTGATTTTTTTTTTTCTTTTTGAAGCTTTTTACAATTCAAGGTTTTTATCGATAATTAAAATGAAGTTAATTTTTAGAAAATACCCAAAACTGACTTCAAAATTCAACCTAATTGTACAAACTTGAACTAGAAAGTAAAAATTAATATTTTAATTATTTTAAAACCAAGAGCATTAAAGAGCAATCAACGAAATTGTTGATACTTCTGTGCCTATTCACAATTAATGATCATTTATTTTTGGAGTCGGTGTCATCCAAGAAGGGTAGTTAGACGCCGCACAGTGGGGCAAACTAAAGCAAAACGTGGCAGAAAGTCCTAAAACTAAAATTTTCCTTTCAACGTGATGACTTAATTATCTGTTAGTTAAGGCTCTGCAGAACAAAATAATGCAATTCCTCAAGCTGATAACGGCCATATCTTATACTGATAATCGGTGAAAGTGGACAAAGTTCAGTGGCATCAATGTCAGTGTCTGCATAAATTGGTTATTAACAGATCGTTAGTTTTTTTTTACATACAGTTTTAATACTGGTATATTTGTATGACATGGAATCATCATCTTCAGGTATATAATTTTGAAATACAGTATTATATTTGTCTTAATAATATAATAAAATAAAATTATTGATTTTAGTTTATAAGTAGCGAATGCTTACTATATTTATGGTTACTATAGTGGCGATTATATTACTAAACCATTCGCTACTTATAAACTAAAATCAATAATCTTATTTTATTATATTATTAAGACAAATATAATACTGTATTTCAAAATTATATACCTGAAGATGATTATAATTATAACCTTCCAAACCCGTCCAAGAATATTTTTTTCCATCTTCTAGTACATTATCTAAATATTATGGTTTCGTTGAAAAATCTTGCCCCAATTTGCCCCAGCGTCAGAAAAAAATATTTCTCCTTTGTTAGTGCATAGACGAGAAAATCATTTTATTTCCTATCCTAAACACCTATCATACACCTATCATCCACTAAAAACTGGCAAAACCGTAGCAATGAAGACAAACAAGTTGTTAAAAAAAACCATGAGTCGAATTCAAGAAAGTTTAAAAAAAAAAAAAGTGTGGTTTGATTGTTGACATGCCTAAACCTGGCTTTGGAAATAGTAACGATGGAAATACGGCAAGGCGATTTTTCTCTCATGCTGATATTTCGTTAGAAATTATCGGAGTTGACGCTGAACTAATTAAAAGGCTTCATACAGTACTGATAGCAATATCAAGTGAGAACGAAATTGATAGTAATGCCTATCAAGAGTTTGCTCATGGTACTGCAAAGTATTATGTAGAAAAGTACCCATGGTACCCGACGTCATCGACCCTCCACAAGTTTCGTGGTACAGGAAGAACAGGAAGCTCGTAACAAGGATTAAAAAAATATCGTGAACATTACAGAAGTGTAGTCGAGAAAAATCCAAGCAGGATATATTCATTAACTTTTTGTTGAGTTCAGACCCAGTTCTAACAAGCTAACGAAAACTACATAAGAAAAAATTAAAGTCACTACCAACAGAGGCTTTAAACTTTCTTTTTTTTCCTTTTGAAAATAGGTCTGACACAGAAAAAGAAGACAGCGAAGATGATAAGGAAATGTTGTTGATAAAAAGTGTGTTTCTTATTTTAATGAAAAGTGTGAATTTTTTTATTTACTGTTTTCTATGTTTTTTTCCGTATTATACACAAATAAAGTGAGTGATTTAGGTTTTTCAATGTTTCAATGTATGATATATAGCTTTAAGAACCAATGTTGATGATTATTTAAGATGTAAGTATGAATATTTAGTTTATGCCAAATTTATTAAATTCGGCTAAAATTATTTCATGTTAATTTCTTATGTTTTCAGTTTTTTGCTAACCCTCGTGTAAATTTTTATTGTCTTCTGTAAAATTATTTCTAAACATGAAATAATTTTAGCCGAATTTAATAAATTTTCAAATAGACTAAAGTTTACTATGGAATTTGAATATGATAATAAAATACCGTTTTTAGACTTACTTTTAATTCGAAACCCTAATGGAATAATAGATACCGAATGGTGGAAAAAAAATACATTCCGGAAGATATTTACATTATACTAGTCAATGCCCCAAAAGTTATAAAATAAACACCGCAAAAAATTTAATAAATCGTGCAATAAAGTTATCTACAGAAAAATATAAACAAACCGCGGAAAATAAAGTAGTAGACCTTCTTTTAATAAATGGATATCCACATAGACTCATTTGTAACTTACTCAAACCAACAAATACTCAACAGAAACAACAAGAAAATATGAATAAAAGATATTACACCATCCCATATATACAAACACTATCAGAAAGGCTCAGGAAAACACTCACAAATAACCATAAAACTGACTACACGGTCACATTCAAAAATACCTCCACCAGTAATAAATTGTTTACCAAAACCAAAGATACTGATAAGTTAGAGTTACAGTCTAATATTGTTTATGAAATTCCGTGTGAAGATAGTTGTGGCAAGTCTTATTTTGGTACATCGGAACAATATCTTAAACGACGAGTGTATCAACATAAATACAGTTGCACGTCTATAAATAAAAACCCGAACAAACCTGACCAAACAGCTCTCACCACACATTACAGGCAAACAAAACATACTTTTTTTGAAATTTGATTTCCCCAAAATTATTCACCATGAACAAAATAATTTTAAAAGAAATGATAACCATAGAAAAATTTAAAAACCGCGCAATAAACAAAAAATCAGACGTTTTAAATCTTAACACCTGTTATTCCAACTTAATACATTCAGACCAATAATATTCATTTACATTTTTATACATCATACAAATCATTCTTCCATTTATTAGTATATTTCACTGAAATATTTTTGTACCTGCATCTTTGGGAATACCCACACGGTCCTTTTAACTTCATTTTTAAGAAATAGGGTTTTCCCCACTAACCCTTGGTAACTGTCTGTTTAAACTCACTCCCCTAGGTTAGTTGTGTACTAGAATTGTTAGTCTATTCATATCCACCAGTAACATTGTAAGTAGCTTCATACTCCTCTATATTCTGTAATTATATATATTTGTATTACCCTACACATGTTGTTATATACCTACCTGTACTGTAGCTAACTTTATGTTTTGAAATAACTTGTATAACTTATATAATTTATTGTAACCTGTTTTTTTTTTTCACTGTAGTAGGCATGATTATGAGAACAATATAGTCTCGAAACGTCGCCAAAATAGTTGATTTTTTATTTTATGACTGAACCTCAAGAACCTTACTAAACATATATATATATATATTTATCTATTTATTTATTTATTTAATCGGTGCGACAGTTCTTAGAGCAGGACCAGGACCCCTCCTCAATAAGCCTCCTCCAGCCTTCTCGATCCGCGGCCTTGCGGCGCCATCCTCTAACTCCTGCCTGACGGAGGTCTTCCTCCACTCGCCATTTAGATATTTTGGACCAAATATTTTCCTAAATATTTTTCTCTCCCAAACTCGGAGTAGCGCTTCACTTCTTTTTATTAGCACCCATGTCTTGCTTGCGTATGTAATAACGGGTCTAATAATAGTTTTATATACTGTCATTTTAGCCTTACGCGATAAATTTTTGAACCTAGGAGCTTCATATAAATATATATAATCTAATAGTAAATTTAACCAGCTCTGAGATAAGAAAAACGAAATTTTGGATCGGATGGACAAATATATTTTGAGTTATAGAGAAAAATGTGCCAAAAAATCGTGGATTTCATAAAAGCACGGGATATTTAGCGTCCTGGTAAGTGTGTTAAAAGATACTCAATTAAATCATATACAGGGTCTAATATTAAATTTAATCAGCTTTACGATGAAAAAAAAAAAAAAAATTCGGTCAAATAGTTTCGGAGTTATAGACAAAAAAGTATGACAAACATGTTTTCGCGGAGAAGTGGGACTGACCGCCAGTTGGGCAATTTCTACACTTTTTCCCAAGACCATAGCTTCGCAGTAAATGGTCCAATTTCGGAATAGTTTTTTTTATTTCGCAGGTGATAATTCTAGCTATAATTAATATTTGATGACTTTCTTCGAAAAAAGATTCTTTTCCGTGTTATAGGTAAAATACCGAAAATATCCGATATTTTGAACGGTTTTTTTCGATTTTGGGTATGAAGCCAACGTCTGCCATGGTATCATACTTCAGATTCGGATTCAGCACCCCAGAAAACATAAAGATCCGTTGAGAATAAAAGTTCGGCAGTTTTTTTCTTCGGCAAACCCTTATTTTACTGGACTAAAAGATGTTTATGAAGAAAAACTTTTTTTTTTATCTAAATTTTTTCTAATAGAATCGCATTGAAATTCAGAAAAAATGGTAGAATGACCAATGAATTTACAAAATAATCGCGTAACAAATTTGTTGAAATCGGTTAAAAAGCGTTAATTACTTGTGAAAATTATTTTAGTTCTATAGTTATGAGCGCGGTTCGATATAATTCATTAACCTTATCTTAGTTTTGTGTTGTTTAATTGATCCCTTAATCAAGTTGATATAATTATTTTTATCTCCTTACAGATTCTTTCTTTTCCATGATTATTCATTGTCTAATCGAGAGAAAAAATAATAAATATATTGCGGAAAGAAGTTGGTAAATAAGGATAGCCGTGGAAGGAGACAAGTAGTGGATCTTGACCCGCCCTAAAAGAAGCCACCTGGAGACTCAGACTTTTATTTCGGGCGGCTTCTCGGTTTGATGACCTTAAATTTCCTGCGCTTGGCAACCACTCAAGCCTTAAATTTTCCACCCGAACCCCACCTTCCCCCTGGAACTGCTTTAATTCTAAATGGTCCAGCGGTTTTTTTAATAGACGTTGGGGGAGATCCGTTCCCTGATCTCTTTAGATTGATGCCATTACTTGTAATCTTACAGTTTTATTATATCAAAATCCGTTTTTAGTAAATTAAGTTTCCTTTGATTATAATTATGTTAAACTCATAATTATTTTATCTTGTTATGCGCTGCTTTAAAAAAAATATTTTAGGATGTAGGTAGTTGGGGTATGCAGCCATAGATACGCAGCAATTTAGAATAAATTTTAATTTTACTAAGCCATCGTTTCGACTTGCATTGCAAGCCTTCATCAGGGCTAGAAGAAAAAGAAAACAAACAAAAAGATGTGGCGAAGTAGCAGAGAGTATAAAAAATATGAAATGAATACCTGTATGAGAGTAAGGACTATAACATAAAGAAATATATACAGACTAAGAAGATTATGGAATTATAGATGCTTAGTATACGGAGGATTGTCTGGCGAGCTTGAAATGAAGCTCAAAAAATTAATGAATTCTTTTATAAGATTCATTTTTGGAATCCCCAGGCGTGCTTACATCACTTGCTGGTATTCTGATTTAAGGTGGCTTTATCCAAGTTTCCGACGGCTATACTTCCTTGGTTCCATTCTATTCCAATCCTTCGTACATTTACGACATCCTTACCCTTCGTTCTTCCATTCTTCTTTTGAATCTCAGCCTATTGATTTGTATATCCCTTAAGAAATAAGAAGTACATTTCAGTACAGGAATGATGAATATTGGGTAAAATTATCACAATTATTTAACCACTTATACCTGTACTGGCATGTACTTCTCATTGATATTCTCTAGATACTTATTATCAACTTCCTACAAATGTTATGTATCATTTGTATTTACTCAATAACTAATCCTCATTAAATCACTTTCTATATATCTAGTTATTAATTTACTTCTTTTTATATTTAGCCATTAATTTTTTGTATTTAGTCCCTAACTTTTATATAATTAAAACTTATTTTAATTCCTTTTCATTTTAATTGTTAATTCCATAGTCTTCTTAGTCTGTATATATTGCCTTCATGTTATAATCCTTATTCTCATATACGTATAGTTATTCGTTTCATATTTTTTATACTCTCTGCAACTTTGTCATGTCTTTTTCTTTTTTTCTTTTTCTTCCAGCTCTGATAAAGAGAACTCTTGAACAAAGTTGTGCAATTATTGCATTTTCATTGGTCCTTAACACGTGTGCAAATTTTCAAGTTAATGAGATTGCTGGAAATAAGTGAAAATTATGATGAAAGTTACACACAGGTCAACTTAATAAAAGCATAGAAAAAAATTCTTAAATTTAAACAAACGCTATATTGAAGCAGTCTATTGTTGATAATTTAGATTAGTGTTGTAAAGAGAAAAATGAAGAGTGATACACAATAGATGAGGTAAACATGTTTATAGTTCATGTGAATCATGCATTTGACGAAACGGTCAAATGTCTGATAATCTTTTGAGTCAACTTAAAAGAGATGACGTATGAAACCCCCATGGGTATTAGGTTTACAAGTCAATTTTTTTTTTGACAGATTTTATACTCGAATTCACTTTATGTCATTTCTTCGCAAAGTCGTGAATTTCAATGAACAAATATTTTCAAAAAATTGTTTTTGAAACTAATATCACATCAAGGACTCAAGTTTATAAATCAGTAGTTTAATGCTTGGCAGTAGAAGTTTACAAACTTTTTTTTATTTTTTCATGTCTGAATGCAAGTCTAACTTCTTTCCTTTTTTCTCTTTCTTTTGTTGGCTTTAAAGACTTTATAGACCTCTGGCCACCGTAACCACCTCTAACTGTCTTGGGCCGCTTTCCAATTCCGCTGCATGTTGCTGTAGATTCTTAGGGGGTTTCCTTTTTGTTTGTTTGTACATTTGGTTTTAAGAATTGCTAACTCCTGTTATTTTCATTATTGGACAGCTCTGGAATAAAAAAAAAATTACAATAATGTACTGTTTTAAGAAATACAGATTGCCTCCTCAAACTCCAGATAAGTACTCGTATTACTGCTTTAACTACTTATCTTTATTGGCTAGTAAACATTAAAATATGTTTATCATTAATATGTCTATATTACTGGTATATTTTTTATTACCTACATAAAAACAAATTACAGAAAATCAGTGTGGTCTAATTGCTGGTATAAACGCAATAAAAACATGGTTTAATGTTATTCTAAATAATATAAGTAAATATAAATTTTCGATTTTTCTATTTTACTATATACTAGCTTCGCCCGCTCTTTTAAGTAAATGTATGGGAGAATTTTAAGTAATAATTGAAGTTTTATTTGTTTATCGATAAAAATCTTTATTTGAAGTATGCAACTGTTCATTATTTCTTCAATGATATTTCCACGCATAGCAGTAATTTTTAACCTGGTTAAATTTCCATTATTTAAGTGGTTGAAGATTACTTAAAAGCATAATTTAACATCCAATTTTTAATTCTAATATATGAGTTGGGGAAGATAAACAAAATCAAACGGACAATTAGTGCTTACAATTGAAATCCCATGGAACATATTTTTACACACTTTATCAAAAAGCTAACATTTTGTTTCGGTAATATTATTTGTTCCGCAGAAATATTTTTATAGATTTCATCTGGTTGGATTTTGATTTCTAAACTTGAAAGTATTTAACATTTTGACAATCACGTTTCTGCTACTCATGGTAGTACATTTTAATTTTTATCATTGTAAATTTTATTATTGCTAAACCTTCCTGTAACCATGAACATTTAAGAAGAAGAAAATGAACTTGATCCTGGGACAACTTGTCCCCTAAGAATAAGAAATGAGTACAATACATAGAACAATTCTCTGGCTTTGGTAATTAATTATAATAAATAATAATAAAAATTGAATTATGAGTTACAACATAAATGAGAATCTTGTAAAAGGACACATCTTATATATACTATTATAATGTATATACCATAAATTTTCATGCCTTAAATTTGCTCGGAAGATTGAAGATCCAGGAGGTAGATGATGTTTAAAGTAAGTAAGAGTGTAGCGTTTTCGAATTGAGATGGGCAATGAATTCCATAAAGAGAAAGCGCGGATAATGAAGGATTTTTCGAAGGATGTAGTTCGATGCGCCGGAGTGTACAGGTTGATGGGTTGGGTTATAGTATTTAAAGGTGGATGGAGGAGCGCAGAGTAAGGAGATCGTAGATATAGGTATTTTGGTTTTCAAGGATTGAAATATGAGCGCACCTAGGAAGTACTGACGTCGGAAACTGGGGTAAAGCCACCCAATTTCAGAATACCTGTGAGATATGTGAGGACGTCTAGAAATCGCAGAAATAAACCTAATAAAACATTTAATTACTCTTTTACATCTCATCTCGAGCTAATCAGGCAGTTCTCCATACACTATGCATCCGTAGTCAAAGTTGGGATAAACGAGAGGTGATACCAAAAGTTGTCGAGTACTTGTGAGTAATGAATCGCGGTAATGGTAAAGTTGCATAAGAATAAAAAATAGATTTCCTCTTGATTTGGGAAATATGATTATTCCGAGAAATATGTTCATCAAAAGTTACTCCCTGATTTTTAGTGGAATTTTGGAAATGAATTGGTCGGTTTTCGGGGTAAAGCAGTGGATAGTAGGGAAGGGCTTTTAGGTGAGGTTTTGACTCAGTGAGGATAGCCTTTGTTTTCTCTTGATTCAGACTCAATCTATTCTATACTGCCCATAGGTTAATGCTATCGATGTATAACATCTGTACTGATGGGTATGGTATTTTTGCCATTGCAAACTCTAATGCGGAATGGTGATGACTACATATCAGTCGATTCTCAAACTTATAGTACAACATATTTAAATCTTTTTTTAATTTAATCGAATATAAGTAAATTTGATCGTCTATTTCAAGCTCCATATAACACCGTACCTTTGTAACATCTTATATAGAATAGCGCTCGCCATATATATATATATATATATATATATATATATATATATATATATATATACACATTTTCTTTTTATTTATTTTTCGTTTTTATTAATATTATTTTATTACCTTTGAATATATTCATATAAATTATTGAAACAAGCAAAACATATAATATGCTTTTACTCATTTGAAGTATAAGTGTAAGAATATTAGAGAGTTTGGGGTATAATCGGGAAAGCTGGGTACTGCCTGGGGTTTCGAGTTGTGGTTTAGTGTCGAGAAGCTTCTTTAGGGATTGCAGCTGTAAGGTCCAATGGCGATACCTGTGGATTGTGGTCAATAGAATCCTTGGAGGGTAAAGACATTTGATTTTAATATTTTCGGGATTAGATAACTGAACATGGGCAATTTATTTCTTCATGACAGATGTTGAATTATTGTAGGCCTAGTTTGAGAATATGCATTTTTTTTAGATAAAATATATTTCATATTCATGGAAACCAACGAAATTATTTTTTGTCATAATATCGATGCTGTAATGATACTTTTAAATACATTATATAGAACTATTATTTGTGGTAATCATTAACGAAAAACACAATATGTCTATCCATGAATATACTGATCTTCGCAATTTATATTTTAGAATTAATAGGGTCAAATTACTTTGATTGATAAATAAATTGAAATAACAATTAATGATCAAATTCAATGAAGTTGAGATAAAATAGTTGTTTCAATTTTTTTTTTTTTTTTTTTTCATTCCAACCAATATAGCTCCTAAACAGAACCTAGCGATAAATTTTATAAAACAAAAATATTCTTCATTTAATTTCTAAGCAGGAAACTGTCGGCAAATTTTTGATTCGCACATCAAAAAAGCTCCAACCCTGTGATACGTGACGTTTTCCTATTTTTTTTTTTTGACACGTTCTGTTCATGATTCTTCGAATATTTTACGGCAATTTTCCTTATCAGAGATTTAACAGAGAATATTGTTTGTTATATACGATTTGTCACTAGGTACTACCGTTTAGGAGCTATATTTGTTTGAATGAAAAAAACAAACATTCCCGAGGAAACATTTGAAACAGCAGTAACCCTTTTTTTATTATTTTCTCTCAGCTCTTTTTTTATTTCGAATAATCATTTGGAAATTTTCAAATGATTTGTTCATCAAACATTGACCATGTGTCCTAATTTCTGTAATTTAATTAATGTATATTTTGTTCTTGAGTGAAATCACAAGGACATAGGAAAGATTTATTTTAAATCGATAGAAATAACTGTTTACTGTGTCCTGTGACTCCTTTAATCCATGAGTTTTCGATTTAATGTAGGTCCGTAAGTCTGGAATGAATAGTTATGTAGATGTCATTTAAGCATTAAGTGTATCATAATTTAATTTAATTAATAAATTTAGAAAATCTGTAGACCTTAGGTAGACATACCCATCATCTAGTGTTCTTTCCGAGTAAGGAAGAAATCGATTTAAAATTATTTATATTCGACTTCTTCAACATTTACTATACAGACGTTGAAACCTACCGATTAATTACAAAAGTCCCATTTACATGACTGTTATCAGACCTATTTGGAAATATGGAGTTGAGCATTGTGGCTCTACCAAACCACTTATTTCATCTCGTATCCAATCCTTGCAAACCAAAATCCTTCGAAAAATCCATAATGTTCCATATGTTACTAATTTAGCCCAAACCAGATACCTATCATTTCATAGTAAACTCCATAACCATTCTAATCCACTAGTCTCTAAACATGCTTCCAATTCTATTCTAGATAATCCACCGAGGTGTCTGAAAAGAATATGGCCGAGAGACCTTCTTATATAGATTTTTTTTCTTTTATTGAACTAGTGAGTGGTTCTTCACATGTTATTGACAAGACATTGTTATAGGTACTTTAAATTTACTTATTGTATATATCTATACAGTTGTAACTATCAATAAATAGTTTTTTAAAGAATAACAAAAAATATTTGTAAAAACAATATTCGTTTCTGAAAAAAAAATATTTGTATTATACATTTCTTTGATATAAAATACAATTAATACTCAAAGTATAGTCCATTGTTATCTACCGCCATTACCCATCTGCTAGCCAATTGCTCGATGCCGCGGTGATACCATTCCTTGGGATGGCTGTCAAAAAACTCTTGGACAGCATTTTCAACTTCCGCAAAATTATCAAATTTTTTCCCTTGAAGAAAATGGACCATGGATCGAAACAAGTAGTAATCCGAAGGTGCGAGGTCTGTATTATATGGTAGATGAGGCAGGAGTTCAAACCCATGAAGTTCTGTAAAATTTTCTTTGGTTCGACTGCTTTCGACTTTTTTAGTGGGAATGATTACCATAATGTATGCCGTTACTGCTTATTTAGAAAAATCAACGAGAAGTGCGGCTATTATACTCGGATAAATAGTTGTTTTAATTAATTTTCAACTATCATTTCATGACGGTTTTCTAAAATATATTTACGCTATTCGGGTGTTCCTAGTTACCAGATTTAAGTTGTCTCAATATAGTTGTTTATCATGTTTTACTGCAAAATTAAGTGAAACTAATATAAGGGTTCAAAGTGATAATCAGAAGTCAACATAAACTTATACTCAGTTCCAGCAAAAATTATTTTGTTTCATATTGTACTTTAAAATATAGTACTTTCATTTTTGTTTTGTAACAGTAAAACGATTTTTTTAGATTTAGACGTTGCTCTTGATGATCCATGGTGGACTTATGAATTCAACCCGAATAAATCCCATTCACTAACCTCTAGATAACATGTTGGAAAACACAACCCCCGAGGAACATTGGCAGGTTTGAAGCTAGGCGGGAGAGGGAGGGGGGGAGGGGGCGTGCGCAGAGGAGGGGCCCCGGGTCGAAGGCAGTGTGCAGAGGATGTGGGCTCCCACCGCTCCGCTCCTCGCTGCGATCCTCTCCGTGGCCGCCAACCCGGACGCCAAGAGGCTCTACGATGACCTCTTGTCCAACTACAACAGGCTCATCAGGCCAGTCTCCAACAACACAGACACCGTCCTCGTCAAGCTAGGCCTCAGGCTGTCCCAGCTCATAGACTTGGTATGTCCATTACTCGTATATAGTTGTATCCATTGTTTGTGTCTAACCTGTTACAGCTGATTCAAGGATCTTAGGTAAATCCTATGATGTGGTGGAACGAAACTAGAGGTATGGTGTTGCTGGTGACGTAGTCACTTGTTGTCTATTTGACATATCTCAAGAAAACTCCCTTAGCCTTAATCTTATTTCATAAAATTATATAAAAACAACCTCTACAGATTGCACACAGCCTCTTTCAATATACCTTGTTAATATATATTACACATCGTCAACCTAACCTTGTAAACTGGAACTAATATGGAACCATGTAACTTGATTTTATCCTAAATACCTGATGTTACCAGACAGCCTTAAGCAATATTTATTCTGTAATTATTGAAAAAATAGTCCAATTATTCACTATACTTTAAGTTATAAAAGAAAGTTTACACCAAACATTGTTACTGGAATGTATTTTACAAGTGACTATAACTAATGTAAAATAAGTTATTGACACCCTTATCTCTTTTAAATATCTTTTAAAATACAGTCAGAATTGGAAGTATTTTAACATAGTTAAGTTTTAGGATATAAAAAGACTTTTTTTTTGGTTATTTTTTTTAAATTTCTATATTAGAGTGTCACTAGCTATCTGAGGTGTCAATTACTGACTGATTTGCCCTTTATAAAATCAATTTTATTCCATTTTAACTTCTATAAATAAAATTAATGAAATTATGTTTCTTTATTTAATGGATAAATACAAATAACAGGAAACAACATAAATTTTTATAAATGGGTACTTTATAATAAGAAACAATTGTTTTTTATTTTATAAAAAGGGTGGTGGCATGTGGAACAACAGAATATATCATTGATTATGCAGAAGTAAAATTCTGAATCTAACCCTTATAGCATATATATATTTAAATCTAAAAATCATATTATCAGGGTTAGTAGAATTAATCAATACTCATAATAAAAACTAAAATAAATCATAAATTTTTTGAGTCGTTAACACTAGTTTATATATTATATTTCCATTTCTTTAATTTTTCTCTTAAACAATAACATGACTTGGGTAGAATTTAATCTATTTGACAACTGATTTCCTCGAATCAATCACCAGATTTAATCATAATGAAATCTATCAGTCGATATTTTATGAATTTATGATATTTGACTAAAACATTTAATCATTATTAAATTTGTTAATTGATTCCAGGAAATTAGTTGTCAAATTGAAATCAAATTCTGATTAAATTTTAGCTATAATAAAAGCTTTTCTAACTATGACTCTAACCCTATAATAATAAGGAATTTCGTAATTTAACCATTCATAGAAACAAACATTTTGAAACAAAACTTTACAAATTATTTATGAAATTTCTGAATTTCTGAGTTACTTTTAATTACCTACCTGTTGAAATTGGTATACATTCAACAATTTGACTTCCTAAGCTAACTTTTAGAATTTTTTTTCTGTTTCAATTAATATTTGATGAGTTACGTTCCTAGCCTTCTCTGTAAAATCGTTAGAAACTCTTAAATAATAAAAATGATTAAATTTCTAAACGCTATGTAAATATATTATTGTTGATAAAAAAATAATTCATAATCCTTTAAAATCCTGTATTGTAGTACTCCGTTATCAGTTTATTAACCTTAACATCATGTTTCGGGAAAACAATTTTCACATCCTATTTTACATCCTATTTTTAACAATCCTATTTTTAACACATCATCCTATTTTTAACAATCTATTTTACAGTGTTTCCAAATTGTCAAACTATTTAAAAATGTTACATTGAAATCTTCTTTGTTGCTGTTAAATTATTTAACCTTTAACATTATATAAAATAATACATAAGTTGCTGATTTAGCCCAAACTAGATACCCATACTCCATACCCACTCGAATCCACTAGTCTCCCAATTTGCTTCACACCCAATTTCAGATAATCCTCTAAGGCGTCTGAAAAGAAGATGGCCCAGAGAGCATTTAATGTAGAACTTTTATTGAAGTAGATTCTTTTACTTGTTTTGACATGTTATTTTTATCATTTTCCTCAAATTTACTTGTTACATATTATGTATACAGTTGTAAATATCAATAAATAGTTAAAAATAAAAATTCCATAAATAAATATATGAAAAAATGTATACTAAGATCATGACTTCACATAGAATTAATGTTTATTTATTAATTATATAGCTATTTCATATATATTTATTATTTTATAATTATTAAACCTTGCAGATTCAGATATATTTTATTACAAATATTAATAATTTAAAATATTTTACAGGTATTTGTTTATTTTATATTTATTTAAACGTTTTACTAATGAATCCCTTAATAAGAATAAATTATTTCATTCTTATAAATTATTGTGTTTTTGGTCATAATTTCCTATTTAACATGTTTTTTTAGTTTTAATATTTTTTACTGAAGTACATATTTAAAAGTACGTTAATTATTAGATAAAAGTAAAATTAATTAATCTATAATTAATTAATTTCCTATTAGTAATATTAATTGACTTGATTATAGAAATATTTACATTGATCACTGATAATTCAACTAAGATTTATAAAATTAATTAATGTTAATTATAATTAAAATATATTTATTGCTATACAGTTTTTTATTTGATAACTGATTAATTAAAATTTATCATTAAGAATCGTAAACTTAATATATTTTTTTTTTTATAGTTATTGGTGTCTCAATAAAAACAAGCTTTGGTTGAGTGGGTCAGGCTTTGCGAAGCGATAACCCTAAAACAGCTGTTTTCTCATTTAAATTTTATTTAGGCCGTTCTCCTTGCCACTGCTTATGGCTTGGGAAAACCCATGGAAATTTCCATTGAAAATCTTTCATAGTTTCAATAAAGTATTAAAATTTTATATAATATTTTAGTAATATATGGTCATATAATAGGATATAAAATAATTAATTTCGACAATAAACATATACTCGTACATGCAACAATCCATCATTAAACAAGTATAATTTTTAAATGTGGATTATTTAATAATTACTCAGATGACCGTTATCAATTATAAAATAAATATTTTTTTTTAGAATTTCTGATATATTTTTTATTTTAAAAAAAATATTTATTTTAATCATACAATATATATATATACATATATATTAAATAAATTTGAGGAAATATAATTACAATATCATTTAACTAACTTGTGAAGAAGCTACCCATTGGCAGCATTTCAATAAAAGTTCTACATTAGAAGTTCTCGAGACCATCTTCTTTTCAGTCGCGTATGAAGGTAATCAGGAGTAGAATTGGGAGCAAGTTGAGAGACTAATGGGTTTTAGTGGTAATGAAGTTTGCTATGGAAGGATAAGTATCTGGTTGGGGCCAAATCAGCAACATATAGAATACTAAGATCTTTATAGATAAGTTTATGAAATAATAAGTAGCAAGAAGAATTTTACGAAGGTATTGTAAGGATTGGATATGAGAAGAATTGGAAGGTTTAGTGGAGCCCCAAAGCTCCTTATGTCCAACTGGGTCTAATTACTATCATGTGAAAAGGTCAGTTGTAATTTATTGAATACTAATTTTTAAAATACAATGAGCAAAAGGGAAAAAAATAAATTTTGTAACAAATAATTTTTTTGATCTATTGCACGTGATTTTTTTACAATCTACTTCTGTCAATTTTCCAGAAACTGTGTTTTTACAACTGGACAAATAAATACTCCTATATGGTCTCTGGGCCATCTTCTTTTCAGACTCCTCGGAGGATTATCTGAAATTGAGTGTCAAGCAAGTTGCGAGACTAATGGATTCGGGTGGATATGGATTTTACTATGAAAGTAAAGGTATCTGGTTTTTGGCCAAATCTGCAGCATATGGAACAATTAGATCTGTCTGGATAAGTTTCTTAAAGACATAAGAAGAAGCATTGAGTATTTTGCGAAGAATTTTGGATTGTAAGGATTGGATACGAAAAGAAGTTTTGATAGTTTGTCAAGGAATTGTTGAAATAGTCGAAAACAACTTGCAGTTTCATGCCGTTTAAGTCTTGTAATAAATAAATTAAAAACTATAAATATAAATAAGCCTAATTATTACTTATTTAGTACGTTAAAAAGTTCAAATCTGCTTTTGCAGTCTGAAAAGAAAATTGGTACGAGATGTCAATCCCTCTTAAGTTTGTCATTTTCAGTTTATTTATGCGCTTACATTTAATGGGAATGTAGATCTTATTCAACTCACAATTGTCCAGGGTTGTCTAGAAATTTTATTAGGTCCGGAGCTGGGAAGAAATCAGGCGATTGATCGTGCTGTTGACCACTTCCTCCTACACATCCATATAACAGTTGATCAATAAATAGTTCTTTCCGATTGTAGTATTACTTGTTTTCGTTTTGTTTTTTTTTTATCTGGATTCATTTGTTCCTCTCTGTTCACATCCCTAAAAATGTTTAAAACAATATGGTAATCTGTATTAATGTTTATATATATTAGATATTACTTTATACTATATAGTTACTATAACAACTATGTTTAATTAGCGACTCATTTGAAATAGGCAGCATCACCCAATTAAGGTTTTCTCTCTAATATTTGCATTTTTCTTACAAACAATATTTCTATCTACTTTTTTTTTTTTTTTTTTTAGGTAATCATGTAAATTTAACAGTAATTTCATCGTGTTTCTTTTATCAATAGAATTTGATTGAATATTGGATATTGAAGACTCAATGGAATCGAGATGACAGACCAGCTGGAGAACTAAAATCTCTTAATAAAGCCGCCACAAATCAACGATAGACTTGAAGGTATCCACAGTGCATTTCGCTTACAAGCTAACTCGACGACAGCAGATCTTGATCTTCCGCTTACAAACAGAGAAGAATATTTTTGAGCCCACCTGTTTAGGAAACTATTTCTGTTCACAATCCACTCTGTAAGTGTGACAAAGGTGAAAAGACCCAACACACACTCAAAACACGTTGATTGTTAAGCGAAAGATTAAAGATTTGGAGAGAGGGGGGTCTAAGGAGAACCCTAATTCTAACTTGGCCATTTGAGGGAAGAACGAAGAAGAATTTTATTTATTTATTTTTTTTTTTTTTTGAAAAGGCCATAGAGACCACGCGAATATTACGAAGATGGATTTTTAATTCTGTTCCTTCTCATCATCCATATCTCCTTCATTCTTTCTGATTGCCTCTGTCCCCTCTCCTCCGTCCAGGCCATACCCTCCTTCGGCCCCTTCCTGTCCACAAGAACCGCTATTGCTTGTAGTTTCTTCCTATATTCTTCTCTATCAAGGCAGTCACGTTCCTCAATCCTCAGTTTGCTAGTCTCCTCTTTTAGCTGTTTTATGTATCCCTGTGCACTCTTGTAATCCCAAATTTTCCGAAAAATAGCCTTATTAAGTCTTTCCTCAGGCATTCTTACCATATGTCCATAGAACTTCAGTCTCTTTATTCTTATATCCGTCTCTATGTTCTTTGTTTCTTTGTAGATCTCCTCGTTTGATCTTAGCCTGTATCCTTCCTTGGTTTTCCTAGAGCCGTAAATTCTCCTTAGGATCTTTCTTTCTAGTTTCAGCATTCTCTCCAGGTTAGGGAGGTTCATGGTGTCTGTCCCATATAGTATAACTGGCTTTACTACAGTATTGTAGTGCCTCATCATTGCTTTTATGGACAGGCTCTTTTTATTGTAAATGTTACTGGTCGCAAAGCTCAATCTCTCCAGTCTAGCGATCTTTTACTTCATGCTCTCCCTTTCCAATCCTCTACTGCAGATGATCTCCCCTAGGTATTTAAATTTCTGTGTTACTTTGATTGGCACGTATTTAGTTTCCACTATTTTCTTTCGATGAAGAAAATTATTAGAAAGAATTTTAAAATCAATAATTCGAATGGTTATGAAAGTTAACAATTTTTTTTCTTAAATAATTATCTAAAATGTAATTGCTACATTATAGTTGTTATAATGTAATAGGCTATATTATAGTTTCTTATGCCTATATTTAATCCTGAGAAGTAAAATTTACTAGTGATAAATTTATTGTTGTAAAATATATAGGTAATACTTTTAAAGTATTGCTAAAACGCTTTTGTATGTATGATATAAATGAATATATTTACATGCAAAAGGTGTTCCCCTATGCATGTTACAGAACTTGTTAATTACATTTCTTTGACATGGACATAGTATGTATTATGGACATATTATGGCTGGTTATGGATGTACACTGCCGGTCAAAAGTTTGAGACCACTTCAATTTTTTGGGAAAATTAGGATTAAATCAAACATAATAAACCAAAACAAAAGGAAACTTTAATAAAACTATATGGAAACACAATATAAAAAAACTATGGAAACACGATATAAAACTTTATGGAAACACAATTTAAAAATATAGGTGCAATGCACTTATACCTTCTTTTCGTCAAAAAATCCTCCCCTGCTTTTCAAAACAGCTTTGACCACTCTAGGCATTCTTTCTATTAATTTATCTAAAGTTTCAAATGGCAAATTATCCCAACATGTTTTAAGACGCTCCCAGAGGTGTTTTTGTGAAGTTGGAGCAACGTCTCTGAGCTTCCTGTCAAGTTCTTCCCATAGGAGCTCAATCGGATTGAGATCAGGTGATTGTGCCGGCCAATCCATATTTTTCAGGAGACCTTCATTTTCTTTCTCTTGCAAATACCCCCTCTACAGTTTTGATGAGTGTTTTGGATCGTTATCCTGTTGCATAATAAAATTAGTACCAATTAATCGAAGCCCAGATGGAATTGCGTGGTCTCTCAATATGTCTTTATAGCCTTCTTTATTGAGTATTCCTGTGATTTGTACCAGATCCCCTTGTCCAAAGCCTGAGAAACATCCCCACACAAAAAAACTGACCCTCCTCCATGCTTGACTGTTGGAACTAAGCACTGCGGAATGAATTTTTCTGAAGATGTGCGACGAACCATAATCCTACGATTAGTTCCAAACACCTGAAACTTTGATTCGTCAGTCCAGAGTACCTTTCTCCAATCCTCAACAGTTAAATCCTTGTGAGCAAGTGCCCAAAGATACCTTTTCTTCTTATTGGCTGGTCGTAGAAGTGGTTTGAGCGTACCGACACGCCCCAATAAATTGGCTTCCCTAAGTCTTCTTGTCACAGTAGAAAGAGACACTGACTTATTCATGGCACTGTTGGTCTCACTTCGAATCTCGGGACCAGTGAGTCTCCTATTCCTTTTGCTTTTTAAAACAATAAACTGGTCTTCTTGAGGAGACGTTATTCTAGGCCGTCCAGATCGAGGTTTGTCGTGATGAGAGTGTGTCTCTTCAAAGCGAGTGATTGTTTTATGTACCCCAGTTTTTGAAATTTGGCGCTCAGATTTTTTCTCTTTGTGTAGTGTGTGGATTGCACTACGCAATTCGACGGAAAATTCTTTGGTTTTACCTATTCTTAAAATGAAATAACGAAAAACTACTGTTTAGTTACAATTCAACGAAAATTACTGTTTAGGGAATTTCTTTTCAAACTTTGGCAGTCCAGAAATCAATACAAACTAAGAATAAGATTAATTTTCCCCTTAGGGGATTACTAGATGTTAAACAAAACTCCAGACACAACAAACACATTGTTTATTCCTATTTAATTTTAGTACGTTTGTAATCTCAGTGATAATTGGATTAGATCAACTTATGTTTTTTTTATTTACCATAGTCCCAAACACCTAATTAGTAAAATTTTTTTATAAAAACAAATAATAAGATACCTGTATTTTGGAAATATGCATTGATAATTTGGTAAAATTTATGTTTTGCATGATTAAAGTAGAGTAATTGATGTAAACAATAGGTGGTCTCAAACTTTTGACCGGCAGTGTATCTATACGTTTTTGGTGTAGTGTTTTTTCACACTCAAAAATTTAATATTTAGATTAGCTCTTTTAGTGTTGCTCGGATAGAAAGCTTACCGATAGTTTCCTGATCAGAAATGTAATGGAGAATATCTTTTGTTATTTAATATTTGTCACTAGAAGTTTAGGAGCTATATTGGATTGAATGAAATAAATCACGTTTGAAACTTTCTCTCTACTTCCTTTATTTCTAATAATGATTAATTGTTAATTTTCAATTATTAATTGAAGTAATTTGATCCTTTTACTCTAAAATGTAAATTGGGAAAATCATTAGATTTATAGAGAAACAAGTACATGATCTATTGTTTTTCCCAAACAAGGAGATTTTTTTTTTTTTTTTTTTTTTTTATTGTTGTATTTTACCTATTTGTAGGTATTTACAGTACATACAAATAATAATACATAAATTAAAATAAAATATATTCACAATAAATGCTTATAAAAATCGAGATATACAATCAGGTATTTTCAATTGAAATGTGTTTGGTACGTTTTTGGGTGTATCTTTTCAGTAATGTCTTGTCGCAATATTCTATTTCTTGTGTAGTGGGACTGATGGAAATCGGTGTATGTGAAATGAATTTTTGTATCGGCATGTATACTGTTTATTTTTTTATTATTTTTTTTTTATTAACATTTTTTTCGAGTAATTATTACAATCTGACACAAATGTGGACAATAAGTAATATAGATGGCTTATGATTACATTCACACATTATGTACAATGAGAAAAAATAAATAAATAATTAAAAAACAAAAAAATATATATGTAAAATAACATAAATAAAAAGAGAACAGAAAATAGCTTGCTATACATAAACAATATAAAGTATACAATACGCTTATAAATAAAATAAAATAGTAAAATTAGAATAAATAAATAAATAAAAATAAAAAAAAAAAAAAAAAAGTAAAAATAAAATAAATAAATAAATAAGTAGTAATAATAAAGAATAAGTTAAAATTAAATTAAAATTTAAAAATACAATCGTACTTTATTTAAAACACCCAATCATCCTAGGGATCCCCCAGCCAGACCTGTCCCTCCGCTTGTAGAGGGACAAGCCAGGCACAGAGAGGTCCCAGCTCTTCTCTCTCACCTGCGTCAATAGTGTAAAAAAAACCCAGTGGAGGCTGAGACTGTTTAATTATTATTAGGTTTAAGTCGGATAACATACTTGAAATTCTAGTGTATCTTGGATAGTTGTTTACTATTCTTATGCATAAATTTTGAATGAATTCTAAATTCCAGTGGTCTACTAATTCCAGTTTAGTAGCAGGTCTAACTCCATACAGGAGCGGAATATGTTACTATCGGACTATGATAATTTTCAATAGGATTTTTTTTTTTTTTAACTATTTATTAATATTTACACCTTTTTACGTAATATACAAGTAGATTTGAGGAAAATCATTACAGTGACATGGCAATAACTACTCACTAGTAGCCTTCAATAAAAGTTAAACATTAGAAGATCGTGGTTGCATTTATAATTATTTTATATGTTAACTGATAATTAATCGTTATTACGTAATAATATTTATTTGTATTTTTTTCTTTTGTCACTCATTAAAAACACGAAGATCAAACTCATTAATAAGTGTACCTTTATGTGATTCGTAACCTAAAACATTAGTTTTATAGTACAAGTATCGTTACAGCTGTCCGAAGATAGTTTATGCTCTGAATTATGCGCTGTAAATATCAAACTTTCTCTTAAACTATGAATCGAACAAGAACCAACTCGTTTGAACTAAACTTTAGTGTCGATTAAACCTCTACAAAACGAGGGTTAAAAAGCTCTTGAAGATGACAGACTGCATATTTTATCATAGCCTCTGGAATCCGAAATGCATATTTAATTCTGACTTACAAGTTACTTCTCTTCATAAATAAAAGAGGAAGATTAAAAGGCTTTCGTCTGTTACATAAATGGAAAACTGAAAAGAACAGCTTGTCACTGCTGTAAAATTATTTTATATATATTTATCTTCAATACCTTTACTATTGTCTAATGGCCTGTTTTCTAAACGTTGTTACTTCTGTTTATCCGTTTTTTATAAGTTATTTGCTTGAAGGGAAGACTAAGCAGTACATATTTAATTCATCATAGAGTCACAAGTGAACCTCTAAGCCAAAAAACCTGAAAGTGCCAGGTCTTAATCGTATTTGAATTAATAATGTCAGAACCGAAGTGGAAAAAGTAAAAATATCTTTTATCGGCGATTGGTCAAAACCATGTTTTTTGACTTACAACGGAACACACTCAGTCTCTTTTGGATCTTGTTGGCATATTTTGTTTTGCTCAAACTGTACTATCTACTGTCTTGTCTAACTTTGAATAAAACAAGCTTTGCTTCAGAACCAACCGTGCTGCAGGTATGTTGGGAAAACGGAGAAAAGATCGAAATATTTGACGTTAGTTATTAGCGAGTAGCGGTGCTTCAAGATCCAAACTTTGAAATTTCTTTAACAATTTATTCAAAAATCAAAACTGCATACCAGAATGTACAATTTTGCTGTCTATCGGGGATTTCGGGAAAATATTGTTCACCCACACCGCTGTACAGTCGGATTTCCCGGAGATTGTGACGGAGGTTCTACTGTATCTATACTACGAGTATATAGTATGACGACATGTACTGTCTCACGTTATTCATATTATTTCTTCCTCGGCTATCTTCATTTATAGTTAAGTTATTCATGGGACAACTATAGAGAGTTTCTGCGAAATTTATTCCATCTTTGATTCTTACATAATTATGCAGGACACAGCAAGCTTTAATAATTCGGACACAAAAATTGATATTGACATTAATTGGTCGGTGAAAAATACGCCATTTGCTAGCGAGAATTCCAAAAGTACACTCAACCATTCGTCTAGCTCTTGTATGTCTATAGTTGAAAATTCGTTTGGTTTAGTTTAAATTTCTTTTTGCATAAGGACGTAATATATGATTCCCAAGTCCAAATGCTTCATCCCCTACGACAGAGAATGGAATAACATCTCCGACTTCATCATTAGGCAAATACCTTCCGAAGGGAACATTTAATCGGTTTTCGGAAAGCCGTTTACCCATTTCTGATGTTTTAAATATTTCCGAATCACTGAGTGTTCCATAAGAACCAACGTCAATATAAACAAATTTATAATTTGCGTCTGTCCAAGCCATTAACACGCAAGAAAAGAATTATATACTCGTATTATATAAAAGGACAAGCCATATTCCATTTATGATGACTAACCCCGAAAACAACTAAACCAATCTGAAACAAATTTTAATCACATCATCTCCATAGTTCAAGGATGGTTTAGCAATAATAAAATTTAATCATTTTCAATTATATTTCTATAAAAGAACGATAAATTGAAGTTTGGTAATCTACCGACAGGTGGCGAGCACCATTCGAGAGAGGTTACAAAGGTACTGTGTTATATAGAGCAAGAAATTTATGATAAAAATTACTTATTTTCAATTCAATTGTCAATTAAAAAGCTATAAATATATGGTGCGACGTGTAAATCCCAGTGCAGTTAAAACCGACCGATATGTAGCTAGCGCCATTCTGCAACATAGTTAAAAATGGCAAAATTATTGAACCTAACTACATCTAATTTTAATTACATCTTCATAATTCTAGGAAGGTTTACATTAATAAAGTTTACTATGATAATAATAATTTAAATGTACTGTCTTGAGAGGCATAAACGAGGTTTGCCAAACTGTCATATACTTTTATAGTTAGAAATAAAAATCCAACCAGATAGATCAATGAAATTACTTCTTTCAAATTGGATGTCTAATCATGCATTTACGTACTCTTTTAACACCTAATCAATGCAACTTTAACCAGGTTAAAAATTACTGCCATCCTTGGAAATATCATTGAATATATAATGCTAAATTCCATACTTTAATACAGGATTATTATCGATAAACAAATGAAATTCAATTATTAGTTAAAATAATCTAATTGTAAGTTCTTCATTTATGAGAGCGGGCGAAGCGTAGTTAGAGTAGGGAAAAGTAGTTCCTATTAGGGAATAGTTGCTTTTGAGATAGTTCATTCAAATGAACTACATAGTTCATTTTTCAAAAGAAGATTAAAAATGTACTGAACTAAGAGAGGAATTGAACTATGGAAAAAAAGGGACAAACTGAGATGTCAAATGAACTAGAAAGGTTCTAGAAAAACTAATAAGCACTTATTTACATTTTTTCATATGTATGATACATTTACATAGATCACATTTTCTGTATCTTATAATCTAAAAAGAAAACTGAACTGAAAAGTTTTGAAAAGAACTGATGGAGTAAGAGTTTCGTTGAGTTTTTAAAAACACTAAAACAGAAATAGAAAGTAGACGCGTCGAAGTAAGAGCAAATTGGGAGGTTACTTGTTCAGGCTTGTTTACGTGCCTCGGCGGTGGACACGACACAACACGATTAAACCCGAAATGACGAACGACGTGACGACGAACTCAGTTCAGTAGTTCCGACGGTTCCCTGCTAGAGTGGTGGGGTAAAAGAACTATAGTTCACCAAAACAGAGAGCCCTATTTATAGTTAATTTTCCGGATCTAGTTCAATGAACTAGTTCGTTCACGTACTTCTCATCTCTCGTAATAGGGTGTATAAAATAAAAATGGCCGTTTCTTAAACAAATATTTGTATTATTATTTCTTTAATATCAAATACAATTAATACTCAAAGTATTATCCATTGTTATCTACCGTCATTACCCATCTGCTAGCCAATTGCTCGATGCCACGCTGATACCATTCCTTGGAATGTCTGTCAAAGAACTCTTGGACAGCATTTTTAACTTCCGCAAAAATATCAATTTTTTTCCCTTGAAGAAAATGGGCCATGGATCGAAACAAGTAGTAATCCGAAGGTGGGAGGTCTGGACTATATGGTGGATGAGGCAGGAGTTCTAACCGATGAAGTTCTGTAAACTTTTCTGCTGATTGTTGAGGAGTAGGTTCGCGAGGGACCAGTCTTTAGGTCTTTTTCACCTTCCCCATGGAGAGAAGATGGCGACTAACAGCATATTTCACTCCCTTGCAAGTTCGCGAGTACTTGTGGACGGTTTGACTCAACAGCTTCCTTCAGAATCTTATCAATATCCATTAATGGCCGCCCGGAGCCCTTCTTCCTTTCCAACGTCGTATCTCTACTTCTAAATTTTTCAAACCAACGCCCCGCAGTGCGCTCAAGGACACCTTCCACTCCATATTTAAGCATTTCACGAGTTGCTTCAGCGGCTGTGGAACTTTTTTTCCAGTAATGTCTTAAAATTACAAGAATTTCGTAGGACACTGTCATAGAATGGTCTAAAGGGATTATTAAGTATTGGTAAATAATAAGTAGCATTAAGATATTTACAGACTTTTGAACTCTAGAATTTTATTAAACGGTCATTTTTTTTGTATACGCCCTATTATTAATCTACAGCCCTAAATGTAACATTCCTATTTTATAAATATTATTGGAAAACTTTTCAGAGCTGAAAGGAGTATGGATGTGAGATATTGCCTATAAGACGGTACAGAAGTTTTTACTTCGTTCAAATCAGCTGCTACAATACTGTTGGTCCGAAAATGGGCTAATAAAAGCAGAGGTACTAAAATCTCCCCTTGTCCCCATCGACACCGAACTTCATAGCTTGCGAGCTTAGCAAATTAAAAACTTTTCTCCAATAGCGAGGCTGAAATTTTAAAGAGACAAGTTGGATGGCGGAAGCCCTAGGGAGATATTTCCTCCTGGGTAGTGTAACTTGTTTGTTAGCGGCAGTTTATTAAAACAATTCATTGCTCAAGCATTGCCGATCGATGGGGTCCAGGCCCCGGCCGATGAAATTTACATTACTTGGGCCCAAGTTTTGCCGATGCGTACGCCTTGTTTAAGAAAATTAAATTCCAACGAGGAGAGGAGACTACGGTGCGGATTTGATATTGGTAATTATACAGTATAAAGTAATATTATCCAACCAGCTTTTCTCAATTTTTCTAAAAATTAAAATTCATAGATAAAATTATGGTACCAGTCAGTGGGAGCGAGGCTTCATAGCGAAAGAACTGAAACTAAAACTTTTCACAGCATTCCACTTTTTCTATTTTCATATATTTTCTTTAAAAAGGACTAAAACGACTAGAAACTAGACTGCCCGTCGTTACAGACAATTTCAACATTTACTTGACAAACGTTCAAAGCTCCCAATTAATCCAAAACCCTTCAAAAAATCCTCAATGCTCCTTACTTTGTCACCAATAAGCTTATCCATAAAGACCTTAATGTTCCATATGTTGCTGAATTAGCTCAAACCAGATACCTATCCTTTCATAGTAAGCTCCAGAACCACTCAAATCCGTTAGTTTCTCAACTTGCTTCCCACTCCATTCCTGATAATCCTCCGAGGCGTATGAAACGAAGATTGCATAGAGACCTTGTAGTGTAGAATTTTTAATAAAGTGCTACTGATGAGTTGTTCTTTTCAAGTTTTAACATGTTATTATAATCATTGTCAATACATTTACTTGATGTACATATTGTGTACAGTTGAAAATTTCAATAAATGTATACGTCATAAAATTTCAATATGTAAACGAAAACGAGATGATGCACCAAATAATCAGTGAGTACTCGTTATATATTATCATGAATTTTACTGTGTAAAATTTACAGGCAATGGGTGTATCCAATATTTTATAGTACGTACTTCAAAAAAACACTGCAAATACAAAACTGCTTAAAATGTGTTTGAAGATTTTTCATTCATTTTCAGTGAATTTTACCGTATACAATTTTTATTGAATTCAATCCTTTATTAATTTCGTTCAATTTGTTTTCGGAACCCCGAGGCGTTCCCATGTTTCACACCTGTACACTGCCTTGAATAATGCACAGAATACAGAATGTACTTTCGGTTCTCAATAATTTAGCAAGCGTCTTTAAAATAAAATTATGAAACGAGGACTTATTTACATAAATAGAACTGCATGATTTTGATAGCTGTTTTCTTTATGGTATTTCTCAATCTGTCCCGGTGGTGATCATCATAGCTATGGCCAAAGCTTTGGAATGTTAAAAATAAAGTTTTGTTAATTTCTATACTTTTTATTTTCTAATCCCTTTTGTTGATCACTCATTAATAATCTACAAGTTGGATTAGCTTAATTAAAAAAAAAAATCCAGTATTTTTTTAGAGAGGTGAGGATAGGAAAGAGGGCGAACACAAAGCGACTCATTATTAATACCCGGTCAAAAGGTTTTTGCGTGCTGCACAAGAACGAAAGACGATCTCCAAGTGGAAGAGAATGGAGGAAGCCACGGATACAGTGAGCCCCTTAGGGATGATAGGAGCCGCTGGGGTAGAAACCTTTTGGTGGTTCCAAGGAGAGTCAACAAAGGGATTCGGTATGAATCCAAGCTAAATAGTTCTTTGTCTATTCATTCACGGCTAAGTCATTCTTCCCTCTTACGCTATCTCCCTTTGTCGCTAAATATTTCACCATCTTCGTCGGGTGGAACGGAGCTAATGTTGAATTATTACTAATATCATCATCAGCGATCTAAAACAAGGAAGATAAATGTTTTGTATAGAGTCCTTGGGTCGAGGAACCGAATAATTTTAATAATATACTCGAAGCGTAGAATTCTAAAACCAGACAAGTCCCATTTCCAGATTTTTTTTAATTTTTTTTTTAATGGCTTTTCGACTGGGTTCTCGTTAGTTGGAAAGTTTTCTTCCAAAAGTGGTTAACTCGCATTGAAAACGGCCTAACAAATAATAAGGCCACTTCCTTATCCAGTCAGACCTATAAGTTTGAATTCATATAAATGAAAAAATATTAACTAATTCTTCGTTATAGGATTTATTGAATTTGATCAAATAAAATGTTAAATAACTGATATTGGCAGATGTCTGAGTAGAATGTAAGGAGATATAGGAAAATGAGTGTTTTAAATGAGTTTAAGGAAGGAGCATGTCTAATTTCAGGAAAGAGGGAGAGTGTTCTAGAGGGTAACGGATCGGGCTAGGAAGGAATGCTGGTATAAAGTTGTTCGATGGAAAGGTGAGTATAGGTCCGAGGAACGTGTTGTATATTGGAAGCGGCCGTAAGACTTTATTTTCAAAGGATTATAAATATAGGATGGGCGATGGTTATAAATGACATGGCAAGGGAATGAATCCAGAAAATATATACAAGTAGTATAAAATTTGATAAAAAAATAAGATGAAATAGCTATTTCAGAGGCTAAAACGAAACTTCATAAGTATTCCATCATTAATTATTCAATTTTCTCTAACCTACAATGTTACTATAAGAACTACAAATAATCTTATAAGCTGGTATAGTAAAAGGCGAAGAATTATTATAAAGGAAAATGAAAGACAGTTGAGGATAATGACATTACAGGTAATGGCAATAATATTAAGAGTGTAAAATCCCCTTTAAAGTGATGAATTCATTTAATAATAACATAATTATAATTTTTGCTTTTATTCTTTTTTTTTTCTCTTTATGTAACTAAAGTTTAAAATTAGGCATGGGCTGAATATGGCTTTGGCCGAAAAGTTGGCTAGAAAAAACGCCGAGTAGATAGCGAAGGCAATCATTGCTTTAGTTAGAATTCGAGTGACATCAGCAATGCTCGTGATACTTTCATAGGTTTATAGCCTTCAGTACTTGTAGCTTCAGCTTTTGTTTATTTTATATTTTTTCCTATATATTTTTTCCAACAGGCCAGTATGTAACAGTTTTTTTTTTTTTTTTTTTTTTTTTTTTTTTTTTTTTTTTTTTGCATTAGTTATTTATTTACTTTACTTAGCTTGGACAGTTATTGTGAAATTTGGAATTTAGTCATTTTGAAAAAAATACTGTTTGTATAGACTTATACGTGTAACACAAAAAATATCTTAGTTGGAATTGTAAATAATAACGCATGCAAATAGCTGAAATAGCAGTTTTCTTTTTGCCTACCAATCTTTATATTACATTCCAATTAAAACTTAACATTTTTTTAATTATTATACAACACCAAAACTGTGATTGAAAAAAAAAATTGTAAATTACATAATTTCTTTATTTATTATTGGCAAAGTTATCAATTTTTTTTTGCTAATATCGTGATCTTTGATAAATTATTTAAAAAAATTCCTATTCCTTAAATAAATAACAAAATGCAAAGATAAATCATTAAAAATTATAATGAATAAAGGCCATGACAATCAACCTATTTTTAATCCCTGAAATATAAATTTTTAAAATGTCCGATTAGTCGATACTTTTTACCCAACAATCGCCGACTAATCGGCCATAATCTCTAACTATAATGTATAAAAATCGACTCTTAATACAAATCATCAGTTCATTATAAAGACTGATTGTCTGAAGTTCTGTGAGTGTTAAATTATCATTATTTTCTTAGGGAAACGTCACCCGATTGGTTTTATTTTAGTTTTTTGTTATAGTTTTAGTTATGGCTAAAGCATTAGTACCTGTGATAATAGTGAGCGCGTAGGCGAAACTGTTTTCCCGATGGAGGCAGCAGGCAAGGGACTTGTTTTAGCAGTTAATTGGGCAAATGTTTGGATTAGAGTTTAATGAACCTGAATCATGATGAGGCAGGTTTCCCTCCCCACTCCACCCCTTTCCCTCCCCTCTCCTCCCCTGTAGGTTCCGACGGTTTTTGCTTACCAAACAAAATCTCCTAGTTGTACGAAATGATTTGCTAATGAATGAAACAAATCTCGAACAGTATCTTTTATTGTTTTATTAAACATCGGATTGTTCTGATGAATATGCCGAACATCAAATTGATTTTTGATTAAAATTCTTTGGTTTTTCATCTTGATTTATCAAACAGTCATTCCATGTAGTGATGGGTCGTTCTGAGTGGAATGGAACGTAGAACTGGTTCCACCTTTGAACCGCTTTGGAACGAAACCAATCGCCCAAGTTTTTCGTTACACCTTGAACGAAAACCAACGCCAAGATATCTCTCTTTTCGTTCCGTTTCCTCGGTGTAGTACCATAGGGTTTAGATTGCATTTCTGGTTTCGTTCCACCCAAGGTCGTTCCGACTGATTTGTTGCGTTAATCCTTCCGTTGTTGATTCCCTCCCCCCTCTCCATCGCTCCTCCACCCCCCGCGCCGACAGAGGTCGGCTTCTTCTTTCGTATTCAGAGTTATGAACCACACAAGGTTTTACTGCTTTTGTAATTAAATGATTTTTTTGCTATTTGTTTAAAAGCTAATGAAGCAGTCACAAGAAGTGATTACTCCTTTCTTTTCGGAACTAATGTAGTTGGAAAATTCTCGCTAAATTGTGCACTATCATTGAGCTAACTTCCCATTTAAAAATTAAATTCTTGGTTAAATAAAAGTATACATTTTTTTAATAAGTATACTTAATATAATAAAAATATAATAAACCTTCTTAATATTATAGTACCTCCACAATTTTTAATTATAAAATAGAAGAAGGAGGCTAACTGCTCGAAGTCTCAGAAAGGTATGCAACGAAAATGCATGTTACCTAGGTAGTAGGTTAGTAAAACTGACGTGGAACGAAAAGTGGAACAGACCGTAAATTCTCATTCCATTTTAACTCTGAACGGCCCCAAGCTAACCTCTGGAGAAAAAATTATAAATTTAATTAATTAATTATCTTAAATATTATTAATTTGTCAGGCAATTAAATTCTGACTTGCATCGCCTTGGATTAATGCTGATTAATAAAACAAAACATTTATATATTTTTTAATTTTTACTCTGTCAAACCCGAAACTTGTTTTGATCAAAAATTAGTTCAGTGGCTACAATTAAACGTAGGGGTGATTTCTTCATGGTGAATGAGTGTTTGAAACATAATTATTTAAAAAGATCTAAAACACTTGTTTAAAAAAGAAACAATTTAAACATTTGTTCTACCTGATTATTACATTCACCATTATTATAATTGTCATCAAAATATTTCAAATTTCATAAAATACTTGACACAAAAGGACATCCCTTATAAAGGCAGAAACACCCGTGTTAAACTTCCAGATGAGGTTCGGTTATTTCCAAGGGGACGGCTATAAATATATCAAGTATAAGATACATACACAAGTTACATGAAACTTTAGATTGGACTCGGGCTACTTCTTTTTCAAGACGGGTCCCAGCAGTGTAGTCTGCGCACTCCGCCCTGGATGTGTCAGGCGGAGCGTGGTAAAATTTTCTTTAGACTGCTAACTTCGATCCAGTCGAGAAGATTTTCGAGATAAAGATTATTTCTTAAGACTTTTCCTCTTTCAGTTGTCCCAGTCTTCTACCGTTGAGATAACGTTTCACCGATTGCCGATAAACTAGTCTTTTCATCGTTGCTTCCTTAGGAACTTTCATGGAACTGGAATAAATACTCCCTCCGATATAAGTTTCAACTGGTTTTATTGACGAAATGTAACAATCTCTCTTACCAATGATTATGAATCCGTTCTGACAATATATATATGTTTAGTAAGGTTCTTGAGGTTCAGGAAATAAATAAAAACAACTATTTTGTTGACGTTTCGAGACTATATTGTTCTCATAATCATGCTCAGTGAAAAAATAGGTTACAATAAAATTATATAAGTTATATAAGTTTTTTCAAAACATAAAGTTAGCTACAATATAAGGATATAATAACATTATAATAATTATAATATATATAGTGACAAAGGTACATAAAATATAAATTATTCATCCATTTATTAGTATAATACACCGAAATATTTCTGTACCTGCATCTTGGGAATACCACCAGTTCTTTTAACTTAATTTTTCCTAGGGAATACCTCATAAACCTTTGTAACTGTTTTTCAAAATTTCCCCAGGTCAGTTGTGTACTACAATTGTTAGAATTTAGTTAATCTAAACCATATCCACCAGTAATATTGTAAGTAGTTTCATACTCCTCTATATTCTGTAATTATATATATTTTTATTATTATAACACATGTTGTTATACACTTATATTGTAGCTGACTTTATGTTTTGAAATAACTTGTAGAACTTATATAATTTTATTGGAACCTGTTTTTTCATTGTAGGACATGATTATAGTCAAGAACAAAATGTAAAATAAAATTAGAGAAATAAGCAATAATAATAAATGTGTAATAAAATAATGACACCCAAAAAGGATGAACACAAATCGTCTAACAAAAATAATATTGAAATTTTATGAAAATATGAGTAAAGCCACTACAGACACCGTCAAATGGATGGGCGAAATTAAAAAGGACTAAAGCTAGCAGACATTAGTCAAGAAGATATCATTCACAGAGAAATGTTTAGATCCAAAATCCACAGTTGGAAAGTTAACGAAGAAGCACCAAAGAAAAAGACTGGGAGACCTTGGACAGATAAAAGAAAAGGAGCCCATAGCAAGAGCATGAAGGAAATATGGGCACAGAGGAAGGCAAAGAAACGCATTTAGTAAAAGTAAATAAAATGATGTGCATGTAGATGATTAGGAAAAAAAAAATTATATAAAATATATTAAATTAAACAAGAATATTACCAATTTCCAATGAAATAAAAACGACTTTTATATTATTAATAAAAACTATCAAAAAACCAAAAACATATACTCTTTATTAAAATTTGATAAAATTATAAAACTAATAATTTTAATTCTAATTGAAAACAATTAATTTGCTGCAACATTTAATTAAATTTGCGTAAATTATCTAAATATGAAGTTGTGATACGATGCGAATTAAGTTAAATCCGTTCGTAATCGTAAAACACCATTTAATAAAACTAATCAAGACTAAAACGACAAGACATTGCCCGTCGTTACAGACTACTTCAACTTTTACTAGACAAACGTTCAAAGCTCCCAATTAATTACAAAAGACTCATATACATGACTCATATACATGACTGTGATTAGACCTATTTGGAAGTATGGAGTTGAGCTTTGGGGCTCTACTAAACCATCCAATTCATCTCGTATTCAATCCTTACAATCTAAAATCCTTCGAAAAATCCTCAATGCTCTTTACTTTGTCACCAATAAACTTATCTATCAAGATCTTAATGTTCGATATGTTGCTGATTTAGCCCACACCAGATACCTATTCTTTCATAGTAAGCTCCATAACCGTTAGTTATTCATTCCGTTGGCTTCAAATCCGTTAGTTTCTCAACTTGCTTCCCACTCCATTCCTGATAATCCTCCGAGGCGTATGAAACGAAGATTGCTTAGAGACCTTCTAGTGTAGAATTTTTAATTGTGTGCTACTGATGAGTAGTTTTTTTCAAGTTTTGACATGTTATTGTGATCGTTGTCAATACAATTACTTGATGTATATTTTTTGTACAGTTGTAAATTTCAATAAATGTATATATTAAAAAAAATAAAACTAATAATAATGAAACCGCACAATCAAATGAGAATACGATTTATGTCTATTTATAGTCTACTTATGTTCCCAATTAACGTATTACTTTTTTGCTGAAAACCAATACAGCTCCTAAACGTGAGATCCTAGCGACAAATGTTCTAAACATAAAAAATATTCTCCTTTAAATTTTTTATTAAAAAAAAAACGGCAAATTTTTGAACCAAGCAATACCATTTTGGTATTGCTTGGTTCAAAAGAGATTGTCAAAAAAGCCCCAACATTTCAAAAAATGTAGATAAAAAGTGACTTTTTTCATTTACACCAATATATCCTAGAGTCGACGGGGGAAATGGAAAATGTCATTGGGAATGCAATTCGAGAAAATTAAGTTTTAAGGTTCTGTTGATCTTAAATAACTTCATTATATTCCTATAATTTTAATTGTAATTTTTGTATGCCATTTTCTTATTTCTTTTGCGAATTAATACTGATAATAATCTAAGAAATAAATGTTTTGTGAAAAAATTTCCAATTTGAATACGGAAGGAAGGAGAGACCTGGACGTTTCCGTTTTCATCCGTGTTTAGATATCATTCAACCTCTTGTAAATAACATACACACTCTTTTTCTAGCTGACACATTTCACCATCTTATTCTGCACAACAACATAAATATTTTGATGTACATAACTCCATTTCAGAAAAAAATTTACTCTCCCCCTTTCTCCCGTGGTCTCTTCATATGTATAAACAAAATATTCATTTTTAAATTTATAGTCAGCAAAATGTCGGCAAATTTTCGATCCGAGCTACATTAACTAGAGCGTGTCAAAACTTTTGAGGGTGAAAAATAAAGTTTACGAACATTATTGGTGACTTTATATATATATATATTGTTTTTTGATATCCTGTTTTGCTACTTAATTTCTTGTATTGTAAATTATTTATAAATTGTTAATTTAGAAGTAAAAGGTGTAGCGATCTTGTTTATTTTGAGTTTTAGGCTATCTTATGATTCTATTGAAAGTCGTTTCCGAACTCATTTGTGCCCCTGATCCCAGTCCCCCACGACCGATCCTCCTCACAGACAGGGTCAAGAAGTTCAAATATTCGGTAAGCCTTGCACGTCTCTTCTAGTTTTCTTGTCACGTCAGAACCTCCCCTTAGTCAACCTTCCACCCCTAACTTTTACATTTTTACTCAACTCCGTAGCACGATACGCAGATTTAACAGTACAACTCCGTAGTTGTACAAGTTGTATTGGCACCATCGGCAAAGGCGTAGCAGGTAAATAAATGTTTAGGAAGTACAACCCTTAGTAAAATTAGTATTTGTCGTCTTAGTCTTATGTTCATCTTAACTCTTTGTATATTTATTCTCTGTCCCGTTCTGGTTATACCAGGCTTGCAAGAAATGGGATTGCATTATATTTAACTGATACCAAATTAAGAAACAGTATTAATAATTATTATGTATTAAAATTAGTAGTAGAAACGGTGAACATTTTAGTAATGTTGATATTTCCGGGATAAAGTTTGAACAGTTCTAGGGTCTCTTATATCGAGGAAATAGAAAATTCAAGAAGAAATAAAGGCTATGTTAAAAGCCGGCAATGCTTGTTATTTCTCGGTCGCAAAATTACTCAGTTCGCGCTTACTCACCAAAAATTAAAAAAGTAGGATTTACAAAACTATTATACTTCCAACAGTTCCCTACGGGTGCGAAACATGACCGCTGACGTCAAGGGAGGAACAACGCCTCAAAGTTTTCGAAAATAAAGTAATGCGTAGAATATTTGGCCCAAAAAATGCTGAAAAAACAGAAATTAGAAGGCTTCACAGTGCGGAACTGCGCGAGTTATATCCGGTAAATATAGTTAAAGTAATAGCAGTGCGACGCTTAAAATGGGCATGTAAAGTTATCAGTTTTGATCCGTCAGGTAAACGACCTAGGGGTAGACGGAGACGAAGATGGAGGATTGCGTCGGGGCCGACCTGGGGGATTTGTGTCGAAGGTTAGTGGTTTCGGTATCGAACCTTCGGGTTCGCTAAGTGTTTATTTATAATAATAAATAATAATTTTGTTATGTATTAAAAGCTTTAGGGTGAGTGGCACCTTTCAGAATATATTCTCGGTACTTATAATCCCCCACCCACTTTTTGTCCTTTGTTGTCAAGCTTGCGGGCTAGATAAATAGAACACCCCCGAAGATTTTTTTTACAAAGGATTCAATCTAAAAGAAGAAATTCAAAGGTTAGTTGGGGTACACTTCTATTTAAGATGAACCCGGAAAACATGAAGGCGTCTTTTTGGATCGTGAAAACTGAGGAGGATGGAGCGACCTGGTGTGAGATGAAAGACCAAGGACTACGTAAAGATTTACCTTTACCATTCCGACTTAGACCTTAGCACTGAAGACAAGTACCGTATATTGTAAATAGGAATGAGTTTAATAATGTGAATTTTGTGCTGACCCATGAATAGAGTAATGGCAATGAAACCAATCCATTCATATTTTAAAAATTATAATATCATTAAATAAAAAAATCCTAACAAGCATTATTAATATACAATACTCAAAATCCCACTGCAGTAGAACCTCACCTATCCGCCTCTCGCTCATCCGATTCACGGGTAATGAGGAGTCCAGAGGGGGTGGTAATATTTTGCGGAATCTCTAATAGTCCTGTGCTCCTAATTTTGATATGCAAAAGATCTAGTAATTTTGATTTTTTTTTATATTGTTAGTGTTGTGCTTGTGTGTTCAAATCCAAGTGTTGGAACCTTGAAGTACCACCGTTTGCTAATCGGTAGCGTCAAAGTGACAAATCTTTTGAACAAAAAAAAAAAAAATATATAAAATATAAAAGTAAAATAAAATACAATCCTCTTTTCGGAATTCTCTGAAAGAGTGGGGGGTATTGTGATTTTTTTTTCAGTTTTGTCTATTTGGGAAAATGCCGTTTAGAAAATGCTTCATTATGTACGATATTAAATATGAGTTAATCTGCTACAAACTAAACAAAATATAGTGTCACTACGGCCAATGCTTCCGGTTGTCCACATTGCAGTAACCCTGAAATGGGTTAATATATTTCTACGCGTATTAAAATACATATTTATACTGACAATTTTTATAACAATACATGTGCAAAACTGTATATAATATTAATAGAAAAAAAAATTTAAAAAACAGTGAAAATAGAAGAAGAAGAAAAACTATACAAATAGAAGGAGGTAGAATTGTATAGACCATTTGATCGTTAAACTCTAAGTAATCCACGTGATCCAAAAATGCATCCTCGAAATATTTGTCTATGAGATCCTTCTCTGAAGGCGGCCGTTTGTCTCCGTTTAGTAGGACTTAAACTAACAGTCTGTGTCTGTATATTTCCAATTTTGTACAGTTATAAATAAGAAGGGTCGTATGTTTGTTACCGAGTTTCCGTCGCAGTTACAAATGCTGCTGTCAGTTCGTTTGATTCTGTATAAGTAACTTCTGTCAGAAGTGTTAGTTTCTATGTCAGTTATTACAATTTGTTTTTTCTATCGTCTAAAATTTTAACAAATTCCTAAGTATGTCGGCCTATGCTAGTATATATATATAAATAACTCCCTAAAACATATCTATAGAAATATATTAGTCTATGTGTCCCTTAAGGATCTGATCAATTACTGTACCTGAAATAGAACCAGTTACGCGAAACGATAGAATTTTAATCTGTCAGATAGATCACCCAGGTGGGGCTATTATGCTACTAGGAACAAGACCTATTTTAGTAAAGGTTTAAGATTTAATAAACACTGTGTGGAACAATACAGCAGAATATAATAGTTTATCGGATATGTTCTAGTTAAATTGGATACTTGCTGGTTGAAATAGTTCGTGTTCATCATTAAGTCTCTATTCATATTTTATCGTATGGTTGGTGGGGGAAGGGGGGTGAGATGGTAGCGATAATCCATTATATTTATGACTGATTCCTGTGATGAATCGGTCAAACAAAATGTGACATTATCTAGATTCGATGGTATCTATATATGACAGATCGGCGCCTATGTTACTATCTTGAATTAATTATAATCAATCCAAACCTTTCCATGAATTGTCACTTTGTACCATAGCTCACTAAATTTCCTAAATTTATCATGACATTATGTCTCAGTTACTGCATTAAATAGTATAAAAACATAACATTAATTAATGATGAAATAAAGAGATAGATGCTTAGATTCGAATCCCGTTATGTCCACTTTTCAAAACTACATGTCAAAAAATTACAAAATACTCATTTTTGGATAGATGAAAAATTTGATCACACTTTAAGCCCATCTTCAATATTGTATGTGAATTTTTTTTTAATTTCAATTGAATAAGCACATTCTTTCATAAGTAGAAATTTTAATTTTGTGTTAGATACAACGAGTTTTGCTTTTAAAGTCTACCCAAAAGGTAATTATTCGGTAATTTTTTACTCTTTATCTAGTTTTCATAACTTTTTATTTATTATATTAATATGAAATATGTTACATTTGATATACATAATCTCTGTAAGAAAGTGATGATGTTTTGAAATTTCTCATTCAATATTATATTTCCTAGGTTTCAGACAAATCAATATTTGTCTTAGTTTTTAGTCAAAAAAACTTTATATGATGCCCTTCTTCTATGTAGAAGTCCATACCTTCGAATGTACCTGGATATATTTGCGATTTAAAAAAAAAAATACCTGTTTTTTTTTTCTATTTAATTTTATTTTTTTAATCTTTTCAAACATGAAAATGACACTCTGCAGATGTTCTGAAGTATAAATATAAAGCAGCTGGAATCTCAGCCATGAGGAGAGATAGTAACAGTGGTATAATTAGCATCCTATGGAATGAAGTTAAATTTTTTTTTTAATTTTTTATTATTTAAAAATTGATAATTTGACTGCTCTTTCCTGTAAAAATTCTTGAAAAATATTGCGAGGTGACGCTATATAAGAATTGATTAAAAGTTAAAGGGACATTCCATATCAAATCAACCAATGGTTTGGAACTTGACCTCTCCAATTTCTATGATTTTTTTGTATAGAAGTTGTACATACCAAGACTAGTAAAAATGTAAAATATTACATTTTTCTAAATCATGTTTTCTAATATCATAATGAAAAAAATGTATTATACAGAAAAATAGATTCTTAAAGCAGCCTTATAAAGAAAAAAAAATAAAGTGAAGATTTAAGAAAATCCGACCTGGGCAGGATGCCTGCTACATGCAAACTGTCCATGTTAGTGATAAAATAGCTTTTTATGTTAGCGATTTTTAGAATGAGGGGGATATGAGGGCTATAAGAACTGCCTTCCAGTAACCGATAAGTGACTCCGAGAAGAGCATTACCCCGCAAGTAGCTATAAACCCCTCTTGATTTTACAACCGTCCCGTATATAGAATACTCACGATTTTTTTCTGCATATCCCGGGGCTAACTTCAGTTATTACCCCTTCAGAAATAGTCTATTTTTTAATAAAAATATAAATATTATATATTTTATTATGCACTTAGAAAATGTGTAATAATGCTACTTAGAAAATAATGACATACAGGGTTTACAAACAACTATTTACATTTTTTTTATTTTTTTTTCGTTTTATTGAATAAATAGTACAAGCTGCATCACCCAAGGATAATGTTTAGTATCGATGACAATGAATCAATGCATACAATATTTAACTTGAATGTAGATTAAAAAAAGAAAAAGAAGAAGAAATTAAATATAATTATACTAGCATACCCTGTCGCGGCTTCCCCGATCAAATATGTAATGAAATAATATAAAAAAAATGAAAATTAAATGAAAAAATAAACTTTATTCTGAGACTTACTGTCCCCTAAGAATAAAAATAATGCTTCAGTAATTACTAAGTAATTAGACAGGAAAAAAATTAAATTAAATTAAAAAATATATATGAAATAATAATAATAATATAAAATACAATCGTATATATATATATATATATATATATATATAAACATATAAAAGAAAGAAAGAGAAAAAAAAAGTAATTCTTATTTATTTGATTATTGACATATTTGCGGAAGGTTGATTGTCTAAATGGTACAGAAATAAATTATTTTCAAAGGAAGTTAGGGAAGCTGCTTTACGAATAGAAGTGGGTAGGGAATTCCAAAAGGAGGTAGCAGGAATGATGAAGGATTTGTTAAATGAAGCGGTTCTATGCGAGGAGATATACAGGTTAAAAGGTTGGGATATAGTGTTTAGGAGGTGGATAGAAGAGCGCAGAGTTAATAGATCAAGAATATAGGAAGGGTTTTTGATTTTTAAAGATTGGAATAGGAAAGTACCCAGAAAGTATTGCCGTCGGAGTTTAGGAGAGAGCCATCCAAGCTCAGAATATAAGCAAGTAACGTGTGACCGCCTGGGGATCCCGAAGATAGATCCAATGAACATAGATAATTTTAACTAATTATTGAGCATTATCTCATCAATGAATATTTTCAAGCATAGCAGTAATTTTTGACCTTTTTTAAAATTGCACTGATTAGGTGTTTAAAGATTAAGTAAAAACATAATTAGAAATACAATTTTTAAGTTTAAATGTGAGAGTTTAACCGTTGTCAGAGTAAACATTCATATTTAAAAACATTTAAATTCACTTTTTTTTTTTTTTTTTTTTTTTTTTTTTTTTTTTTTTTTTGTCTATTATTGAATATATAAACAAATTATTTTCTTTCCTTATTTCAATTATTTTGATTTTTAACCTCCTTTAATGTTTTCTGAATGATAAGGCTTCTTCAAGAAATCCATCGAATTATGGTGTAATGTGAACTGTGCCCTGAAAAGTGTTATGAGTAATTCAGATGGACAGAGACTATTGAAAAACTCTTGCGGATAATTAACAGTGCTTACAGGTAAAAGCCCATGTATCATATTTTTACACACAATATAAAATAGCCAGGGATTGACATTTTTATTTGGCAATTACTTTTTTATTCGACAGAAAAAAAATTTATTGATCTCAACTGGTTGGATTTTAATTTCAAAACATAAAGGCATTAGGCAGTGTGACAAACCTCATTTCTGCCTATCAACACTGAAATTTTTATTTTTGCTAACCCTTCCAAGAAAATTGAAAATTATTACTTTTTTCTCGTAATTTAATTTGTAATACTAATGTACTGATTAGTAATTAATCTCAGCCAGACAATTGTGCACTTTAATTATACTTAGGGGAAGGTCTGTCCTAGAATAAAGTTTATTTTTCATTTCATATATAATTATGCCCGTGCTAAAATTGGAAATAAATATCTTCAATGATATTAAAGGAAATCAGTAGATGTTAGGTCTGGATATCTATTTTGATTTCCGTATATACATAGATGTCCATACATATAATTTCCTCCCCACGATATTTATTATTAAGACCTCTGAATTCATATCCTTCAACACCAAGGAAGATTCAGACCGTTCAACAGATTTATATAGCTTAAAAGACTTACTGTTTTGTATAAAACAGAAGCAAGTTCGATTTCCTCCAGAACCAGACGTGTAATTTCCTGATTCTATCGCTGCAGGGCTACTTTGTGGTTGGAAAAACCAGTATATGTGAAAGATGGCGTCATGTGTGTCTAAAATAGGCAGTAACGTTTGTATGATTCTATTTGATTTACCGTATAATTTCTCATCATTTAACCCAACTAAATGTTTTGTTTTTTTTAAGGAAAATCAATACTAAGAGAAATCGAATTCTAAATTTATATCAAAATTTTGATATGGATTACAGTTGACTGTCTACATTAGGACTGGTAGTTGTACAATTATTAGGCAAACTGTTAATTACACAGAATTTATTTTATACATTTAATTGGGGTTTCCCGAGAATAATGCAGGTTTTCTTATTTTTATAAACGGTTTATATTTAATAGATTATTTCGTATATGTACTTGTGTGTATTATAAAATGTCGATTTCAATTTTATAGGAGAAGTATCCATATTCCTTTACTGATTAAAGATATAACATGAACTGAAATGGATAAGGAATCCGCTCTCATAACTTTCCCAATAATACTGAAGTGTCAAATTTCTAGATGAATTCATCTCTAATACTCCCCCGACACAAGATGTCAGTACAGTCTTTTTTTTTTATCTAGCGTTTGATAGATTAGTTTCATTCTATATATACTTATATATTAATACTGACAGGCGAAATAACAAATGTCGCTAGGATGTACCGTTTAGGAGCAAATTAGTTTGAATGAAAAAAGTTTCATACATATTTTCAGTAGTAGGGCTTTTTTAACACGCTCTATCTGTTGGTGTAACTCAAATCTAAAAATTATTCGATATTTTACTTATCGGAAATTGTATGGAGAATATTTTTGTTTTATAGCATTTGTCACCGGGACCTAAGAGCTATATTTCTTCTCTCTACTTTGTTTATTTCGAATAATCAGTGATTGGTAATTAAATTATTATTATTCTTTTATAACTTCCTTTGAGCCTCTGCGTGGAGGTGCTTCGACCCAAATCGAACAAGCATAAAAAAAAAAAATAAAATAAATAATAAAGTTAATTTCCTTTAATTATTAATTTAAGTAATTTGACCCTTTTATTTCTAAAATATGAATTTGGAAAAGCAGTTTATTGTAAATAGACGTATTTTTAACACGCTTTTATTAACAATACCGTAATGGAATTTTGCATCGTAATGTTCACCTATTTCCAGCTATCTGATTATCTTGAAAATTTGCACATGTGTTAAGGACTAATGGCAATATAATAATTGCACAACTTTGTTTTAATATACTTACTTAGTCCAGTCGAAATACACGCAAAAAGACCCCCCTTTTTAAAAAAGACGCCTTGCAAAAGGAGGAGTAGTAGGTTTTATGATTCAGTATGTTCCAGATGGGTCCTGAGAATAAAATATCAAAATATGTGACTGCGTTTAATGAGGGGAAAATTTTAGGGGGGCAAAAAAATCAATATTTTTACACTTGTTTTCAGATTTTTGAAAAAAAAAAAAAAAAAAAAAAAAAAAAAAAAAAAAGTGTACAAAAATGCTTTAAATCGAAAAGTAGTTATTTACAAAATTAAAGTTTATTAAATTGTGCGTCTAAAGACATATCTTAAGCTGAATTTGATTTAGGCGTTTAGCCACAATCGATCGTCAAACATCGACGAATTTTACACATTTTCAAAAACAGATAATTTTGGTCATGTTTAAGAGTATAACACAAAAATGGGTAATTCAATCAAAAAATGTTTTATACTAATAGTTGTAGATCATTAGATTTTGTCTAACGAGGGGACGTTTTGAGTTGTTACCCACAGATTTGAATGCCGATTTTTGTGTGGGTCGTAGGGACCTATAATAGTGCAAAACTAGATTTATAGCCGCCAATGAGCATTAGGAGCCGAGAAAAGAATTAAATATGAAAATCACGTTGTTGTTTTTTTTTCTCAGCTCTCAGTCAAGATAGAGAAATAATTCTTTCACGTTTAATTGCTGTTATATATGTTATTTGAAATGAAAATACTTTTGTTATGCTCAAGAAACAACCTGGAGGGTGCTCAACAATCCCAAAAAAAATGACAAAATTCCAAGGAAATCCGCTGTAAATGAGTGGAAAATTTTTCTCATGAACAATTAGCCTCAAATTTCGATTTAACGCACCATAAAACCCTTATATGTGATATTTTATCAAAATAAAAAAATATTGATTTTTTACACCTTTCGAGGAGGTTAAAATTTAGAAGATTTTATCGACAATTTCTAGGTCAGCTATAACTTTAAATATCTCAATGTTTTTTTATTTTAAAAAAATTTAGCTTTTACATGCTTTTTGAGATGAGGAATCTGAAAATATTATCAGTTTTTAGTATGAAAATTTTCCTCGCCTATATTTTTATTTCAAATTTTATTGAAACCCTGAAATCTGTGTTACAAATCAAAAACGTATCCTTGTAAGATTTAGTTCGATTTGCTATTAAAGCGTGTTTTTTTATTTTTTTTAAACTATAATTTATTGTAAATCTAATTGCTGCGGGTATTTAATGGTTTGCTGAGATAATAAAAAAATAAATTACAATTTATGTCTCTTTTTATGTTTTTGTTATCATCATTTATAGTAAATAATGCTATAATAATTTCTAAGATAAAATTGGACGTCTAGGAGAGCCCTTTCCAATATATATATTTAAGGGCAGAGGGAGCTCTTTATTCCAAAATATGCTGCGTATCATAGATGGCTATCTGTGGAAGTGTGACTCCGGTTGGAAGGAAAGTGCAATAAATCTGCGGTATCTGGGGTTGGCATCTATTGTCCCCTCCTAGCCCGGGGGGAAATCATCCCTTCTTTTGATTCCAAACATTTAAAAGTTATTTCGGAACCACTTCCAAACACTCTTTGCCAGGCTAGAGGAAATATAAAACAGCTCTATACAACTGTCCAGCTTTATTTTCCGTGAGAAAAACTTTTATCTATCGGCAACAAATAATCCGGCAGATGTTTGAATGTATGTCTATAAAGGATGAAATTTCAGTTCAGTTTTAACAAAACAACACATAAATATCATAGCATACCATGAATAAGCTATAATACGCGCGTGAAGAAGAAAACTTTGTAATATGCACAGATTCCCTATCTGCTCTAATGACATTAAAAAACATTTACACTAAAGACCATTTAGTAATGAAAGCCCAAGTGTATAAACAATGCATCAATGATAAACAATATGAAAAATGTATTACTGCTTTGGACTCCGTCTCACGTGGAAATCAAAGGAAATGATGAAGCAAATCGGGCAGCGAAGGAAGCAGATCATCAATAGACATTACAAACATTTGAATAGGTTAAAATATCGAGTTAAAATCTATTAAAAAAAAAAAAAGTTGGAAAACTTCTAACCGTAACAACAGAGAAGAAGAAGCTGTTATAACTAGACTTAGGATCGGCCATCCACGTCTCACTCACGGGTATCTCATAAGGGCAATCCACCAAAGTGCATATCATGCAATATACAACTAACAGTCAAACATATTCTAGTAGACTGCCCTATTTGGGATAGTTATTTTCAGGAAGAAGGATTACATAGAAACATCCCTACCATGCTAGGTGATAATAGTAAAAATATCGAAATAATAATAAAATTTCTTAGAAAATACAACTTATACCCTTACTTTTTTTTTTTTTTTTTTTTTATTAAATATTTATTGAAATTTACAACTGTATATACAATATAAAATATAATACATCTAGTAAATGCGATGACATAGATTAGTGACACGTCACTTGTTTTTAAAGCAACTACCCATTGGTAGCGCTTATGAAGGTTCTATATAATGAAGCACTATATTAGAAGGTCCCGAGGCCATCTTCTTTTCAGGCTCTTCGGAGGGTTATCTGGAATGGAATGAGAAGCAAGTTCTGATACTATTGGATTTGAATGGTTGTGGAGTTTGCTATGAAAGGATTGATATCTGGTTTGAGCTAAGTCAGAAACCTAAGGTATATTAAGATATTTGTGGATAGGTTTGTTTGTGAAGAAGTAAGGAGCATTTAGGATTTTTCTAAGGATTTTGGATTGGATATGATCAACCCAAAGCTCAACTCCGTATGTCCAAATTGGTATAATTATTGTTATGTAAATGATCTTTTGTAATTAGGAAGTTTGGAACGTCCATAAAATTAAATTTAAAAAAAAAAAAAATATAAAAAAAAAAATATATATATATATATATATATAAGGAAACATAAAACCCTTGAAACATAAAACCCTCAGTGTCCGTAAGAATTATAACCTAACCTAACCTACAGTAGAGCGCCGATTATCCGGAACCTCAATTATCCGGACCATTTCGGGTAAATTAAAAAAATTATACATTTTCACGAGTTAATTATACATTTTTCACGAGTTGAAAGTTAAATAAGACTTAATAATTTTTGTATAACTTTACAAAATAAAAAAATGTTTGTTTCTGCCAGTATACGAAAGTTAATTATCAAAGTGCGGAGTAAAGACTGATTTCGTGCCTATTTTTGTGTTTTGGTGATTCAGTTTTCTACTACGAAACTATTTTCGAAAATGTAAAAAATAAACCGTGTCGTTCCTTCGCTTGAGTACAAAGTAAAAACCATATATAGCCTTAAAAAAAGGCGTGAATCCAAATGCTATACTTACTATCCTACTGATATAGTGCTTACAAGTTTACATTGTGCATAATTGCGTCGACTATCCGGACCAGGGCTGGTATTCATTAGTCTAGATGCATACTTCTCCTAGCGAACTGAAATATCTAATAACATAAAATATATATGTTTTGAGGCATTTGAATTCAACTTGAGTTATCTTTAGTAATATATATTTTGAGCTGTCATTGTATATTTATCTTCATAACAGGCATACCAGCATTTCAAATTTGAATTTTTTTGTTTCTGAGCAGACGACAAAAATAGAATATAAGTAAAAAACAAAAAATAGCCTTGGGAACTCCTATATTTTTTCCACCTCTAATGAATGTGATCGTGCCTGAGCAGGTGCCGATTCTTCGATTTTTTGCAAACTTTAGATCGCATTTACTTCTTTTTGAATTGTTCAATCGAATAAATTTCTCGTTCTCGCTGTAAAAAATCACCCTTAAATGAAAATTAATAAAATCGGTCATTGCAGCCAAAAAAATAGTCATCAGCTGATAAGAAAAATAAAAGGCATTTACTTTATGATTTTTTTTTTTTTTTTTTATAATCTTCATTCTTTAGGATAAAATGAAGTTTCTAGTCATTTGGGCACTGTGCAAAGACTCATTTGTAAATTTTTTAAATTTAAAATATTAACCAAAGGCTGAGGCTTTATTCTTTACTTGGACGACATTCTAAATTAAAACCTATTTGAACATATTCCTCACAAATCTACGGAACTGCTAAAACGACGCATATGGAAAAACTACAAACTTTTAGGACAATCACACTGGTGCCCTGTTACGTAGGTAACATAATTCTGCACACGGACCTACACATGCCTACCATAAAAGAACACACATAATACATTAGACAGTTGTGAATTTATATAAAATTTGTAATTAAATATTTTTAACTTTTTTTTTTTTTTTTTTTTTTTTTTTTTTTTTTTTTTTTTTTTTTTTTTTTTTTTTTTTTTTTTTTTTTTTTTTTTTTTTTTTTTTTTTTTTTTTTTTTTTTTTTTTTTTTTTTTAAAGGAAAAAAAAAAATTTTATTACAAATTGTTTTATATATATTTTTTTAATCATTATCTTTTATCTTCTAGTATATTAACAGGTTGTTGCATAAACAATAATCAATTATTTATATAAAAAACTACTTAATGTAAAACTGAGTTAATACTTATACAAAAAAACCAGAAGGTAATAATAACAACGTTTTTGTTTCCTAGCTAACCAGATTGTAACTGTTAATAAAAATAAATTATTTTGTGTATTTATGTAAACTGATACCTTTGATCAACATCTTGGAATAACCATATCCCTCAAATCACGAGAAATATATTTTTATTCTTAAGCAACTTTCACATTACTGTGATTCATTACAATTAAGTACTCGACAACTTTTAGTATCATCACTCGTTTTTCCCAACTTTGACTACGGATGCATAGTATATGGAGAACTGTCTGATGAGCTCGAGATGAGATGTAAAAGATTGATTAAATGTTTTATTAGATTTATTTTCGGGATCTCCGGACGTTCTCACATATCTCACAGGTATTCTGAAATTGGATGGCTTTACCGCAATTTCCGACTTAAATACTTGCTGGGTGCACTCATATTTCAAACCTTGAAAACCAAAAAACCCGCCTATATCCAAGACCTCCTTCCTCTGCCCTCCTCCATTTTTCTCTTAAATACTAGAATCCAGCCCATCAACCGGTACACTCCTGCGCATCGAACTGCATCCTTCGAGAAATCCTTTAATATCCGTGCTTCCTCTTTATGGAATTGATTGCCTATCTCAATTCGAAAAAGCTCCACTCTTACTTCCTTTAAACATAATTTATTTCTATACCTAATCATTAATTTTCAATCTTCCGAGCAAATGTAAAGCATGAATATTTATGTTTCATTATAATAGTATACATAAGATGTATCCTTTTACAAGATTTCTCAGTTATTTTGGAACTCAGTTATTTATTATAATTAATTATCATAGCCAGACGATTGTCCTATGAACTGTAATTATATGTTATTCTTATGGTACAAGTATTTCCAGAATAAAGTTAATTTTCTTCTTCTTCTTCTTTTTTTAAAACGAAAAGGAAGTTAAATTAAAGGAAAAATACAATCCAAGGAACCCCGAATCAGGCTTGTCCCCTTTACGTATGGAAGTGCAAGACCGAATTACAAGATATCCCAGCAAAGCTCATCTGTTATTTTTTTGCGTCATTTCATCAATAATTTAATATTATTTTTTATATTTTAATATTTATCTAAAAATTAAACCATGTAATATATTACATACGTATACCCCACTCAAGCCGAGTTAGCAATGCTAAAGCAGAAAGACTTATTCGACAATCGCTCCGTTTTTGAAGTCCGCTCCCCTCAGAAGTGTGTGCTTTGTGTATGAATATTCTCAGAGGCACAAAGATTTTTCCCTTTTAACCTTTTTTTTTTTTTTTTTTTCCATGTCAGGAAAATTCTTTATTAGAAGGAAATTCCATTGCTGGGGGTAGTGGCATGATCAAAGACATCCCCCCTCTTCCCTCTCCCTTACCCCTTGGTCAGAAATAGCTGCATTAAATAGGGCTATGCTCGCATAGGTCCAAGCCGCTTTGATTAAGACTTTCTTTATGCTAACTTGCCCCATATTATACCAACTTATGAAAGAGACTCATAATTAACATGTTTTGATACAGTATTTTTTTTTTTTATGTATAATTAAAACTTATATGAAGTTTGACTTTAGTCTTACAAATAACTAATTTACGAGTTTCTAGTAATTTTTTCAGTATATAACATAATAAAAAAGTGATACCAAAGAAATTATTCTCAGGTTCTAGTTCGTTAATTCAAATAATAAAGTCATTTACTCCTAAGTACAGTCCTTCTTCAAGCTTGACGTCATATATTTTTGACATTTGAGGATAAATAATGTTGCAAAATAAAAGTATTAGTAAATATTCCTCTAAACAAAATCGTTAGATCCAGGCGTATCTGAAAGCAGTATCCTTTAGTTGCTTTTGCAGTAATCTCTAACTTCCCAGCGAATGTGTTGGACGATAAACAAAACGACCGAAATCCAAAGGATTCAACTTAAAGAGGAAGTGCCCTTTTAAAGAACGGATATATTTAATTTATTTTCAAAAATAACTGCGATGGCGAACTATCCTTCCGCCATCTTAAAAATCGTTAAATCATGGAAGATCTCAAAATAGTATCCTTTAGTGATCTGGATAAAAGAATAGATGGGAAGAAATAGTTTCCTTTGTGAAAAATGAAAACATTAAATAGTTTTCAAAAGGACGAAAACGCATTTGTCGGAAAGGAGTGGCCAAGGATTTTCTTTCGGCCGTCAAAAATTGTCAGATCCTGAAAGATTTGAAACAAGTATTCTTCAGTGGCTTCGGATTTATAACACATTTTTCTTTACACTTGATGTGTAAAGAAGTAATAAGCAGGCGTTTAAGGAGAATATTATATTTGATAAACATAAAAAGATAGAAACAATTTTTTTTTCTATATATATATTAATTTATTAAAATTTGCTATTGTACAAATATATACATTAAGTAAATTAGCAGATAAAAATTACAATAACATGCCAAAACTAGAAAAGAACTACTCATCAGTAGCATTTCAATAAAAATTCTACACTAGAAGATCTCCAGGCCTTCTTCTTTTCAGACGCCTCGGAGGATTATCGGGAATGGATTGGGAAGCAAGTTGAGAAACTAATGGATTTGAGTGGTTGTGGATCTTACGATGAAAGGATAGGTATCTGGTTTGGGTTTACTCGGCAACATATAGAACATTAAGATCTTTATGGCTAAGTTTATTGGTGACAAGTATGGGGTATTTAGGATTTTTCGAATGATTTTGGATTGTAAGGATTGGATACGAGATGAATTTGATAGTTTAGTAGAGCCCCAAAGCTCAACTCCGCATGTCCATATAGGTCTAATAACTGTGATGTAAATAAGTCTCTTGTAATGAATTGGGAGTTTTGGTCGTTTATCTAGTAAATGTTGAAGTAGTCTGTAACCACGAGCAGTTTCTTGTCGCTTTAGTATTGTTAGAAAAAATAAAAATAAAAGCAAAAAAAAAATAAAATAAAAATGTAACCAATGTTGTCTCTCATAAAACGTTAAAGGTATAGATTTAAACATATCATTACTATTTTATTTTATTTTTGTTTATATCTTATTTTTATTTTTTTATTACTTAAATCCACACCTGCCACTTAGCCCGTGACATACGATAAGAGCGAAAAATAGTAATTTCTGTTAAATATTAAAAGATAAAGAAAAGGTGTTTACATAAATATAATAAAAACAAAATATATAGGTTTATTTATTATTTAAGCCTTTATTTGGCATATCTCATATCTATATATGTAGCTACATGTTTCCGAACATTGTTCCATCTTCAGACTTCTAAAATTTTTTTTAAATACATAAATCTATATCATTACACTAATAGTTTTACAATTATATACAATATGTCATTTACCTATTTATCTGTGATTATTGTCATTATTATTTCTGTTGCGTTGTTTGCATAAAAATATTGATTGGTTTATATAATTACTATATTAATTCGTCTAAGTATATAATAATAAGACTATCAAATAAACAAGTAATGAACATTCCTCAGAGGCTTGCAACAGGTGAGAATGACAATGTGAATATAATCACAGATTAAAAGGTAAATGACATATTGTACATAATTTTAAAACTACTAGCATAATGATATAGATTAATGTATTTTAATAAACATTTTAGAAACCTGAAGATGGGACAATTTTCCGAAACATGTAGCTACATATATTGAAATGAAATAGGAGTTACGCCAAATAATTGATTGAATTTCTCACAGCGTAAAAGGTTATTATATCTTACACTTCGGCTTATCTCATGAATTCATTACATTTATTTAAAATCCCCCAACTACAAAATTTGCAGTATAGCCAATTATAATATGAAATAAATTAGAAATTAAGAATATAAAAAAATAAAAAATAAATTAAATAAATCACTATATATTTGCAATATACAGGGTTTCCCAGACATAGTGTAAAAAAAAAATTGGGTAATACTGCATGATAAACGGAGTAAAATGGCGCAGAAACGAGTTTCCTATCTCATTCTGTTTAAGAATTTTTTGTTTTTATTTTTAAAAAATCTTACTTTTTTTCTGAAAAATTGCAGTTTTTTCTACTTTGGCTTAGCGTAGAAACAAAAACGATGATATTTTCTTAATCAGCATTAAATTTCCTGAAGATAGGTATAATTGGAGGCCTTTTAACGCGCAAAACACAAAACATTTATTAAAACTTTAATTTTCAATAGTTTTTGAAAATTCTTCACTCCCTACAGGAGCACCCTAGAAGCCGTCAAATATCCCAAAAACCGCGGGATTTAGTTAGCTTTTTAGTGGTATAACCCATGATTTAAGTTTTTCTGATTAAAAACACGCTAGAGAATAAATACTTGATTTCTTATAAAAAAAAATAACTAGACCTATCTCATCTTTTAAAAAATTTAATGCTGATTAAGAAAATATCATCGTTTTTGTTTCTACGCTAAACCAAGGTAGAAAAAAGTGCCATTTTTCAGAAAAAGGTAAGTGTTAAAAAATAAAAACAAAAAAATTCTATCTCCTCAACATATAGAGATAGGAAACTCGTTTCTGCGCCATTCTACCCCGTATTATGCAGTATTACCCAATTTTTTTTTTACACTATGTCTGGGACACCCTGTATACAAGCATCCCAGGGAGACTTCAAACCAACACTGTTCCACTCCTTATAGGAGGGCAAGCCAGGCTTCTTAGTAATCCCAGCGCTGCACAGACGCGTTACTTGTTTATATGTAGGGAATATAGTAAAAATTAAACTATTTAAAAATAAAACTATCAAATATCGCTTACCTTGTTGGGCCTCAAGAAGCAGCTCTTGATTTTTAACATAACCCCCTCAACTCCTGAAAGAAAAGGCTGATTATGATCTGATTATGGAGTTAATGACTGTAGCAAAGCACAATGAAGACCCGGGCTTATTATGTAAACTTAGCCTAAGTCATAGAGAGAAAGAAGCACTTTTCGTCTTGATTGTCTGTTTAAGTTATTCATCTGAAGCTCCTTCTTTCCCTGCCCTGGAAGGCCTTGGGGGCAAAAAACATTGAATAGGCTTAACGAGCCTGGGACATGATTAGCAGCCACCTTTTTTTATTGTTATATGTTTCCCTCTTCAAGATGAAAAGCTAATACATTTCTTTGCAAGAACTAAAATAAAATCTAAATAAAAGAATAAGAAATAAAATCGTTCATTTTATCATGATTACGTGATCAGGTTTTTATTTCTTAAGTAAAATCGGAAGTTTTATAGACACCTGTTACTTATTAGCACTGCTGAAGCCACTGATATTACTTTTTATTTTATTTATTTATATTGTGGAACTAGTAAACGAAACCGGAATATAAAGTTACTCCTTCCATATAGGGCAAGCCTTATATTGTGCTAAAAACTGGACTATGAAAGAACAAGATGTCATATATCAAGGCATTTCTAATTATAATACTAAATGAAAAACAGTAAAAAAACTTTTATTCCGTATTAAAATCAGGAGGTCTTTGTGGATTGGCCTTATCATCAGAATAGATCAAAAGAATTGAATAAAGTTTACCTGTATAAAAAAACATAGAAGAGTGTTAGAAGAGGGGATCTAAAGATAAGCATACAACAATTGCAAAAGCCTGATAAATAAATAATATTTTAATATTTTAAAAAATCGGTGTGTGGCTGTGTCATGGACTAGAATATGTAACGTGCTCTATTTTTTTAAATAAAATATTTTTTTTTATGTATTTAAGAAAAAAGCAAGGAAACTAATTATTGTGTTACAATATAACTTTATTAATTATAGGTCTGTGACACGAAAAATACGACAAATGGCAAACAAGATACATCGAGATTTCTGGTAAACGTTAAATCAATACAGATATAACCTTACGTTGTTGAAGAAGTTTCAATATAAGACAAATTGAACTCTCTGAGAATGAAGTCGGGTAATGAGCGGTTTTGTGAGGCATCAACATTAAAGTCTCCAACTATCATAACTGGTGTAGTAAGATCAGGCTTGTAACATGACATTGACCTTTACGTTTACTAGACAGAAATCACCAGGTGTTGCGTCTTTCATTTCCAAATAAATTTCGGAAAAGTCAATGTTAAGTCTATTACAACCAGTAAAGCTATTAATGTTGCGATGTATGGCGACTTCACCGGCTCTGCGACTTGATGATGATACCGCTACGATGATGTAGTTGCAATTTATTGGTTCTTAGTGATATTACAAAATGATCTCAGATCAAAGCTAGGGATATTCACTGGCATGGAATTTTCTTTCCACGTTTCGCTGATTGCCAAAAAATTAGGTCTGTTGGTGATTGTATAAGTAAAGATGTCTTCTGAGTTCTCGACCAAGCTTTGTGTATTAATTCGGAATACTATCACAAAATTTTTGATATTTTTTTTTTTTTATTCTAACACCTTATTATATTATCTGTCACTACTTTAAACTAATGTTTTATGATGCTATATGGTAAGGTAGATTTGGACGACAGTTGACGGTTAAAACTTAAACGAACATCGTAGCTTTTCCGAGTCAAAAATTATACTAATTTGAAATCTCGATACGCAGCATAATAACCTCAAAATTGAGGCACTTCCTCCTGAAGGGCCGTTTCGAGTTAGAAGTGGAATGAGATTTTACGTTCCGTTTGGATTGGAACCAGGTCCAATTTTCGTTCCGTTCCATTTTTCGTTCCACGTCAGTTTGACTAACCTGCCACATACTAGTGAAGGGCCGTTCCGAGTTAAAATGGGAATGAGAATTTACGGTCTGTTCCACTTTTCGTTTCACGTCAGTTTTACTACCTATGTACCATGCGTTTTCGTTACATGCCTTTTTCTGACTTCGAGCTGTTAACCTCCTTCTTCTATTTTGTAATTAAAAATTTTAGAGGTACTATAATATTAAGAAAGTATTGTAATATTAAAATAAGTTGATTTTTAAAATAGTTTTATTCAATCAAGAATTTAATTTTGATAGGGAAGTCAGCTCAAGTATAGTGCACAATTTAGAAAGAATTTTCCTACTACATTGGTTTCGACAAAAAAGCAGTAATAAATTCTTGTGACTTTTTTGCGAAAAAATCATTTAATTACATAAGCAGTAAAACCTTGTGTGCTTTATTTCTCTGAATCCGAAAGAAGAAGCCGAGCTCTGTCGGTAGAATAGAAAGTTTCAAAAAAAGAGGTTTATTTTGAAGATGCCCATGCGCGGGGTGGCAGAACGATGGAGAGTAGGGAAGAAATCCACAGCGAAAGGATTAACGCAACAAAGCACTCGGAACACCTTGGGTGAAACGAAACCAGAGGTGCAATCTAAACCCTACTACACCGAGTGAACGAAACGAAAGATTTCTTGGCGTTGGTTTTCGTTCCAAGTGGAACTGTTGGTTTCGTTCGAAATCGCTTCAAACCTGGAACATGTTCCACGTTCCGTTCCACTTAAAACGACCCATCACTACTGCCGAGGAGAAAACAGTAACTCTATCATAGTGAGATTATTATGTTATATCATTAACGACGGGATATATAAATGAAGCACATGTTTTTCATAGTTAGAACTGTATTATAATTATATTATAAGTTTTATATAAACATTTTAAAAAGTTAAAGAAATAGAAACATACAATATACATACAGTATATACACCAATGAAATTGTATGAATTAAGTTTTCATGAATAGAAGCATTGTCCATAATGACACTATATTGTGTTTGGATTATAGAAAACTAACTCATTTTTTAAATCGTTAAAAAGTATTTTATGACGTCGTTGTCAAGGCTGTATAAAGCAAAAACTGTTTAAAAACACCATTTCTGTCACTCCTTGAGATAATTACGAAAATTTAAAAACTTGCTTCTTAGACCCAGTTGAAGCTATAGAGCATATTTTCTGCTCAAATTGTATTAAATTTAGTCCAGTCCAATTTTTAATATAAAAAGCTTCTCTTTAAAATCAATCGCGCCACAGATATTTTGGGGAAACGTAGAAAACTTTGCCGTTACCAATTAGCGAGCGATTAGTTTCCAAGATCATACACCTGAATTTTCGTACTCGAGCACAACACTAACAACGTATTAAAAATTCTAAATCGACCTTTCGCGTACCAAAATATACATTTTTTCCGGACTAATAAGGATTTTCGAAAGTATTGTTCCACGCCCATGGCACTCCGTGGTTACCCGGAGAGGCGAATTAGGCAGGTTCTACAGTATAATTGGAAATTTCGTCATCTAGTTTTCTTATCTATATATATAAAAATGAATGTGTGTATGTCTGTAATCGATAGATTCAAAAACCGTACATCCAATCGCCGTGAAAATTTGGGAAATTATTAGGTATATCCCCGGGAAGGTTTTCGAAAAAAAAATTATAAATTCAGAGTTGGGGTTGTAAGTGTATGTAAATATCAAAATAACATTGGTTTTTTATAAATACTACTTCAGTGCAGGTGTTTCTAAACAATTAGCAATAAAACATATGTTCTAAATTAATCTATATCTATACTATTATATAAAAGGACAAGCCATTTTTCGTTGGCTATAACGGTACAATGTTATATAGAGCTAGAAATTGATAATAAAATTGGCTTGATTCAAATAAATTGTTATAAAAAAAATTATAAATATTTAGTGTGACGTGTGGATCCTAGAGATGATTAATAATCGAACAATATGTGGTTAGCGGCATTCTACACCAGAGATTGCAATGGTAAAATTATTAAACCCCTCTGTACCAAATTTTAACTACAAAATCTTCATAAATCTAGGAAGATTTTAAATAGTATAGTTTACTATAATAATAATTTAAATTTACATTGTTAAGTGGCAGAAGTTTGTCATTAACTTTTATAGTTAGATATAAATTAAAATCCAACCAAATGAAATCAATAAAATTATTTTTGCTGCACTAAATATTATTGCACTATCAAAATATCGATTATTTTTTTATATTGTGTTTAAAAAATGGGCGACCTAACCATAGCTCTTGATGAAGGTTTCAAGAAGACTAATATTTCAATGATTTCAAATTCATTTTAATGTTTCAGGTTTATTTAATAAATTGTACCATTGGTTGTGTGAAAGAGCAGTAATATTACCAACAAATACTATAGCAGAGAATATTAACAACATTATTATTGAAAAAGCAGATTGTGACATAGAGAATATCTCTATTGATAGGGTTGTAAGCACTGATAATGCAGTCCATTATCCGCCAGTTTTTTTTCCTAAAACGTCTCTGCCCATCTAAATTACCAACTCATAGATTAGATTTAAGGATTGAATATCCAATAATGCTTTTGAGTAAATCATTGTAATAATACCGGGTTACAGCTTTGTGTGAAAATATCTAGAAATATTGTGAGAAAGTAATTCTCAACTGCGATATAAGATTTTTATTGTTAAAAAATAAAACTTGTGTTATTAGTTTAACCTATCTAAGTTCGTTACTTATAAGAGCGGGCGAAGCCGTGACTGGGGATGCTAGTTGAATATAAAATTAAAAAATCTATTAAGTAATTTATTATTTTAAAAATTTGTACTTTTTAAAGCATAAATTTTAAAATCGATCATCCTGAATGACAACATATTTTTTTAAATCAGTCAGTGTCCTAACCTTCTACTCCCCCGCCCCCTCTCTGTTGCTGAAGGATGGAAGTGCCCCCTTTCTTCGTAATTATGAATTAATTTTTGAGTATAACTCATTTTTAGTTGAGGGACATTAGATTGTAATTGGGTCTCGAGGAGGAAGCAATTTTTCAAGAAAACACCCCTCCCTGTCTCTTCCGAAGATTGATATCCCAATTGACACTTATCCATCCTTTAAAATGTTTAATAAGAACTTTTTATTTTAGTTTTAAAAATATATTTCCTTGAATTAGGAATTATATTTGACTCTTAAAGTATAAGTTTTTTATGACACTATTGGACTCATGTGATGTTCCAGCAAGGTTTGGGGAGATTAGGAACATGATAAACTAGAAAAAAATGTGAAATTTTGACACGCTCCAGCTCTGTAGGTGTTCCTCAATTCGAAAATTTGCCGAAGAATTTTTTATCAGAAATTTCATGAAAAATAATTTTTGTAATATAACATTTGTCACTAGGACCTACCGTTTCGGGGCAATATTGGTTTGAATGAAAAAATTCACTTTTGAAGCACCTAATTTCTCTCTACATTGTTTATTTAGAATAATATTTTAATGATTAATTTAAGTAATGAAATCTTTTTAATTATTTTTTTTTATATATATACCTACATTTATTGAAATTTACAACTGTACAAAATATATACATCAAGTAAATGTATTGACGAAAATAATAACATGTTAAAACTTGAAAAGAACTATTCATAAGTAGCACTTTATTAAAAATTCTACACTAGAAGGTCTCTAGGCCATCTTCGTTTCAGACGCCTCGGAGGATTATCAGGAATGGAGTGGGAAGCAAGTAAAGAAACTAACGGATTTGAGTGATTATGGAGCTTACTATAAAAGGATAGGTATCTGGTGTGGGCTAAATCAGCAACATATGGAACATTAAGATCTTTATGGATAAGTTTATTGGCGACAAAGTTAGGAACATTGATGATTTTTCGAAGGATTTTGGATTGTAAGGATTGAATACGAGATGCATTGGATGGTTTAGTGGAGCCCCAAAGCTCAACTCCGTACATCCAAATAAGTCTATTCACAGTCATATATATGAGTCTTTTGTAATTAATCGGGAGCTTTGTACGTTTGTCTAGTAAATGTTGAAATAGTCTGTAACGACGGGCAGTTTCTTGTCGTTTTAGTCGTGTATGTGAATTCCAAGTTAGACGTTTGTCCAAGTGGAGTCCTAGGTAGCGAATCTGTTCAACAGGGATCTGTGGAATATCATTAAAGGATACTGTAGGACAGGAAGTCGTAGGTTTTCGACATAGGGTAAAGGTTATTTGGTAGGATTTGTTTGGATTTATTTTGATTCTCCATTTTTGAAACCATTCTTGAAGGATATGGGATTGGAATGTTTGAGAGGCAATAAAGGGATCATTGTTTACTGATAACACACATGTGTCCATAGCGTAAGTGGTGAGGACAGTGGTAGGATTATCATGGTAAAAAAATATGAGACTATGAAGTCAAATACTGAATATCATGATTAAACGAATCACGATATCATGATTAAACTAGCTCAGGGCTAGCAAAGCAGCAAAGCAGCAGATTAAAAGCAGCTCTATTATTTACTAGAACTTAAATTACGACTGTAAACAAGAAGACTTAATTAATATCTAAACAATAAAAATTTTATAACTGCACATGGATCATAAACTTGGATGATAAAAGCTACAACTGTGCTTATGGATATAAGTTATACAACGTATTCAATGGATTATTGGATTTGCCAAATCTTTAATGACTTTGGAACGGTAGATATTTTCACTCTAGCCCATTTGGAAAATTGGAGTTCAGCGTTGTGGCTCAACTAAATCTTACAATTCTTCTTGTATCCAATACTTACAATCCGAAATTCCACGTTTAATCTTCAATGCTTCTTATAATGTATTCATAACGATCTAAATGATTCATGTTGACGGTTCGGTAGACAAGGTACCTATCCTTCCATGGCCTATATACTCAACCAAATCCCCCTAGTCTACCAACTTCTCATTCGATTCTCGACATGCTATTGTAGGACATTTATAGAAGTGCTACTAATGTGTAGTTCTTTACAAATTATTGTAAACATTTATTTATACGTATGTATTGTATACAGTTGTAAATATCATTAAAGCATTAAAAAAAAAAAAAAATGCATTTCTCCCCTAAATGGAAAAAACAATATATCGTGGATACCTATAATTTACTTAATTTACCAACTTGCATTTTAGAACTTGAAATTGAGCTTTGGGGCTCCACTAAACCATCCAATTCATCTCGTATTCAATCCTTACAATCTAAAATCCTTCGAAGAATCCTCAATGCTTTTTACTTTGTTGACAATAAGATTATCCGTAAAGATCATAATATTTCATATGTTGCTGATTTGGCCCAAACCAGATACCTATCATTTCATATTAAGCTCCAGAACCACTCAAATCCACTTGTTTCTCAACTTGCTTCCCACTCCATTCCTGATAAGAGATTCACTCCGAGGAGAAAAGAATGGCCTAGAGATCTTCTAGTATAGCATTTCTATTGAAGTGCTACTGATAAGTAGTTCTTTTTAAGTCTTGACATGTTATCGGAATCGATATTGACACATTTACTTGATGTATATACTTGTACAGTTGTAAATTTCAATAAATTGCTCTGAACATAGCTCCTAAAGTTAGGTACTAGCGACAAATATTATATAACAAAAAATATTCTCCATTAATTTTTTATCAGGTAAATGCCGGTGAATTTTCGATCCGAACAACACAGACAGAGCTAGAGTGTCTAAACAGCCCCGATTCTTAAAAAATGTAGGCACACTCGACTTTGTTCATATAGCTCCTAAACGGTAGGCCCTGGTAACAAATGTTATATACTAAAAAATATTTTCTATTAAATTTATATTTTTTATTAAATATTTTCTTTATTTAAATAAAGTATAGAGTTGGAGCATGTTAAAATGTTACATTTTTGAGGGTGCAAAAAAACGCCACACCAAAGAAGTATTGACCCCCAGTCAAAAGACATATCCATATTAAACATGATAAATAAAATAAAATATATTCTCAAAAACCATACTTACTAATTTATGTAGCTACAGACCAATCTGTAATTTCTTGTATTAATGACTTATGTTACTTTTCTAGTTTTAACACAGCTTTAATAGTCACAACTGTTGGATTTCTAAAATTTATTTTATTGAGTTAATTAAGTTCAAATCGGGACTTAGTGGCGGAAGACATCGGGACCAAGCAGTCACCGGGACAAAGTTCATTAAGTCCCTGATTAAGAGTGTGGCTTTGAAGTGAGGGCCAGTTTAGAAATCAATGTAGTTGGCTTCGGCCAACATTACCGGGTCCTTAGTAGATTTGTTTATTACAATCTGGATCTCTTAGTATCCACCTCATTATCATATATATATATATATATATATATATAAATAAAATGTAGAACTTAATAACTTTAAGAATTTAATAACATGCCAACTTTCATCCCCCGTCACGGCTTCACCCGCTCTCATAATTTTAACTTAGATAATTTTAACTAATAATTTAAGTTTTATTTATTAATACTATTATATAAAAGGACAAGCCAGTTTTCCGCGAAAACTACTGAACCAATCTCGGCCAAATGTTTACGACATTATCTTTACACCTGAAAGGTTTAGCAATGATAAAATATACTGATTCGATATTAAAAAAGCGAAAGTGGATAACAGTGAAGTTTGCAAAATTGACCGATAGGTGGCGATCGCCATTCTACATGAGAGGCTACAAAGGTACAGTGCTATATTGAGCTTGACAGTAGAATTTGCTTATTTTCAGTTAAATTTTTATTAAAAAGGCTATAAATATTTATTGTGACATGAAGAGATCCCAATAAAGTTTAAAAATTTACCACCATACAGGACAGCGCTATTCTGCAACATCGTTTGCAATAATAAAACTACTGAACCTATCTTTACCAAATTTCATCTACACCGTCTTCACAGTACTAGGAAGGCTTGCTCATTAACAAGGCAATCTAATTAACATGGATTTGGAGACTTGTTCCACCTCAAAGGATTGTAAAATAACAGGCAAGTTTAAAAACTTGTAGATGTGAGTTTATCCCAAAAATTATATTTCCCGAACAGTTATAACATTAGATATTTATTTACTGAATATTTAATATGACTTATCCTTCGCGGATGACCAGGTCATCATTGCACAAGACACAGAAGATGCTGGATATATGTTGAGAAAATTAAATGAGGAATGCCAGCAATGAGGACTAGTTATTAATGCTGAGAAAACGGAACACATGACAACCAATAATGAGGACAAAGAACTGAACTCAGAAATGGTTCTAAAAAGAGTTAGACATTTTAAATATCTTGGCACCATAATTGAGATAGATGGTGCATGTGATATAGAAATAAAAAAAAAATTTCAGATGGTAAAAAGACCTTATCAATGCTCAACTCGGTATTATGGAATAGAAACAATATCCCCAAAACAAAAAAAAAAAAAAATATATATAAATATATATATATATATATATATATATATATATATATACAATATTATATTACTAAGTCTTTTGATTTACGGATCAGAAACTTGTACGTTGAAAAGCAGCCTCAGGAAAAAAACTCCTAAGCACAGAAATGGACTACTGGAGACAAGAGGCGGGAATATCCAGAATGGACAAAGTAAGTAATGCAGCCATCAGAGAAAATATGGAGGCTGAAAGAACCATTCTGGAGGATACAGAGAAAAACTCCTTAAATGGTACTGACATTTGAGAAGAATGCATGAGGAAAGACTAACCAAAGTAGTCCACCTATGGAAAATTAGGGGAACACGAAGACGAGGAAGACCTGGGAAAACGAAGTGGAGGAATCCATGATGGGTCATGGTCTACGGGAGGAATGAACCTTGGATAGGATCTTATGGAAGGAAGCCATCCAATCACTAGGTTAAAGAAACCCACTATTAGTGGAAACTCCTGTTGAAAGAAAATAAAATTACTAAATAAAACAATACATAAAAAACAAATAAAGAAAACTTTAAGAAAAATAAAGAAACATGTAAATGTGATTAAAACGCGTTTAAAGAAAAGACAAAATAAAACAACGTGAAATTCGTTCTTCCGGAGAATGAATAGGCATTTTAGTTTGTAACGATTTCCCTTTGCTTAAATGCAAAACAAAGAAAGTTAATATCAAAAAGTTTCTTATCGGCTATAGAAATCTAGAACTGTCGGCCACCTGAGGTTAAACGCTAAATAAATGAAAGAGATAAAAAATAAAATAAATGTGAATATTTGAGAGACAAAAACTCGTTTACTAAGTAAAAGTTCGTATACAAAAGAACTTGTAATGAAGAGCAATCCAATCATTCAGATCATTGTGAACTCATTTAATTCATTTATTTACAGCATTGAAACGTTTCAATTAAATTTTGTTTTCAATTAAAACTTCTGTACCGTTCCAGTTCCAGTATGTTTCAGAATGTTATCACATCCACTTATCTTGGCGCCAAAATTTAAGCGTTTAAAAATAAACCATGAAGTTAATGATAGTTATTATTAATCTATCGGTTTGTAAAGAAACTACTCACTACTAGGTCCCAAGGTCTGTAAGACACTTTTGAATGTTATCGGGGACAGCGTTAGAAGTACCATAACCAGTACAACCCATAAAGGATTTTGGGTTTAGTTTAGTTAAAGGTTGAACTGTTACTGGGCCGACGGTTATGAAAGGAGGAGGTTTGGCCAAAAGATGTTTTCCCCCAATTAAGGGTACCCATTTTATCAAGGCTGAGTTTGCTCTGGGAGGGTATCCTCGAAGTCGAGCCACGGCCGAAATAAATAAATAACCAAAAATAAATTTTCTGCATTTAGTCGGACTTCAACTCCCCTTAGATTGGAAGTTGGTTGGAAAAAAAACAAAAACTTATATGTATTAGTGTGTATGAACTTTTTATGAAAGTATATATATCTTGTTTGGACCAAATCAGCAACATATGAGTCATTAATATTATTACGAATATGTTTAATTACGGCCTGAAATATGAGAATTCAGGATTCGAATCGATTTCGGATTATAAGAATTATATGTAAGAAAAATTGTAAGGTTTTTGAACTCTACGTTTTAAACTGCATATATCTTAGGAGGCCTTAATTATTGTCATATAAATAATATCATAAAATAGTTTTTATGAGCTTAGAACATAAGCTCCTTCTTTTCAAAAGAAAAGAGACAACCTCCGTGACTTTGACGTTCTTGTGATTTTAATAGGCCATAACCCTCACGAAGGATAGCAACAGTCTTGTTCGATTTTATCATTGCATTTTTAATTGAAACATTATTATTGAATTATATTTTTTCTATTGGTAAATTAATATTTACAACTTTATAAAATACATATTTGAAGAGACCGTAAGGAAATATCGTTACAATAACATGTCCATAAAAAAAGTCTACCCGTCAGTAGCTCTCCTGAGCGCCCTTTATCACACCTTCGAAGCTATCATGTTTAAGATCTAGAACGTCTCGGAGAATTGTCAAGAATAGAATGTAGGAAGCAAGTTTAGAAACTAGTGGATTTGAATATTTAAGAGTAAGAGTACGAATCTGGTTCGGTCTAAATAAGCAACATATGGTACATAATGATCTTTAGCTGGTGGTATAATATGGAACAATGAGAATTTTAAGAAGATTTTTCTGTTGTAAGGATTGGAACCCCAAAGTTCAACCCCGTATGTTAAACTTGGTTTAATTCTTCTTCTTCTATCGAATTCGGCCATATGTGGACCAAGTTCAACAATTTATTTCTTACTCCTTCCCATACTTCTTCATCACCTCTGCCTGATGTTTCCTCCTTTCATCTTAACACTGTCTATTAATTTGTGTTTTATCTACTTCTGGAAATTTGATCTTGTTGACTGCTGTCCGAAATTTGTCTCTGTCCAATATTGAATATTGTATATTTACCACCATCATATTGGTTTAATTATTGTTATAAAAATAAGTCTTTTGTAATTTATTCTAAGTCAAACGTTTGTGCAGATGGAGTCCTAGGTGTCAGATCTCTTCAATAGGGAGTATTGGAATATCATTAAAATATGATATAGGATAGGGAAGTAATGTTGCAACGTTCAATTTAAAAAAAAATTTAATCCTCTAATATTTTATCGTTTGTCCAGTAAATGTTGGAGTTGTTAACGTCGAGCAGTTACTTGTGGTTTAAGTCTTGTGGATTCCAAGTAATGCGTTTGTCCTAATGGAGTCCTAGGCAGCGGATCTGTTCAACTAGGATCTGTAGAATATACCAAATGGATACTGTAGGGCAGATGAGTCGTAGTTTTATGACGAACGGTAAAGTTTATTTGATGAGATTTGTTTTAATGCTCTGTTTTTGACAACGTTCGCAAAGATTTAGTTATTTACTGATAACTTTTATCCTTATTACTGATAATTATCAGCATACGTTATGAAGAACTATGCATATGATTATTTTATTCTTACCCATGTCACTGAATTTTTCCATGCATCACTTTGAAGTCATCTTCATATCTTTTATTTTAATTGTTTGCCGTTTTGAAACGATTTTGTTGTAAATTTTTTACTATCACTGTTTAACACGAATTTCCTTATTATTTCTTCCCCTCTGGTATTGGTTTATCGAAAAAGGGGCGAAGGATACCATGGGGAGAAATAGAATTTCCCTCGAGCGCTGGAATCATCCGAGCAGTGCCAAGCAAAATATTTGTTCCTCAGTTAAAAGTGATGAAGGTAGTCCAATATCTTCCCAGGATTTGTTGATCGCATATGGGATAAGTCAATATGCTTTTAACGTTATTGCTCCGTAGCATTTTCATTCAAACACAAGAAGTTTTTTTTTTTCAGTTTCATATCCCTGTAATATTACACACAAACCTAGTATTTGGACGGATACAGAAAATGTAGTGAGCTATAAGGAAAAACCATGGATAAAAATGCAAAAGATGATTCAAATATCCTCTGTAACGGTTTATTTTTAAAGTCCTGGAAATGGTTGAGCAACGAACTAATATTGAGTATTTCTGGCTGGTGTTTTACTGAGTGTCAGGAATCGATTGTACACTCTTAAATCAATAGATATCGTGACACTGGTTTCATGTGTTCAATAACAATTAATTTGTGACATCAACCCTTTTATTTGTCATTCTGTTAGGAAAGATTCTCAAGATGCTCTTATACAGGGTGTCCCGAATTTAAACGGTAAAACTTCAGGAACTTATAGGGGACCAAAAAGCTAAGACAAAAAGTCCTTTAGAGATTTGCTCGTTTTAGCTTAGTTTTAGAGAAAATCGCTAAAAAAGAAACAAAACAAAAATGTTACAGGTAGCGATTATCACCTTTCAAAGTTCGTCAGGCTAACCAGTGAGATATGTAAACACTTAATGTTATCCTTTACATTCTTTTATTTGTTTGCATTTCAGCTTCCTTCTAGGATTATAATTCCTAAATCAGTCTTCAGTCATTTACTCAGATATTTTTGTGTGAATAGCATCAGCCACAATGCCGCATACATATTCTAATGTTGAATACGCTGATATGATTTTTGTGTATGGTTTCTGTAACGGTAATGCTTTAGAAGCGGTGCGGGAGTATAAGCGCCGATTTCCAAATAGAAGAGTGCCTAATCGACGAGTCTTTTCGTTAACTTTTAATAGACTACGAGAGACTGGGTCATTCTTAATACGTAATGAAGGCGACCAATTCCAGGCAGCAATAAGTTCAGAATTTATTACCTGAAGATTATGTCAAGAGATTGAATTTTAGTAACTGGTCTCTTGACAAAATTCGCGATGATAATTTATTTCCATTAAAAATTATATGGACCGATGAAGCTATCTTTACAAGAGGAGGAATTGTTAATCAAAGAAATTATCATGTATGGGCTCTTGAAAATCCCCGAGCTATTAGAGAGAATAGGTTTCAGCATGAATTTGCTATTAACGTTTGGCTTGGAATTAGGAATAGATTACTGGTGGGACCATATTTTTACCTGGAAGATTGAATAGTATCACATTTACCCATCTTTTGGAGAACGACTTTTCTAATTATTTAGATGACATTCCCTTACAGCGCGGATTGAAATGTTCCAACTCGATGGATGTCCAGCTTATTATAGCAGAGTTTCTCGAGCTTGGCTGGATATAAATTATCCACAACGATGGATTGGACGTGGAGGAGTAGTACCTTGGCCACCCAGATAACCTGATATGACACCCATGGATTTCTTCGTATGGGGAACCTTGAAGCAGAAAGTTTATTCGGTGTCAATCAACTCAAGAGAGCAATTAAGAGACCGAATCATAGATGCAGTGCACCAAATATCATCAGAACAATGTTTAGCTGCAATTTATCAAGTGAGTGCTAGATGTAATGCTTGCATTGGTGCAAGAGGACAACATTTTGAGCAATATTTACATTAAAAAGAACATAACATAAATATAAAAGTAAATAAATAAGTATAAAAATGAAAACTCGTTTTTTTTTTTTTTTTTTTTTTTTTTTTGCGATTTTCTCTAAAACTAAGCAAAAACGAGCAAATCTCTAAAGGACTTTTTGTATTAATTTTTCGGTCCCCTATAAGTTCCTGAAGTTTTTCCATTTAAATTCGGGACACCCTGTATATCTTCTTGTCGGAATACTTATCTCTGCAACCCTCTTCATATTTTTTTTTGTTACGATTACTAAAGATTTTTACGTATAGTTGAAGGACTCTTTGTTCCCTGTATTCATTGGGACACTACCTCAATGTATCTCTTGCGGAAGACATTTCTACGTCCAGCTTCCAACGTACTATAATAGTATATATTAATATTTATTTATTCTTACATTAAAGTAAGGACCATTTATTCATTTTAATAATTACACATCAAACGCAAATTCTGTCTATTTGTAAAACCCGAGAATACCATACGCCTGCAAAAATCCACGTAACACTCTACCTTTCATAAGTCCTCGCTTATTTCCCATTTTATAGTTCCATCCTTGATGTTTGTACTATAAAATTATATGTTGTTAGTTTGGTCTCGACACATCTATGTAGTTCATGTAGGAACCATTGTTAGCATTATGAACAGATATTCTTCATATTTTGTAATTATATACAGGCAGATATTTTAACTACAATGTAAATATATAAAATACATAGTATTTTATATTATAGTTAACTTTTTTCATCAAATTTTCTGTAAACTTCCATAATTGTGGCATGATTATCAGAACAATATAGTTTCGAAACTATGTTACATATGAGAGTGGTCTGAAAAGTTTCTGACCTAACAAAGATACAAGACATTTTTTCTGATTTTTTTTTTCTTCAACATAGTCTTCTCGAAACTCTACACACTTCTCCCAGCGATGCTCTCATCTCTGTAGCACATTTAAATAGTACTCCGCGTTTTTCTCTGCCAGATAATTGTTTATCCTCATGGTGAGGTCGGAAACGTTTCATGAATTGAATGAAACAAAATATATTAAATTTGATGAATCTATATATAATTTTGTTCCCAAACTAACAAAAATATAACTCATGATTTAAAACACAATAAAAAAATTGAACTTTAAAATGTATTCTTCCATTATTAAAATGCTATGGTTGACTGTATGGTATAATACTGGAGAAATGGTCAGGGATACAGTAAGGTATAATTAACACATCCAATATTTTAAATTTAAAAAACTTTATATGAGTGCCGACGTTTCGACCTGCCTTGAAGGTCTTCTTAACGGCTCAAATAACAAAAAAATGGCTGTGACCAAGATAAAAAGTATATTAATTTACCAAAAAGAATTGAAAGTTGTTTACATAATTGGAAATATCTGAAGGAATATCTGAAGGAATAATTACAGAACTGTATATGGAATGGTAGCAATAAATGGATGTGACCACGGAGATGATAAAAAATTCATGAATGATACAAAGTAAATTAATTTACAAAAATTATAGTTTAAAAAACTGCAAAAAATCCACAAGTCTCCCACGCTTTAATACCGGAACTAAACCTATCTTAAACAAAATCTAATGATCTACAACTATTAGTATACAAATTTGTTGATTGGATTAACCATTTTTGTGCTATAAAATCTTAAACGTGACCAAAACTTAACTTTTTGAGAAAGTTCGTCGTTTTTCTGACAATCCGTTTTGTGATTGTGGCTAAACGCCCAAATCAAATTCAGTTTAAGGGATGTGTTTAGACGCACTATTTAATAAAATTTAATTGTGTATATAACATATTTTTCGATTTAAAGCATCTTTGTATATGTTTTTTGCAAAAAATCTGAAAAATGTTGGGGTTTTTTGCCCCCCAAAATTCCCCCTTATCAAATGTAGTCACATTTTTGATATTTTACTCTCAGGATCCATCCGGACCATAATGAATCATAAAGCCTACTATTCCATCTTTTGTAAGGCAGACTCCCTATTTGGAGGTATTTCTATTGGACTGAGTGAGAATATTAAAAGAAAGTTCTTCTTTGGTATTGTCATTGGTCCTTGACACGTGTGAAAATTTTCAAGATAATCAGATAGCTGGAAATTTGTGAAAATTACGATGCAAGATTCCGTTACATACAGGTGAAGTTAATAAAAGCGTATTAAAAAGTATTAATAATAGTAAAATATGAAATAGTAGCAAGGTCTAGTCGAAAAATACAATATTGCATTTTATTACATATTGGACCTTGTTAATATTCTATATAAAATTCTGTAATTAATCCTTCAGATATTCTTCCAATTATGTAAACAACTTTTTATTTCTTTTTGGTAAATTAATATACTTTGTATCTTGGTCACATCTTTTTTTTGTTATTTTAGCCGTGAAGAAACCTTCAAGGTAGGTCGAAACGTCGGCACTCCTAATATAAAGTTTTTTTTTATTGAAAACTGACCGCATAATCTATTGTATGAGAGGATGACCTTTCTGGGGACTTGTACAATTTTTTATTGCCATTTTACGACCATTCAACAATTCATTTTCATCTAAATTGAACACCATCATTTTATCTTTTAGTAGTGTTTTATATGTTTTAATACTATTATATAAAACTATAGAGATAGTTGGGAGACGACAAGCTCACTGCTGGTCCACGGGTCTCTGATCCCCCCCCCCCGTATTGACCCCGACAGTAGCCGAGAAGTCACGGATGCTTCCGAAATTTAAGCAAAGGCTCTTAAACTGAATCAGAGACAATCGCCCTTATCAGCGAAATTACCTCGTAAACGTGATCAAGATCTGTCACTTCGGGTGTTGTATACAAAGTGGCTGTTATACTTTAGGCTTCTCCTCCTCTTTTGTTTTAACAACTATTTTTTATCAAACTAAGGGTAATTCACTAGTTATAGTCATAGTCAAAGGGACCAGTCGATTGAAAAAAGAATTTCGTTGATACAGTTTGTAATATGATGTATTTGGTTACATAATTAGATTATCAAAAGTTTATTCTATTGAATGTAAAATTGAAAAACATGTCAAAGCTTCTTTTCAAATAAATGTTTATAATTTTTTACAATGAGCTAAAAATATCAGTGAGAATGTTGGACCGATTATAGTCATAGCCAGCCAAGACCGTTTATGGCCATTTGACAAAATAATCGTTAAACAAACGTTTATAAGAATTTAAAAATAGCTATTGATTAATGAAAAACTAGAACTATGAAAATAATCTAAATACTAATACAACGTGATCCAACAAAAAAGTAAAATACATATTTGAAACACAATCACTCGAAGCACTCACTCACAAACTTTGTAGTTACTTATATGTTGAGAAAACCATCATGAAATAAATTAAAACTAAAATTTCTATCCCATTCTGAAAAGGGAATTGCAAAACCCGCGGTTGGACGATTCGAAAAATGTACAGAAAATATATTGAGTGATGTATCATATTAAAGGGCATTTCGAATGAAAAATAATGCCACAAAATTGAGCTCTCTAGGTGCAATAGTTTTTTGATGGCGTAATTTTAAATATATTGAGTGAGGACCAAAGCAGTAGTTTGTTATTTTTAAAAGCTTATAACTCAAAAACCGAAAGTCAGAAAAATGTAATATTTTACATTTACTAGTCTTGGTAGGTACATCTGTTACAAAAATCATAGAAATCGGAGAGATCAAGGTACAATTCCATTGGTTTGTTTGATATGGATTGACCCATAAGATAAAACGGCTTGCAATGTGAAAATCATCCATAAAATTGATAAATGAACTTTGACTACGGATGCATAGTATATGGAGGACTGTCTGGTGAGCTTGAAATGAGATGTAAAAGATTAATAAACTGTTTTATTAGATTTATTTTTGGGATTTCTAGAAGCTCTCACATATCTCACATAGTATTCTGAAATTGGGTGGCTTTACTCCAGTATCCGACGTCAATACTTCCTAGGTGTACTCATATTTCTATCCTTGAAAACCAAAAACCCCACCTATATTCATGACCTCATCCTGCGTGCCTCCATCCACCTCTTAAATACTAGAACCCAACCCATCAACCTGTACACTCCGGCACTGCATCCTTCGAGAAATTCTTTATTGTCTGTGCTTCCTCGTTATGGAATTCATTGTCCATCTCAATTCGAATAAGCTCCAGTCTTACTTCCTTTAAGCATCATCTATTTTTTTACCACCTGGATCTTCAATCTTCCGCGAAAATGTAAAACATGAATATTTTTGTAATATGCATTATAATAGTATACACAAGATGTATCCTTTGACAAGATTTCTCATTTATTTTGTTACTCCTAATTTAATTATTAATCAATTTTTATTACTATTTGTTATTATTATTTATTATTAATAAACAGCCAGATTATTGTCCTATGGACTGTAATCATATGTTATTCTTAGGGGACAAGTTGTCCCAAAATAAAGTTCATTTTCTTCTCCTTCTTTTCAAATTATAAGAACTCAAAATATATTTTTTGAGAATTATCTTTTATCGATATTTCCAATTTTCTTTAAATAAGAGTAGTCATCTGCGAAGTACACAAGATAACTATATTACCTAGCAATGTTTACTTGAGAAACGTAAGGCCAAACATGACTATTACTAGAAAAGGATGTAGTATTTAAGTTTTAAAATAATCAGACAAAGAAATTTTTTTCTATTTTTTAGCAGAAAGAATTTGTAACACCAATTATTACATTTTCTGACTTTTGACATGTTATGTTTGTGTTGACTTGAGATGTTATTGTAATCTGAACACATTTACTGGATGTATATATTTTGTACAGTAGTAAATTTCAATAAATGGATATAAAAAAAATAAAAAAATAACATAGCCTACTTAATCAGATATCAGGTATCATAAATAAAGAGGCAAATAAGATAACAATAAGCGTTTTAATTTATTTACATTAACATAGGACACAAAAAAAAACACTCATACCCACATGAGAAATTTTTTTTTCTTTTCGATCTTTTTTTTTTTTTTTTTTTTTTTTTTTTTTTTTTTTTTTTTTTTTTTTTTTTTTTTTTTTTTTTTTTTTTTTTTTTTTTTTTTTTTTAGCTTTCAAATAATTTTTAAGAATTGGGCACCATAAAAAAACATTCTTGGTGTATTCCGCCGCAACTCGAAACATTGCTTACCACTTTTCATTCCTCAAAAACTTTCTTTGAGAGCCCTGATCCATTTTTAATAACTTTGGAGGTTCTATAAGCACACAAAAAGAGATAAAGGAATATTTTAACTTTGAATAATCCCATGAAAATAATCCGCGACTTTGGGTTTTACTCTTAGGAATAAATTGTGAAATAATTTTGTAATTTTTAATAATTACCTGACCTCTTCTTGAAAAAAAGAAATTATTGTAAGAATGTATTATTGAAGACGAGGTGAAAGGGAGGGAGGCAGTTGAAGTTAGCTGGGAGTTCTGACACCTAGTCTATCCAAAGTTACCCTTCGCCTCTTTTGAATGCCGCCAGGAGTTGCATAAGGCCTAAAAGTTTAGTTGAGTTAGGGGCAAACTTAGGTGTTAAATACAGGATAAATAAAATTACAAATAAGAAAATGACTATTTCAATCGGCTGAAATTAACAATTTGATATGTTTTTATTTGCTGATTCATTTGATTAATAATTCATATTTAAATAATTTAATATTATATGGAATATATTGATATTCATTCAATGTTTTCTTTTTATTTATAAAGAGTCTCCTGGTATTCATAACCCAGCTTTTTCCCTGTAAATTAAAAATATAAAAAAACTATAGCCAGAATCAATTTTCTTGGATTCTCGTTATCACAAAACAAATTGTCTCTCATAATTTTTTTTTTTTTTAAATGAAAATAACTAGAAATTACAGATTTTTAACTATAGGAAATGTAAAAAAAAAAAAAAAAAAAAAAAAAAAAAAAAAAAAAAAAAAAAAAAAAAAAAAAAAACGTGTTCTGACTTAAATAATCTTTTCCTTGTTAGAAATTTACACCTGTATAAGTCCGAAAAGATTTGACTGTATTAGTTGCTATTTTGTATGAGGAGAAAAATCTTCTTTCACCTAAAAATTTTAAAATTAGGAGTTCTTACATATTGAAATGATATTGTGGCTACAATCGAATTATTATTTTTTTTTTTTTTTTAAGTATAACATTTTTATTGACGGGGTGTTGACTGGGAAGTTATTATGTAGGTAGTTGGGGTATACAGTCATAGAAACACAGAAATCAAAAATAAATTTTAATTTATAATACCGACGTTTCGACTTACATAGCGAGCCTTCATCAGGGTCTCAGAGAGAGTGGCAATGGGAAAATATCCCAACTACCTACATCTTCAATAACTTTTTTAGATTGTAAATTTTTTTTGTGTATGATTTTCTGTTTCTATCTAAAACATTTCTATTTTCAATTTATGATAAGTTTTTGATTTTCTTACTATTTTTAGTTTTTTTTTACCACTTTCAATTAATCAAAAATAAAGAAAAGATTTAAGAATATATTTTTTTTAATGCATTCTCATACTTCAAATAGGATCGAAATGTATGTTTATATATTTTTGTTGTATACTTTTCTTATTTGTATTCATTAATTTTATTTTTATAAAGCCCAAACCTGACACATCCCTTGTCAGAAGCATTGTATGCAAGACAACTGGCTTTTAAGTCCATGAGGGAGGTCAGCACCCAGCATTACTTACTCCTAATGTGATATTTAATTAATTTCAACAACGTAGATCCCACAAACAACTCCTTTTTAGCCTTCGGGTATTTTCCGCAATATTTCTCGAGTTTCAAGTTTGTATTAAGTTGTTGATATGTTCGTAGATTTTGCCATGAAATATTTTGTATGAAGTCTGGTTGTGATCTTGTACCATGGGTTTGAATAATCTATGTGTAATGTTTTGTTATTGACGTAACATCGCGATTTTGTCATGAATGCATTTGACTGTAAAGTCTTTGATGTTTTATTAACTTCGTATATTTTTTAGGTATAATCTTAGTGTATTGGCAAAATTACTTTACATAGCATATTAGTAATATTACCAATATTGGTGATTCTCTTAGATAAAATCATCTAGACTCCTCATCGGTTCAAAACCCATCCTCAACACTATCCATTGCTTTACCTCAATAACCTTCCAAATCAGTTCTAATAAAAATTAAATTACTTCTATTAAAAATTTAGGAGGTAGCTTTTATCAACACCTATCCTGGAAAAAGCATATCCCCCAAATATCCAAAAAAATCCATCTAATCCTTAAAGAACTGTATAGATCTCGAGATTCCTTTTCCCAGAATACCCGTCAACTTCTAGTGCCCTCTCTTGTTTTACCTTGCTTCGATTACGGTTGCTTGGTTTATGGGAGGCTTTCTAGGGATCTCGAGATGAAGCTGAAGAGATTGATGAACTGTTTCATTAGATTTATCTTCGTAAACAATATGGCCAGAAAACTATGCATTATTATTATTCTTAGGGGACTGTAAGACCCAGAATAAAAATTATGTTTTCATTTTATTTTATAAAAAGCCTCTTAGAATATTTCATAGAAAAAAAACTAAAGTTGTATAAAAAAAAATAAAATAAAATAAAATAAATTTACAGTATTTTTTACCCCGTCGATTATCGCTTTCGCATGATTAAATATAATTTTCATTCACCGGTAGGGGTGAATAGATGACAAAAAAAAATCTACTCCTCTTTATTATCCCTTATACCTCTCTGCACACGTTACCTAAATATTTATTTTTAAAAATAGAATGAAAAAAAAGGGAAAAGCAAAAAAAAAAAAGAAAGAAAGGGAACCGATGTAAAAAATGCGGCGGATTAAAGGGCAGGATCAGTTTATTTAACAAGCACCCCCACCCCCACCGTCAGATCCAATTATAAAGATTCGTGGCTAGGAAGAATAAAAATGTGGCAAAAAGCTGGGGAAACTTTTTCAAGCCTCATTTTCACTTGTCGGCAAAACGCTGAGCCTGAATTAAGGCCGGAGGTTTCTAACGACCCCCTATCCCATAGGCAAATATCAACCCTTATCAACCCTTATACGAAGAAGATTTTTCAAAACGTGGTGTCATGAGTTTTAGCGTTTGTTTTGGGGTTGGGATGGAATGTGGGTAGATTATTCTGTATAAATCCAACGGAACGACTTTCCACCCTCTCCTCTATCCAGGCTATTCAGTTGTCCTCTCCATTTAATAGATTCCTTTCCATCTGCACTTATTGTACCATATAGTATATCCTATGATAGCAAGAGCCTTTGGATAGGAGAGTAAATACCTTCTACAAAGGGTCCTAATTGGTAGCATATAGTTATAGCTGGAAGGTCTCTCCTTGATCAAAGGTGCTCTTTAGAATCTGGAAAGGAAGGCCAGTGAATTAGGGATATAAATAAATGCAAATAAAATTAAAACATAACTGTTAGCGCTGTTTAAAAAAAAAAAAAGGTTAGTATGAAAGAAACATAATTATCAAATTTCATAAAAATCGGCTGAGCCCTTCTCAGAGTAAAAATTTATGGCCCCGCCAAATGAAAACATAACATAACTGAAAACTAAGCAAAAACGAGCAAATATAAGTTCCTGAAGTTTTGCCATTTAAATTCGGAACACCCTGTATATATATACATATATATATATATATATATATATATATATATATATATATATATATATATATATATATATTGAATTTTAAATATAATTAAAAACCAATATATTTTAATAAAAATATATTTTTTTTATTAAAGACTTTTTACAACTATGTGTCATATGTTCGCCAAAAATAAGTTCTGTCTATGTTTTTTTCTGACCAACCAGATTTCATCACACCTTCCCCTATTTATCATTCCTACCATGACGCCCTCAACCCAACGTCTTCTAGGGCGACCTTCCCCTCCCATCCTCATAACGTGCCCAAACCATTTTAGCCTCATAGTCTCGATCGTGAAGACAATGTTATACACTCTCTGTCTAATATCAATGTTTGTAACTTTCTGAAGCCGTGATAAAGCACATACAAACGTCTCCCAAGAAGTGTTACATAATTAGAAACTACACGTTCCAATGTATCTTGGTGCACAGTTTCGTTGAAACTGCATTAGAAGATGACAAGGCATGTATTGTCTCAGCTAATAAATCATTTTTCTCCATCGCTCACCTTTTAAGCCACACAACCAAATTAAGGCTGTATAAGACATTTATTAGACTAGTCGCAACATATGCATGGGAGGCATGGGTATTTAAAAAATCAGTAGCTGCTAAAATGGACATCTTAGCAGAGCTTAAAGTGTTAAGGCACAATCTAAGACTTATAAAAGAAAAGTAGGATATATCATCTTAGTAATAATACTGAATTAAGTCTTTATATGGATTCCAAGTAAGATTTTTGTCAAGATGGAGTCCTAGGTAGCGGTTCTGTTCAACAGGTATTTGTGGAACATCATTAAAGGACACTGTAGATCGTGATATTTATTAAGATTTGTTTGTGTTTATTTTAATTCTCCAATTTCGAATCTATTCTTGAAAAATTGCTATAAAAACTTGGAGTGGTTTGGAATAAATATATATATATATACTATTATATAAACGAACAAGCCATTTTTGGTTTGTGATCACTAACCGCGAAAACTACTGATCTGTACCAAATTTTGACCACATCATCTTTATAGTTTCAGAACGGTTTAGTTATAATAAAATCTTCTGATTTTTTAATAATTTATTATTAAAAAGGCAATGATAAATGGATCACAGTGAAGTTTGAACATTGACCGATAAGTTTTATGCGTCATTTCATGAGATGTTACTGCGGTAAGGTTTTAAACGGAGCTTGACATTGATAATAAAATTTAATTATTTTCAATTAAATTGTTATTAAAAAAAACTCTAAATATTTGGTGTGACATTAAGCGATGTCAATTAAGTTTAAAAATAGACTAATATGTGGCTATCCTGCAACATAGTTTTGGTTGCATGGGTAAAACTATCGAACTCATGATTACCAAATTTTAACTATATTGTCCTCATATTTAGTTCTAGAAAGGCTTAGAATAATAAAGATTACAATAATAATAACTTAAATGAACAATGTTAATGACAGAAACGAGGATTGCCGCACTATCAAATACTTCTATGGTTAGAAATTAAAATCCATCCAGATGAAATCATTCAAATTCTGCCGAATAAAAATCATTACCAAATCAAAATGTAGATCCTTTGCTTTTTAATTTTGGATGTAACTGAAAATGCAGTCCATTGTCTGCAAATGTTTCTTAATAGTCTATCTCAGGATTACCAAGTCATACTCACTCACTCACTCACTGTTGGGTGCTACAGTCCTTGCAGGACCTGGGCCTCTGCCATTTCTTCTTCCCCATGCCTCGCGGTCTCCAGCGAGACTTTTCCTGTTTCCTATTCCCATCCTTCTTATATCCTCCCCCAAGTCCTCAATCCACCGCCGCCTGGGTCTGCCCCTTTTCCTTTTTTCTCCTGGTGCACCATTAAGCATTATTTTAGGCAGCCTATAGGGCTCCATCCTTTCTACATGCCCTAACCATCTAAGCCTGCTCTTCTTAATAACACAGAGGATATCAGGCTCTCCGTACAATTCAGCTAATTCGCCATTGCTTCTGATTCTCCATCTGTGTTCTTCTTTACCGGCTCCAAAAATCTTTCTAAGGACTCTTCTCTCTCAAACCAGTAGAGCTCTTCTGTTTTCCTTGGTTAGAGTCCACGTTTCACTGCCATACATTGCTACTGGCCTAATTATTGTTTTGTATAACAAAAGCCTTCTCTTCCTGGAGAGACTTTTGTATCGGAGAGCTTTTTGCAGAGCAAAGAAACATCTGGTTCCTGCTACCATTCTGCCCTTAATTTCAACTTCTAAATTATTGTTCTCCGTCACAACTCCTCCCAGGTATTTAAATGTGATGCAGCTGTTAAACGTGTTTTCCCCTACATCCACGAAATCTCTTCTCTCTCCGGTCTGTCTAGAGGTTTTCATATACTTAGTCTTTTCATGATTTATTTTCAGTCCCAAATCTTGTGCTGCTCTCTTAAATTCTTCTACAGCACCGGCCAGTGCTGTTTTGGTTCTCCCTGTGATGACTACATCATCAGCATAAGCCATATGTTGTGTGAGCCTATTGTAAATGGTGCCATCCGGGTTTGTTCTGATATTTCTAATGGCACTTCTAGGGCAAGGTTAAATAGTACCGGTGGGTCTCCTTGTCTTAATCCACTGTTAACCTTAAAGCTATTTGAGATACCCACTCTAGTTTTAATTTTACAACTTGTCCTTTCAAGGGTCATCTTTGTCAATCTTATTAGCTTGCTAGGTATTCCCAGTGTCTGCAATGCCTTTAATAATTTCCCTCTGTCCACACTGTCATACGCCTGCTGGAAGTCAATAAAGAGGTGGTGTAGGTCAACATTGTACTCGAATTTTTTCTCGAGCATTTGTCTAATCGAGAATAGGTGGTCTGTTGTTGACCGTCCTGGGCGGAAACTGCTCTGGTACTCGCCTAGTAGTTGCTCACTCCTCTCCATCATCCTCATATATATTGCTACCGACAGGATCTTGTAAACTGGTGGCAGAAGCGCTATTCCCCTATAATTTTCACATTTCAGTTTGTTTCCTTTTTTATATATAGGAACTATTATTGCTTCTCCCCAGTCGGCTGGCATTTTTTCCTCCATCCATATATCCCATATCACCTTGTAAATCTTACCAAGTCATACATTACAGTTAAAAATTGTATGTCTAATTATGCTTATAAGTAATCTTCAACCTCCTAATCAGTTTAAATTTAAACCAGGTTAAATATTACAGCTATGCTTGAAAACATCATTGAGGAAATAATGCTTATCATGTTCATTACTGATGAGAGAGGAAGAAGCCGCGTAGGGGGGGGGGGGGATAGTAAATGTATATTTAACTATTTATATAGCTGTATACATTATATACAAGTTAAAATTATTATAATGACATGTCAATAACACGTAAAGAACTACTAATAGTAGCACTTCAATAAATTTCTACATTAGAAGGTATCTTCGCCATCTTCTGTTCAGGCACCTCAGAAATTATCGGGAATTGAATATTGAGGCAAGTGGATTCTATTGGGTATGGAGTTTACTGTGCAAAGCTAGGTTTGGGTAAAATCAGTAACATATGGAACAAGATCTTTAAGCGTAAGTTTTTTGTTAGATACTAAGGAGCATTGAGGATTTTACAATTGCAAGGATTGGATGCCAGAATTGGAAAGTTTAGTGGAGCCCCAAAGTTCAACTCCGTATGTACAAATAGTTCTTATTACTATCATATGAGGAAGGCTTATATGATTTTTTGGAAGCTTTGAAAGCTAATAAATAATTGTTTTAAAAATAAAAACATTTAAAATGATTAATGTGTAAAAAAGGAGAGGGAGAGGATCCTTTTTCCGTTGGAGGAGTCCTTTGAACAAGAGGAGAGGTGCTAAGGACAGAAGGCTATAAGACGAGCTATATCAAATTAGCGGAGGCCTGCCCTCTAATGCCTTCCCTAGAGCGGGCATTAATTACTCTATTCCTCGCTTCTAGAGGGGCATTAGAACCAGGTGTCGCTTAGTGATGCATTATCATTAAAATCAGGCTTTGTTTAGTGCCAGCTAATTAATAATATGTAGTTATAACTGCAAGTAATTAGGGTAGGGTTGTTTGCTCCAGTGGACATTACGGCTATCAATAATAGCTATCAAAGAAACGATGATTAGCTAAGTTCAAAACTAGTTCGATGAGCTTATATTGCAAGGGCGATACCACTCCCTAAATCAGACAGAGAATTAGGTTGAAAATTATCATCTTACGACGATTTACCAGTTAGTTTTGTTGGAAGTCGATGGAACATACTGGGTAGTGTCTCGTGGGGAGCTGTTGCAGTTGGAGTACTTTTCGATCTCCTCCTGCAGGCAAGAAACTACAGAAATAAAAGAAAGAAAGAAAATCGGTCCACTTAATTAAAAATATCTAAGGAATCGGTGCAGATCCAAGTAGATAAGGTTCCCCGGAAGGTAGCGAGTGACACATCACCGGTCCGTGACCACGACTTCCACCAACGACACCTTTGCCGCAACATAGCATATCTCAATCATTAGGATAAGTCTAGATCATGTTTGTTACGTTACCACGTAAGACACTAGATTAAGAAATAATGCTTACTTCTGATTGTAAGTTTCTAAGTCAACCCTTCGTTTAATTATACAGTGGTGTTCAAATGTTTCCGGCCACCCCGATAATTCACCTTAACTGCAGTTTCAGATGTTTTTTAATTTAAATTTTGATTTTCTTTAAAAGAAATGCACTAATTTAAAGTAAGTTAACGAAAAAAATAATATATGCCAATGATGGAAAACAAATGTTTTAACATTTAATAGTTTAAGGATGTTATCCTACAGGTTTTTCAGTTAACTATTATTATTTTTTAGTTATCATAACTGTTGCAGAAATAACATCTGAGAACTCCGTTGGAACAATGGATTTATGCCCATGATTCTGTCTTGAAGACTGCCAGTGTTCGGTGATAAAGTTAATTATGATTTTGGATGTTTTATTTTTCAAACGCCATATCACCTTCTGCTATAAATTTCCTTTCGATTTTAGGTCCGAACGTTAAGCTACTTCAAAACGTTACCTTTTTTTTTTAAGGGAGCCAACGTGTTACTGTAGCTGATATGTGTTTTTGAACGTTATCGTGATAAAAAAAGGAGCTAGGGCAATTTTCTGTCTTCCATATTACATTAATTTTTTTTGCAGGATATTCCTGTACATATTACCGGGTATACGTCCGTATATGAGCACGAAGGTTCTAACACTTTAAGCTGAAAAAACACCCCATACTGTCACATTCCTATCTACAAACATAACAGTTGGTATTTACTGTTGATAGTTATTTCTTGTATCTCTAGGTCGTCTTACATACTGTCTCCCAACACTAATCATCAAACTGAATTTGTTTTTGTACAAAAAAGGTCTCATTTTACCACTTATTAGAAGTCCAATGAAAATACTCACGGGATTATCCAAGGCCGGGTCTCTGATTTTTCGTGCTTATGAATGAATGGTTTCTTCACATCGGCTCGGTCGTATAATCTACACATATGGAGGCGTCAAATAACAGTTACTCGTATGTCATCTGCCATTGCCACTACTATCAGGGTTCATTTTCGAAATTCTAGTAAGGTTTTATCCTCATTTTTTGAGGTTTTCCTCTGCATTTATTTTCATAATCGATCCTCAAGGCCATGATGCCACGAATTTGACGTAGGAAGCCATTTAGTACTAACTTACTATGAGATATTATAAACTGAATTAGATTAACTCATGTTTAATCCTCTGGAAACGGTCACAACAAATGGTGGACAGGAACTTATGATTATAAAAACTTGTTTAATACCTTAACTGTAGACAAGGGATTGCTTACAGGCCAGCGAAATGAATGTTGTTAAAGGTGTATTTGTTTCTAGGATTAGCTAATGTATTCTAACTTTGAACGGGGTTAATAGAGACCAAATATATAAAAACTTTTGAGTAGTCGGAAAGTTGTGTATACGACTTTATATTGTTTTTGATTTAACAGCAATAAATGTTATTACCAGGATGTCACTCTCACTCATAATACCTTTAGATTACTTTTTCTTTAATTATAATTATTTGGCCCCACGAAACCTTTGCGAGAAGATTTAAATTAGTTATTTTAAAATATGTATAATTTTTTAGGCAAGTAGGTCCTGACTGACATCCCTTTAAATTAATGCTGCTACGGACGAGACGAAATGTACGAAGGTACCTTTCAACTCTCTCATGGAATCCAAATTTTAACAGTACTTCCGGTTGAGATAGTACTAACGCGGCTCCTACCTTAGGTAGTTCATCTGCAGCGTCTCTATTTTTGGTAGTTATTTCATATTATATGATGAAACTCATTAAATTTGTAGTAAAACTTTATCATCAAATAATATAATATAATAATAATCTTTCCCTGATAGATTCAATAAGGGTTTACGATAGCAGGAGCTTATTCCATCAGAACCAACCAGCAATGGATGCCTTCTATGGCACGTAATCCAATATCCATTCACTTATAGGTTTTCTTTCAACCATCTCACCACTCACCACTCCCCAATACTCAGGATTGAACAATATTTTTCCCGTCAAATATACACAGAATTATATAATTTTCTTTAGATGTTTTACACTGAAATTTTAACACTATTTCAGCCCCTCTTTAATAATTTCACAATTAATCTGGGTGATTCTCAAACTATGTGCAAATTTTGTGTCCTCCTGCAGGAAGGAGCATTGAGGATTTTTCGAAGGATTTTGGATTGTAAGGATTGAATGCGAGATGAATTGGATGGTTTAGTAGAGCCCCAAAGCTTAATTCCGTACGTCCAAATAGGTCTAATCACAGTCCTATCATATACTTATGTATATGAGTCTTTTGTAATAATTTGGGAGCTTTGAACGCTGTAGTCTGTAACTATAATGCATTTAACTGTAGAATTTTGGCATATCTATTCAACTAAAGTGCCATTTTGTAATTAATATGGCTGTCCTGAGATTCAATATTTACAATATTAGGTTGTCCTTGAAAACCTTACTACCAATCATCAAACAATAAATTATTATTTTTGTGAAGTAGAGGGATGAAATTTAATGAAACGTTTATATGTTATCCTATATATCAGGCCTAAATTCTGATTGAGACTACTTCGTAAGTTGTCCTTCATTATGTTGTAATTACCGTGCATAAAAGTTCAAACCGCTACATCGTGAAAGACTGGTCTCCCTAATTCTTAGATCTTCTTAATAGTGTTTTCCGATTGACAGCTCTCCTGGTATAATAACAAAAATTTTCAAGATGGCAGTTATCAATAGCTATTGTGTTCTCAATGAGAAAGGGCGGTTAACAGATTTTAAAATGTAATTACCATGAACGCTTTTATATTCAGTAATTATCAATCAATCATGTTCGTATCATCACATCGCATAAAGTTTGAATCCTTCATCTATAATACATTGGTTATTGTATTAGGAGGATAGTTATCACCAGAAATAATTTATTTTGAATCATAAAATGTCATTACCATGCCTGGAAATGTAAAATCACCATGGCTTATTTAAAGTCAGCGGTAATTTTGTTTCCACTTCAAAAATCAATTTTTTAGGCAAAAAAACGTTTTTGGCCCCTCAATCATCAATGTGAACACCTGGACTATTTTCATAAATTTTTCGGGTGATTTTTTTTTTTTGGAATTCTTCACCTGAAAGTTGCCCTTAGTTTGGGAATCACCCATCTTCATGTTCTTAAAATCTTTTGTTTGGATCATTAGATGATATCTGTAATATTCTGTAAAACTATCACAACGGTCAGTAAATATTAAGTGTATCCTGTTTCAACTCATCTGCTTTAGAAATACTAACTTCAAACATAATCCTTAGTAAAATTAACTAAAATATACCAGTGCTACTTAATATCAGTTCTTAAGTCCCTTAGGTTTTCTTTACCATTACAGGTGCTAAAAAACACTCGTACTACATAGACCTACGTTACAGTAGTTCACTAACCTAAACAATAAGTTAGAGCGAAAAAAAAGTTTGGGAACCTGAGAATCACTGATACAAGAAAAGTGACAAAATCGGCTAAAAAAAAATGTGTAAAAATTTAATTCTGTATGTCACCTTGAGGTCGCACTAATCGTTATATATTTTCTGTAGCCAATATTAAAATATATATATATATATATATATATATATATATATATATATATATATATATATATATTATATATATATCGTTCGCAATTCTTCACCCTAGATAATTTAATGCCTATTGAAAACTGATTTCCTAGTTTTAGAAGATATACAAACTCAATAGAACTATTTCTTACAGAACTATACTACAGACAAAAGCAGTAAAGAAACTAGGACATGGTCCATGTTTGACGAACAATAAGTTTGAAGATTACAAAATATTTTAAAAAAACTCCGAACCAAGAGGATATCAATATGAAATACATTTAACACATGAGAAAATCATCGAAAGTATTTCTGATGATGAATACTTTGTTGCTTGATTTTATATAATTTTAATATTTTATAACTTTTTTTCTTGTTCTATTGTTTATATTAACTTCCGACACATGTACTATGTATATGTATATGTAAAATAATAATCTAAACAAAAATAAAAAATTACATATACATTGTATAATTTAAGTATGATAAGTACAAAAATAAATAAAATTTCTTCCAGCAGGGTTACTTCTAGAAGAAAAACACCAAAAAAAAAAAAAAAAAAAAAAAAAAAAAAAAAAAATTGAAATTGTGAGTAAATCAAATAACCGTGGCAATAGAACATATTAATGATATGGGTTCATAAGTAATTGAAATTCCTGAAAGTAACTTCCGCGATATCACACGAATAAGGAATATCCCAATATTGATAATGCGCTATCCCAAGACAATGATCTGAATAAGCAAAAGTATTATGAATAATTTTTTCTCCTTTCGCTGAAAAATATTCCTTTGTAAATAATAAAATTTAGAATTGTTGTATTTTGGAATTTTTGTTAAAACGTAAAACTTCAAATAATTTGTGCGACCTCAAGATTGCCGTATTTCTCTCTCATATTTTTACATTCCTCTGATCCCTGTTGAACAGATACACTACCTAGGACTTCAACAGGACAAACGATCAACTTCGGATCCTCATACAAGACTAAAACGACAGGAAACTGCTCGTCGTTTTCGACATCTTCAACATTAACTAGACAAAAGTTCAAAACTCCCGATTTTCTACAAAAGACTCATTTACATGACAGTTATCTGACCTTTTTGGACATACGGAATTGAGCTCCGGGGCTCAACTAAACCTTCTGATTCTTCTCGTATCCAAAATCCTTCGAAAAATCCTTAATGCTCCTTACTTCGTCACAAACAAACTCATCCTTAAAGATCTTAATGTCCTGATTTAGCCAGAACCAGATACCTATCCTTCCATATTAAGCTCCATAACCACTCCAATCCACTAGTCTCCCAACTTGCTTCCCATTCCATTCCTGATAATTCTCCGAGGCGTCTGAAAAGAAGGTGGCCTAGAGACCTTTTAGTGTAGAATCTATTGAAGTGCTAATAGTGAGTAGTTCTTTACACGTTATTTACATGCCATTGTATTCACTTTCAACACATTTACTTGACGTATATATTTTATACAGTTGTAAATTTCCATAAATATATAAAAAATAATTTACATAGTTAATTTTACCCCAATTCGCCACTATTCTCGGGTCAGGGTTTTATAGATTCTTAAAATTTTTTTTTTTTTTTTTGTTGCCGTTTTCACTCCACTCTACTTCACAACCGACTGGTTCCAATGAAGAGAAATAAGCTAGGGACCAGAAAAGGCGACCATATGCAAAAATAGTGGCTCATAGAATCCCTCGGTAAAATATGTTAGGGAGGTTAGACATGGAAAGAGGCGAGGAGCATGACCCCCGGTAGGATTTGATCCCTTGGGATGTTAGACCATCACCTCCCACCTCCCGCCCCCAGGGGCGGCCTGTATGAAGTATATAACGCACCAACAGCCTCCGCTGCTTATAAATATTACATTAGATATTGCTGTTGGGCAGAGTTAAAAAATTGAAATTACTATTATTTTTTATTAATAATATTTTTTTATTTTCATTTCTGTAAATGTTCCACTCCTACTTCATGCAGAATGCAGTGTGAATATTATTTTTATTTTTGTTTACACAATTTTGCTGTACAGTAGGTATCTATAATTTATTTTTAATTTAATAAAAAAACTAAATTATATTTTTAAACTGAACTATATTTATTCATCTACCAATAAAATAATATATCAGCATGAATATTCACATTATATTTTTTTTTTGACTATATATATTTATTCACACCTGTCAATTATAATTAGACAACCAGTGAATGTGTTGTGAGAAAACAAAATGGCGTGAAAGGGATGAGGGGAAGCAAAACCCAGGGCACCTCCAGTCTTTATTATAATTTAATTTTTTTATTATAGTCTAGGAGGTCTCTCATCTGGCTTCTTTTTAGCGTTCTCTGGGTGTCGTAATATAATTTTAAATATTGTTTGTGTTTTAATTTTATCATAACTTATATTGTTAGCTGAGATCGCATTTTTTTTCTCGAAACGGCCTTTAAGACTACGCGAATATCATGATTATGGATTCTTCCTTCTGTTCTTTCTATACATTTCTCCTTCATTATTTTTGATTACCTTTGTTTCCTTTCCTTTCCCCCTCATAGGCTTCCACACTAGAACTGTGACCTCATGCAACCTCTTTCTGTATTCCTCTTTGTCCAAACAATCTTGGTCGTTTATCCCCATTTTTCTTGTTTCCTCTTTCAACTCCTTGATGTATCCTTGCGAGCTCTGGTAGCCCCAGAGTTTCAGCAATATAGTTTTATTCAGCCTTTCCGGAAGCATCCTAGCCCCTAGAATTTTAGTCTCCTGATCCTTATCTCAGTTTCCATGTCTTTGATTTCCTTGTATATTTCCTTGTTTGCTCCTCACCTGTAACCTTCTTGTGTCATCCTAGGACCATAGACCTTTCTTAGGATCTTTCGGCTTTTAGCAGCTTTTCTACGTTGGGATGGTTCATGGTTTCAGTCCCATACAGTATCACCGGCTTTACCACCGTGTTGTATTGCCTAATTTTTGCTTTTATAGACATATTCCTTTTGTTGTAGCTGGTTGCGAAACTCAGTCTTTCCAGCTTTTTTTTATATTTTTTTTATATATACAAGATGTGTTTTAGCCCTATTTACTGTATTATTATTTGTTTTTTTTTTCGTTCTCTTACTATTAATTTTTTTCCATTTAAGATTTAATATTTTTTTCTTGTAATATTTATCATGTGTAATATTTTTAATGTGTAAATGATATCTATTTTTACGCCATAGTTAAAGATTACTATAGTTATCTATCTATTCATTTATTTTATATACGCCATTATATTATTCATTATAAGTATTTTCAAGGGGCTCAGAATAAAATTTATCTTTTCATTCTATTCAATACACACACACATACTTATAACATGTATGTGTGTGTGTACATATATTTACATACATAGTGTGTTTCATTAAGTAGCCAAACTGAAAATTTGAATTAAGCACCTCATAACAAGAAAAAAATTTCTACAAACGCTTTGCTTAGAAGCTATTCTCACCTAAAGATTTTCACTGCTATGAATTATTTAGGCGTTGTAAATAAATAAAACGAGTTTTATTTATTTACTAACTAGCCAATTACCAACTACCAACATTTAATATGGATGTTAATGTTTACATTTAATGAATAAAGTAGTTGGAACAAATAGAATGAGTTTTATTTATTTGATATGCCTAAATAATTCATGATAAAAGTTTTTGAAAATCTTTTACTCCATCTGGGATTAGCTTCTTCTCCCTAAATAATTCATAACAATGAAAATATTTAGGTATGAATATCTCCGAAGCATAACGATTGCGGTCATACATACATTATATATATATATATATATATATATATATATATATATATATATATATATATATATATATATATAATAAACAAAACATTTATGACTGAAGGATCTAATAATTTGTTTTCTTTTTTTCAGAATTTAAAAGACCAGATATTAACCACAAATGTTTGGCTAGAGCATGTAAGTATTTATTATTTGTTTTAAATTTATTCATTATTTAAGGTGTTTTACAATCATTAAAACCTATTTTCAAAAACAAAGAGATAAATACTGTTGTTGTTTTTTTTTTTACTTGTTTCTTGATAAAAAATTAACTTCATTAAATTTACTATGGAGCAAATAGACTGCGTTACAGTTAGGTTGCGAAAACACTCAACATAAACAACTTTAAATACAGTGCCAATGTTCCGTGGACGGTAATAAGGGTCTATTTTAGTCTTGAACTTACCTTATGTTTCCATTATATTTATATAAACAATTTTATAAATTTTAAAAAACAATGTAACGAACAAACTTATGATATCTGTAATAATTTATATTAACTTTATTATCATATTAATTAATTCCGAGGACATTATAGAAAGTGATCCTTTGAAGAGGAAACTGGAAAAAAAGCACAGAGTTTTCGACCAAAACCCAAAATGAAAACAGTCAGAATACGAACTGAAGAACGAAAGGAAGCTCACTGAAAGAGAATGCGGAAATACTGAGCAAATTCAAAACACCGAAAACAGTTGAAATAGCGCGGTCCACAGAAGACCAATTATTTAATTCATAACTTTTAAATTTATATTCCACATTATTTATTAATTAGGGTGTTTATTCACTTATTCAATGATCAAATTAAAGTTGATAACCTATTTTACGCCTATTTAATAACCTATTTTTATTTAATATAGGCCGCAGCTTCAGGTTAACTTCATTATTGACGACGATATGTCGGAACTCTAGTAAAAATAAATTAAGTAGATTTATGTAGTTTATTTTTAAAAAAATTCCGATTTTTTTTTTTTTGTTTTTTTCATCATCCAAAAAAAAATTTCAAATTGACATTTCTTTGGAGATTTTTCAAATGTTTTTTTTTAAACACTCTTTTCCGAGGTAGTGAAGTTGAAATGCAGATTTATCACCATAGAGAACTGAAATTCTTTTTCCTCTAGATAATATTTTTTGTTATATATATATAATAGGAATTGCTAATTTTATTGTAAAAAATTAGTAAAACAATACCAATATTACAAGTAAACAGCAAACTGTAATTTCAAAGTGGCCTCATGAGCTAATTAGAATGATGGGATGCACAGCAGAATGTTATATTTTATTGTTACATTTTAAAGTGAATCATGGAATTTTATATAAAAAATTATAAATGCTTCTTATGACTGTCTCATTATTTGTTCTGGCATTGTCTCAACCTATAATAAAATTAGGGACTTTAAAGTTAAAACGAAATGATTAAACAATGAAATAAAACACTAATCTAATGCAATTTCCATTTAAAAGCATCTGTAATAACTATAATTGTACAAAATAGCAATCACCTCTAGTCTTAGATACTTCGCCATATAATTGATAACCTACTTAGTTGCTGGAACATGTGTTCCACTATTTGGTTTTGTGCCAAACTGAAATTGGTAGGGAGCCAAAATCTTCAAATCAGAACGAGTCAAAGTTCCTAAAATCCATTCCCAAAGATTTCCTAAAGAGAATGATGACAATGATTAGCTTATTACAGTTCGAAAATGAAATAATTTTCATAACCTTGTATTCCCTGCGGTACATTTAATATTCAGAAACATAATATTCCGACCATGATATACCGAAACATGAAGAACATAAGTTTATCATTCCAACTTTACAATTTCTTTAGATTATAAACCTTAGGGCTGAGCGTGGGGTGTCGAAAGTTCCTGATGACTTCCGCCAAGTTTTAGTTCTCATGATTTCAGTTTTATGTAAATATTCGTATTCATAATAATATCACGTCATATATAAACATATTAAGTATGTGTATACGTATGAGGATGCTGAGGTCGGCTACGCTCACATCTGCATCCTCCAAGTTAAAGTTACAGTTGAATTGACTGCTTCCGTTCTCCTGGGCTTAATACGTATATTATACAGGGTGAGTACCTCTTAGTGTAAAAAACAATTGGATGAAACTAGGTCAAAAATTTAGAAAAATTAAAAAAAAAAATAGTGTAGAAAAATCATAGTTTGCCCAACAGATTGAATGATTAGAATTACTAAGATTTGTTACAAAATATCCTACCACAACTTCAGCACGATATTCCACCTGAAGTTCGGCAAAATATGATTTTCCAAAAACATGGTGCTCCTCCACATTATCCGAAAGCAATACAAATATAAACCAACGATATACAAGGAAAGGTAGAAATTCCTTCACCTGTAAAAACACTCATCTGCCCATAAAATTCATCTCAAAAAGTGGTATTCTTCAATATCATCTGCATTCAGAAGCTATTGACGAAATTGAGGTCTATGTTCATTAGCATTGGGTTTTAAACCTTACATTAAAAATCTAATAAAATAAATCCTAAATAATAATAATAAATAAATAAATGTAATAATATAAGATCCTTATATCTGTTGTCGCTTTATTGTCAGTTTTCCTTTATTTTCGATTAAACAATTTTTTTCTCTGCTTTGTATTCCAATGAAGAGTTTATTATGTTTAAAATTCACATTTCAATTACGGTATTCTCTTAAAGTGTTATTTGCGCAAGTAACTGATTTGTATACCAAATGAGATGGTGATCTCATGTGTTTTTTCGGTTTTAAAAGTAAATTTCTCTATGAAATCGAAACAGAATCATAACTTTAAACATGCTGATTAAATTTGCAAGTTTTGTGAGATTTGCAGTTTTGTGGATAGTTTTTTTGAAAATCGGTGAGCGTTGGTGTTATACAAGACATTGTAACTTCCCTAAATGAGGTGAAGATCAAGCTGTTCTTTAGGTCACAAGTTTGTAAAATTCAAGGTTACATTTACTCTGCTCTTATAGGAAATATAATGCTAAATCTGAAAATGTGGTCAAAGTTTAAAAAATATTTAAACAAAATGGAGATATTACAGCTTTTATGGTAAAAAACGTGGTTTCCTAAAAAAAAAAGTCTTTGATTTATCTTATATCTGCAACGGATTGGAATAGAAAGGTGAGGTCTAAGGCATTTTTCTACATTTTTGAATCTGTTCGATGGGCTCGCTCAAGATGTAAGTAAATTCACAACAGCTAAATTTTTGATAAGATCACGTCCTAATCAGCGAAGTTCAAGGTTTTTAATTCAATGTTTTAAAATAAAGATGTTCTGATAGATCATAGTATCGCATAGTCACTGTTATAATAAGAAGCATTTGTATGATAATGTAATTCGGAGCTATTAAATTTATTTTAACTCGTTGATACATAGGCTGCAAATTAGCAACATTTTTTGTTTTGCTGCTCTCAGCTCTTCCCTATCGTTGTATTTTATTTTATTTTTTTTATTTAGTAAATTTAAGATCAATAAAAATTAATACTATTTTTTGATATTTACTACTGTTTACATTATATACAAGTAAATTTGAGGGAATGATAACAATGACATGCCAATAACACATAAAGAACCACTCACTAGTATCATTTCAAATTAAAGATCTGCAAAAGATCTCTCGGCCATCTTCTCTTCAGACACAGGAGGATTATCGGGAATTGATAGAGAAGCAAGTTGGGAGACATGTGGATTTGAGTGGGAATGGGGTATACTATGAAAGGATAGATAGGTTTGGGCTAGATCAGCAACACCTGGAACATTAAGATCTTTATGTATAAGTTTGGATTGTAACGATTGGATACCAGAAGAATTGAAAAGTTTAGGTTTGGTGGAGCCCCAAAGCTCAACTCCGTATGCCCAAATTGGTTTAATTACTGTCTTACGTGAAGTTTCTTGTCTTTTAAGTCTCGTACGTGAATTCCAAGTCAGTCGTTTGTCAAGATGTAGTCTAAGGTAGAAGATTTGTTCAACGGTGATCAGAGGAATACTATCAAAGGATACTGTGGGGTAGGAAGTTTCCTTGTCTTTTAAAATTAAAATTGCTGTAAATTTTCAGTTTCAAGGATTAACGGTTCTTTGAAGATTTGATGATTTCTTTTTTCCATCTCCTGTCTTACAGCCTGCTCTCAGCTTTTTTCTTTATTTGAAATTAACAGTTTTGAGGAAAATAACACTTTTGTCTAAAAACCATGATTTTTATATTTCATAATAAATTGAAGAGGAAATGTAAAATTAACGGTTCAAGACTCTATATGTAAGCAGTAGTTGGGTAACATTGGGTTTTTATGATTTATCTGAGAAAAAAATAAAGGATTTTTTTTTTTTAAGCTTATGCAGTATCAATTACATTTTTAAATCAATGGTTAAATTAAATATTTTTATAAAATCTTGACATTAAAAACTATGAAACTGCTTAGTAGACAGAGCCTACCCTTTACCCACCTGAGAATCCTCCAATTGTACCAAATCATAAATATGCAAAATATCAGTAATTTTTGTATATAAATACATATTATAAGAAGTGTGTCAGATTGGCATGACGGTAGATAGTGACGTAGATAGCGTAAAAACTTTGGGTTCGCTAAGCCTTTTTCTTTATTTTTTTTTTCTTAGATATTTTTATTTTTATTTATTTATTTTAAATTCAGAGCAAGCGACATGTTTACTATTTTGTCATAATTTTTTTTATACCACTTAACTGCACTAGAATTGTTGATTGTTTTTCTTCCTTTTTTCTCGTAGAGGTCAGTTTTTTTCCTTATATTTTTTCTGTTCTTTCCTGAGGACTTCTTCTGACAAACGAAGTTCTAACAGACTTTGTTCAACCTCTTTAGAAGTTCTCTGGAAAATATAAAACACTCCTATAAGAAAACATATTGAGCCCGTGGAGAAAAGCGATTGAATAATCAATTAATACTTCTTTTGTATTTTATTATTATTTTATAATAATTTGATATAGTTATTGAGTTGTTGGATGAATTTAATTATAGATATAGTTTCTCAAGTTAAAATTATCAACTAATGATTCATCTTCTGAACTAAAACTTGCTTTTGACTCGTTATCCTTGGATGAAAAAAAATTTTAAAATATGTAATCAGTTCACCAATTTATACTACATGCAAAACAATCTGCCTAATTGATTTTTTTTTTCATTTTCACGGCTAACATTTTTATTTACTTTGACCATGGCAAGCGTATTAGAACTATTATAAAAATAAATTAAATTAAAAGCATGTAGCATTAAAAATAAATAAATTAGAAATAAAATACAAAATATATTATTCTAAAAAAACTTTCAGATTTTATTATTCTATTAAAAAAAAATAAATAAATAAAAATGTTTTTGAGATGCTGAAGTGAGGACATTTAACGTTTATATCCCATTAAACGTAGCGTGAATAAAAAATCTATGACGTAAGATGTTAGATTCTCTTATAAATACAAACATACCTAGTGTGAATTATTTCAACTTTTTTTTTTATTTCATTTTTTTATAACGTTTTTAAACCATTATTTTTTATAGTTAGGAAAACCAGTCCTCTGAAAATATAACTGCTAAGAATCTGTTATGCCTGTTATGGCTTTTTCTGATCTATTTTTGCTCCGATTTCAATTTTTTTTTTTTTTTATTTCTGGACCAAGATTTATATCAAATGCTAGGCTTTATTCCTGGGGTTCTCAACCAACGTATAGCTGCAATTTATCTAGAGCAAACTTGCTACGTAAGATTTTCTCTCAAGTTTAGAGAAAAAATTGTCAAAACTTCATAATGATAAGTGGTAGTGTAAGTTGAGCCTCTTTCAGCTGGAGGTGTGGGGATTGAAACTTTTCATCGTTTCGAGTTTAGAACTTTCATTTTAATTTTTAGGATGGATAAAACTTGGATGACTTAGGGTTTCTATAATAAGTGAAACTAATAATTTTATTTAATAATTAATTTGTTATATGTGTGATTTAGTTAATTCAAATAAAACATTACAAGAAATAAGTTTTTTTAAATTTATGTTGAAAGAGATAAATTGAGAGAGTTGAGTGGGATCAGAAAAAATATATTTTTTAGGCAATGTTAACAAAATTTTTTTTTATTATCAATTCTATTCTATTCTATTTATATTCAACTCTTTTTAAATTATATTTTATTTTTAACATAGCTCTTCAAATAAATTTGTTGTATGATTTGTGAATCCAATTGTCAACTTTTCCTTATTTTTTTTTTATGTATATATATTTTTTTTAGTTAACACCTTATCTGTTCCTATATTAAATCGTGAGCATTAAACAGTATATATATATATATATATATATATATATATATATATATATATATATATATTATTTTTTTCTAATCAGTGAATTTGTTCAAAGTGTAAAAATACAGGCTCTGTAGACCTGAGGGAGAGTAGCGCTCAGCAATATCTCATCCTTGCAGGAATTAAAAAATAAAAGATTTATTTGAGCAAATCTCTCATCCAGATTCTTTTCAGCCATCTGAAAGTATTTCAGGGTATGTCGTGGCCATGTCATTAATGAGTATGTTATTATGTCCATGAAGTCTGTCGTGAAATCGTCTATAAAGGTTTTGTATATGTTCCATTACTGTGGGTACTTTTAAATCAAGAGTGAAGTGTGTGGTTTGAATTGTGCAAGGTGATTTCGTGATTACTGTAAGTATTTTGGATTCAAATATTTGTATTTTTTTAAGGTTATTTTTTACAGTTCCGCATATTGATGTGGCTTATGTTCATAAGGGTTTAAGTAAGTGTTGGTATTTAGTCCCTGTAGGAGTTTTAAAAAATATAAAAATCAAACAATCTCATTTTATTATTAGGTATATATGTTTTTATAATTTTAATTAACGTGCTCATATGGAAGCAAATAACTGAAAAATGTACCAGATAAAAAAATATATATTTTGCATTTTTTTTTTATTTATTTATTTATTTTTTTTTTAATGTTTGAATTGGAATTCAGATACGTCATTTCAAAAACATACAGAACAATTTAGGAAAAACTTTTTTTTCGGGATTGTTCCTGTTAGACTCCCAAATCACCTTACTATAACATCATCGTAAAGCTTAATTGACAAAAAAAAAAAAAAAAAATAATAAATAATAGGAATATTAATATTATTTATTTTTGTCTAAATTTATTCATTTTTTCTCTCTTGCAAATGCGATTTCTTTCATTTGGAAGAGAAATTTCTGTAAAAAACGATGTTTTTGGAATTTTGTATGTTTTTCAAAACGCTTAAGTTTTCGTTATAACGCATTTGAAATTTGGATTTAGAACCTCAAAAACATTATAATCCATTAAAAAAAAATTTATATATATATAATGTTTAAAAAAAAAAAAAACTATAGACCAGAAAATGGTGGAACTAAATAACATCTGTACACTTGTTCCTCCTCACAGTTGGATAACAGTAATAATGAAGCAATTCATTTCAATCAGATCAAGCAGCAATCAGGATCAAAGGATCTAAGTTTGCTGATAAACTGAAGTGAGTCCAATTAGTGATTATACACAAGACTATCGGCGTCCTAACTCTCCTTCATTAAGACTCAGACATCTTTTATAAATCAGACTTACATATAATGGAATTCAATTATTTTATTTTATCTGTTTATTCGGAGTATAGAAAAATCTTTATCATTTTATGTCATTAAATGCAATTATATATTTATGAATGAAATTAGGAATTGCATTTGGTACCAGCACTCATAAAATGTGTCAATAATGTAAATAATATTCCTATACCTATATTCAACACAGTACCTTGGCTATCATCTTGACAAAATACTAACTTTGAACGCTTACACTACACTCAAAAGACAAGAACTCAAAAGAAGATTCAGCCAACCTTACAGATTACTAGGCAGGAATTCTCATCTTTCAGTTGATAACAAACTCCTAATATACAAAACAATCTTAAAACCAATATGGACCTACAGACTTGAACTGTGGGGGACAGCAAAACAATCCATTATCAGACGTATAGTCTGAAAATAAAAATTTAATATTTTTATCTAAAAGCTGGTTACATTTACTATTAGATCCTATATATGTAACTTATAATTAACACCGTGAAATACCCACACCAATCTACTGAACATGTCATAATTTACATATTTGGCCAAAACATACACATTGAGCGTGCTAGCTTGGGTGGTTTGCTATTATATGTTAATATAATTTACATATATAGCATCTAATAGCGAATTTAATCAGCTTTGAAATAGAAAAAAGAAATTTGGGATCGGACAAATATTTGAGGAGTTAGAGCGACAAATGTGCCAAAAAACACTTGGATTTTACAACAGTACGTTTTTATTAGCGGGCTGGTATGTAAATTTTATGGGGTTCGATTAAAATTTTATTTATAGATTCTTATAGTAAATTTAATCAGCTTTAAGATGAAAAAAAGTAATGTTGTATCAGACAAATAGTTTCCGAGTTATAGCCAAAAGAGTACGACAAACGTGTTTTCGCGGAGCTGTGGGACTGACGGCAAGTTGGCCAATTTCTCCATTTTTTCCCAATAACGTAACTTCGCGAAAAATGGTTCGACTTCGGTTTCCTTTTTTTCATTATGTAGGTACTAGTTCCAGTTACAATTAATATTTGAAGACTTTCTTCGAAAAAAGCTTCGTTATCGTGTTTTAGATAAAAAAAACAAAAATAACGGGGTTTTTTGCGATTTTGAATATGAAGCCGATGGTTGCCGTGGTAGCAAACTTCAGATTCGGATTCAGCACCACCAAAAACATAAAGATCCGTTGAGAATAAAAGTTCCGCAGTTTTTCTTCGGCAAACCCTTATTTTACTGGACTAGTATTCAAACATTCCAATCCAAAGTCCTCCGAACGATTGTCAATGCTCCTTATTATGTTAATAATAAAACCTTACACGATGACCTAAAATACCTTTTGTCCTTGATTTCATTTCTTCAAAATTCTTGAAATTCCACCAAAATCTATCTAATCATTGGAATAGGCTCGATTCAGGGTTCCCTAGCTGAGTGTGTCTATATCGTACAAAGTAAGAATGTATCTTAATTTTTTTTTTTTTAATTTTAATTTTTGTTACTTAATTTTTATTATTTCATTTTATTTTTGATGATTGAATTATTAGTTGTTGTTTTTTTTTTAATTAATATTTGTTTTGTTTTCATCTTCTATTATCATTAATTTTGTGTGTACGAGTACTTGTATATATTGTATGAATGAATACATCTTTAGCACTGTCACCTATTGCCCTTCATTGAGGCAGATTATACATATATTTCAATTTAATAAAAAAGAGAAAAAAATTAATAATATACATACACGATTTATTGAATGACATGATAAATATGGTTTTCAAACATAAATTATACCTTTTTAAAACAAAAACAAAAAAGTAGTTTTTTTCGTATTATTTACACAAGCAGTATTAGAAGTATGCAGGCATTATTTCCCGTCTTCAACAAAAAATAAACAAATAATAAACTTTGAAAAAAAAACAAAAAAACAATCATTATTTATAAAAAGTTTAAAACTTATTAATTAATATGAAATGAAAAGTATTTTAATAAGGTTAATTTATTGGAGTATAATTCAGTGAATTCACTTATTAATGTAATAAATTATGATATACATAATTTATTTCGTAGGGAGTTTTATGAGACTACTTATATGAAATAAACATTATGTATTTCAATGTAAACAAAATTAATTTCATAAGAGGTTTATAAATTTTCATATATATATTTTTATTTTTTTATTTATTTTTTTTTTTTTAACGTGATCCCAGCTGGTGTTGGTTGGCATTTATATTTTAGGATATCAAGCTGAAAAAAATCCGGCTGCATGTATGATGTTCTAAAGAATAATATTCCTAGGTTTTCTTTTTGAAACATTAAAGTCCTTATATCAGACAATTAAACAGTGTCACTATGCAAGATGTGATACTCTTCCTTAAAATTAGTACAATATTACTTACTTACAAGTGGTTTGTGGCTGTATTCTCCAATGAGGTAATGATATATAGTAAAAATGGCGGAATATGCTCTGCAGCGGCCTTTTTGAGAGTTACACTTAACAGTTTTCTCCATATGCAATGGAATTTGATCACTTCTGGCTTGTGGCGGGCTTCTTCCAAACCGACTATATATACTGATAAAAAATGTTTTAGCTTAATTAGTTGAAGATGGTGTTAGGATATATTGGAATGTCCACTGTATACTTATAAGAAAAATAAATTCTTGTCTAAAATAAAGTAGTTCATGTGGACCTAAGGACAAATCCCGTATCATTGATTTCTAACCTAGAAAATTTGCTTTAAAAAAATCAGACGACTAACATATTATATATTTATTTTTATTATATATACTTTATAATATATAATAAAGTCAGTTGGCTTGATACTTCAGAATTTCGCGAGATATATAAAACTGTTGCAAGATGTATTAGGCGCCATATTGCTATTTCCTTTCTGTTCTTTTCATTTACGGAACTGGCTTGGGAACATCCATCACACAGGGCGCTCATGTTATGAAACAAATCTCGATGAGAAACCCTGACATATCACCACCAGTTTATTAAATTAAATTTATCTCGAGGGAATATTTTCCGTGGATCAAATATACTTTTAAATTTCTGCTGAAATATAACATAAGTATTTAGGCATCGGAATGAAAAACTCTGGATCCCGTGGAATCTGATTTCTTATATAAGGAGTAATAGAGCATGGAAGATCAAAAGAAATATATATATAATAATTTTTTTTTTGACACAGTGGCCAGTGGCATAAAAAAGGTTTGCCAAACTGTCATAAACTTTTATGGTTAGAAATTAAAATCGAGTTATATAAAATCGATTAAATTATTCTGCCGCACTAAACATTATTGCCTAATCAAAATAATGATCCCTCGCTTTATGATTTTGAGTGTAAAGATATAATTCATGGGCCTGTTAGCGCTGATAATGCAGTCCATTATTCGCAAGAGTTTCTTAGTTGTCCTTGTCCATCTGGATAACTAATTCACTAACATTAAAAATTTAATGTCTTATTGTAATTTTACGTAATCTATAAACAACTAATCAGTGATATTTTAAGCAGGTTAAAATTACTGCTATGCGTGAAAATACCATTGAATAAATAATGCTTAATCGCATACTTCAATACAAGGTTTTTTATCGATAAACAAAGAAAACTAAATTATTAGTTAAAATTATCTAACCTCTTTACTTATGAAAGCGGGCGAAGTCGATACGGGTGATGTTTGTCTCCATATAATTGTTAGAAACTTATAAAATAAAATCACCCAATTCATCGCCAACAAATGCATCATATACTTATTTTTTTTCTTTTACTCCATTAACTACATTTTCAGTATAAAGTCAAGGAATTTTTATAATTTCTTCTTTTCCAATTATTGAGAAATTTAAGGAACAGTTGTTATTTATCCAAAATAAGCGTATCAAGATAAATGAAAAGAGTGCTTTTAGAAAAGAAAAAAAAAATGCATGATACTCCTACCTAATTTCCCAAAGCAGGCGATAATTCCTATCTTGCAACCAATTTCCTTTAGGAAATAAGATTTTCAGGCGTAAAATGGTAAAAATTGAACAAGACTTCCCGATCGTAGTAACTACCTCGTTATATAAAAACAATCATCTATTTATTTCAGTACCTGTCGGATGTTATTTAGTAATCGTTTAACCCGGTGCCAATCTTAAATTAATTTGCTATCAAATAAAATATTTTTTAAAAAATTGCAATATTATGAGAAATACAAGATATATCGAAATATGGATCTTTTTACTCCTATTCTTAAGAAATATCGTTTTCTCTATATTATAAAAATACTGCATATATTTTTAAAAAAAGTAACGAAACCTTATAAAATTGGTATTAATTAGGGAAAGTTTTGAATGCAATTATTTTCCTTTTTTATGTTGGTCAGCCGGAAAATATATTTCTATTGCTACACAGTGCCCACAGAGCAATTAGCGAACCAACTCTCCCACAAGGAATAAACTAACAAGGGGACGTTTTGAGTTGTAACTCACAGATTTGAATGCCGATTTTTTTGGTGAGCAGTAGGGACCTATAATAGTGCATAACTAGAGTTATAGCCGCCAATGAGCATTGGGAATCGAGAAAAAAAATAAAACCTGAGTTTCATTTTTTTTTTCTCAGCTCTCAGTCAAGATAAAGAAATGATTTTTTCACGCTAAATCGTACTTTTCTATGTTATATAAGTGTCTATGTAATCTAAAATATTTATTAAACAAAAATAGTTTCGTAATGCTCAAGACACAACCCGGCTTTATGGTGCTCAAAAACTCCAAAAAAATGACAAAATTCCAATAAAATCCGCTGTAAATCGGTGGAAAATTTTTTTATGAAAACCTGACCTCAAATCTCGATTTAGCGCACTCACAAACCCTTATTTGTTAAATTTTATCCAAATCAAAAAATATTATTTTTTTTACTCATTTCATCAAACGATTTCATTCTAAAATTTTAGGGGTAAAAAACATTTTTGATTTTTACAATTTTTTTGAGATAAGGAATTTGAAAATTATATGAATTTTTAGGTTAAAAAAATTTCCTCCCCTGTATTTTTATTTCAGATAGCATTGAAACCCTTAGATTAATGAATAACCTAAAAATAATATCAGGTTTTGGTTAAAAAAAAAAAAACTACCCTTAGCTATATTTTTTTAGAAATGGCCTGCGGTAGTTTGGTGTCGGATCCCTTGAGCCATTTTCTTACTCAGTGCATCAAATTTGAAGAGCAGAGAAACAAATTCTTAGGTACATGCATTTCTTAATCATTGACTACCGATTTCATTCTAAAATTTTAGGGGTAAAAAACATTTTTGATTTTTACAATTTTTTTGAGATAAGGAATTTGAAAATTATATGAATTTTTAGTTTAAAAAATTTCCTCCCCTATATTTTTATTTCAGGTAGCATTGAAACCCTTAGATTAATGAATAACCTAAAAATAATATCAGGTTTTGGTTAAAAAAAAAACTACCCTTAGCTATATTTTTTTAGAAATGGCCTGCGGTAGTTTGGTGTCGGATCCCTTGAGCCATTTTCTTACTCAGTGCATCAAATTTGAAGAGCAGAGAAACAAATTCTTAGGTACATGCATTTCTTAATCATTGACTACCGAGGAAATCTTAAATGTAGATAGTATTCAAAAATTAAATAGACTATATTATTTTGTAATATGTTGTGCTATTGACTAAAAAATTAAATGTTTTTATTTTTTGGAATAGGGTTCTGACTATGGTCTTATTGTGGTTCTTTTCTAAATCACTGGGTCACTGATTCTCTTAACCATTAATTAAAGGTAATAATGACTAAATATGACTTGGTGGGAAGTTATAAAGCTGTAAATTTGTATACATTGTTATTGCATTGATCTTGTTATTAAGTTGATAATTTTTTTATTTATTATTATTATTTTTTTCAATGTAAAAGTGTCTACACTATTTCTTTATATCTGTAGTACTTATATAATTCAATATTATCCATACAAAGTCCTTGTGCTGCTAGACAAAAAAAAAGAATTGTTTTATTTCGTATGTTATTTGTACAATAATTGTCTTTTGCAAATAAATAAATATATTGATTGATTTGATTGATATTTTTTAGAAATGGTCTTATTTAAAATTTAGTGTGTAAAAATTAAAATAATAATAAAAATAGATCATTTTAAAACGTTTCATTTATATAGAATAGGTGAAGAAAATTTTTAAACTAAAAACTGATATAATTTTCAGATTCCTCATCTCAATAAACATGTAGAAACCAAATTTTAAATGAATAGAATTTTGAGTTTTGTATTGCGTACAATAAAGGCCAATGGCCCCAGAATAGAATTCATTTACATTTCACTGTCCCTCTGTTTTTACTGTCTCTCCAAAAACTTAAAATTAATAATGTTTTCCATAGCTCAAAAAATAAACAAAAAATCCTTCGGGTTTTGTATTTTCTTGGAACAAATAAAGAAAACACGGTTTTAATTATTTTCGGTTGATTCCTTGTTAATTATTGGAACCCGAAATAAAAAAACTTATACAAGAGAGAATTATTTTTTGAAAACATGAGTATTTTTATAAGTACGGACCCAGCCCAGATAGGAAAATAATGATGAAGGGAACAATATGTTTTTCTTCTTATCATGTAAATGTATCTTTAAAAGGGCATTACCCAGTAAGTTGAGCTCCGGCTTGTATTCACAGACCGCGCGGTTCATTTGCATTTTATTACACCGTATTGGACCGCTGTGGGTTCTATCCTAGCTTGTAGGTATTTCACAACATTAATCCGTGTATGGGAAGTTACCATATGCATATGTAGGACTTTTTTCCTTTTTTTAGCTAACTTTAAGTAGTTTTTTGAAAAGATCAAAAACAAAAAATCACTAGTTCTGGTCATAGTTAAGGGAACTGGTCGATTTAAAAGAGAATTTCGTTGATACAGTGTGTAATATGATATATTTTGTTACAGGTTTAGATTCTCAAAAGTTTATTCTCCGAAATGTAAAATTGATAAATATGATAAAGCTTACTTTGAAATTAAGTTTTATAATTTTGTGAAAAGAGCTATAAGTACCAGTTATAACCATGTTTTACTGGTTATGCCCATTTGACAGAATAATCTTTGAACAATTTTTTTAAATAATTTATAAAATACTATTAATTAATGAACATTGGCTGAAATTTTCATCTTTCAGTTGATAACAAACTCCTCATTTACAAAACTTAAACAATCCTAAAACCAATATGGAACTATGGATTTGAACTGTGGGGGTACAGCAAGACAATTCAATATTAAACGCATTTAAACCTTCCAATCCAAAGCCGTCCAATTGTTAATGTACCATATTATGTCACTAATAAAACCCTACACAATGACCTTAAAATACCCTTTGTCCTTGATCTCATTCGTTCGAAATTCTTGAAATTTCATCAAAATCTACCCAATCATCATAATCCTCTGGCTGAATCCCTGTCCTGCTTTAACCATCCCTATAACCCTCCCAGAAGATTGAAACAGTAATGGCCCCGAGACCTTTTGTGATATAGTGTAATGCTGGAGTCCTGGTACTGACCAGCTTCTCAACTCAAGTCCTGAGCATATGTGGCTATAGCGCTCCCACTCAGCCTCCACTGGATATTACCAGTGATTCAACTGAGAGGGCAGCGCTAGGATCTCTTCGGTTCTAGCTTCTCTCAATAGGGGAGGGGGGATAGGCTGGATTCGGGGTTTCTCAGGCTTAGTGTGTCTGTATTGTATATTTAGTATAAATCCTTTTAAAAATTTTTTTCTATTTAAATTTTTGTTAAATAATTTTTATTATTTGCTATATTTTTGATGTTTGTAACTATTAGTTTTTTTTTTTTTTTTTTTTTTTTTTTTTTTTTTTTTGTATTATGACTATTTGTTTTATTTTATCTCTTATTATTATTAATTGTGTATGTATGAGAATTTGTATATATGATAAGAATGGATTCTCTTAATCACTGTTACTTATTGCCCTTAACTGAGACAGATTGTACATTAATGAATTAATTAATGAAAAACTAAGACTATGAAAACAATCAAATACTAATACAACGTGGTATAATAAAAAAAAAATACAATATATCCTTTAAAAAACACAATCACTTGATGACCTCTTTCCCAAACTTTGGGGGGGGGGGAAGAATGTAGTACTTAAGTTTTTTTGTTTTTTTTATTTTAATAAACCGGTCAAAATTATTTTTGAAAAAAATCAGTAACCCAACATAATGAAGCCTGAATTTTATGCAAAGCTACGTAACTCAAAAGCTAAAAATTAATAAAGCAATTTCACAATGATTTCTTAAAAATCTTCACTTTGAAAAACGGTCTTACTAAAAAAAAATTGTTTTTTAGGACAATATTTGAGGAGAATCCTTTTAACGGGCACCGGAAAAGGATAGGAGGGAGGTTTCATTACTAAATGAATATTAAATCCTTTCCAGGAATATTTCTCCTAGTGATATCACAAATAAACGTAATATTCCCTTGTAATTGTGAAAATTGTATTAGCTTGCACATAACTGGTGAGTTGACCATAACTACTGATTTACCATTGTGTTTTTCGAAGCTAAAAAAATTATTCATGTCTATGAAGAAAAACGTTTCCTTGTAGAAAAATTGAATACATTAGAAGAAACCATGGAGTCTGAACTAGATAAAAGCACATTGCATTCCAGATTCGGATGAGCAGCATATTCTCTAGTCCTCAGTCGGTAAACTTTCGAAGTTGTTTTGACTGGAAGTCATCCAGTTTAAAACTATTATGAAGTTTTTGGGGACTATTCTTTATATTTTATTGGAGTTGTGTTTCTACTGTAACTAAAGACGTCTTTGGTATTATCTCTCGTTTTTTCCTTACTTTGACTACTAATGCATAGTATATAGAGGACTGTCTGGTAAGCTCGAAATGAGATGTAAAAGACTAATAAACTGTTTTATCAGATTTATTTTTGGGATCCCTAGACGCTCTCACATATCCCACCAATCAAAACCTCCAAGGTGCACTCATATTTCAATCCTTAAAAACCAAAAACCCCACTTTTTTTGGCCTTACTATGCGCTCCTCCATCCACCTCTTAAACACAAGAACCCAACCCATCAACCTGTACACTCCTGCGAATGGAACTGCATCCTTCGAAAAATCCTTTATCATTCGCGCTTCCTCTTTTCATACATTGCCCGTCTCAACTTGAAAATGCTCCTCCATAATTTTCTTTAAAAGTCATCTATTTCTTTATCTTCTAAATTTTCAATCTTCCAAGTAAATGTAAAAAATTAATATTTATATTATAGATATTACAGTAGTATACTTAAGTTGTATCTTTTAACAAGATTTGTCATTTCTTTTGTAACTCATAAAGTTGTTATTAATTAATCATATATGTATTGTACATGTATTTTATTCTTATGGGACAAGTTGTTCTGAAATACAGTTTATTTTCTTAATAAAGTTCGTGTAAAGTGGGCTTATGAGACAAAAATACATTTTGTAATGCCTGACTCTAGTTTTCAGGTTATTACTGTACAGTAGGGTTGGGCGATAGTCGATAGTTTAGCACTACCGATAGGCCGATACTATCAGTTGAGAACTATTGATTGCTATCGATAGTTTTTAGATAGCTGCTTCCTTTTTTTCCAAAGCTATTCAATTATCTACGTACTATTAAACATTTGCAGGATTATAACTTATAAGATTATATCATAAAAATGATAGAAAAAAAAACTCATTTGTTTGAATTTTAAAAAAAGCATTTACAATTCACATGATTACAATAATAATAAACAAATCAAATCTTCAGATAAGAAAAATAACGAAATAGTTAATTTCAAGAGTCAAGTGTGCTCCTTGAGCAACATATTTTCCGAAAGAAAAACTAGCACTTCTGCTTTCCTTTGGCTTAATCTTCGAAAGAACCCTTGAGCTCTATGAATTCTGAATTCAATTTCGAAAAACCTCGACACTGGACAGAGATAGATCAGCATAATTCCGAGAGTTTCAAAACTTGAGGGTAAAATAGATCTATCGATAGTGACCATCGATAGGCATGACCTATCGATATATCGCCCAACCCTACTGTACAGCAAGCATAAGTGAGTTCCTTTTCGAAATTCTGTTTTTTTCAGTTTACCATTCTCTTACATCTCTGTAATATGAAAAAAAAAGAAAAAAAAAGTTAATTCATACAGCTCGTTATTTCGTCACTCGATAATTCGTCAGGTTTTTATTTATATTTTTTTTTTTGTCACTAAAAATATGCCTATATTTATACATTTTGTAAATCATTTCATAGAAAAAAAAAACAGAACAATACCGGAGTCGATTCCTCCCTTGAAGTATAAGTGCAGTTGACGAATTCCCGGAATCAGTTAATACTGGAAAGCTCTTCCTACAAAAACATTAGCATTTGGCTCAGCAACTTCTCCTCCAGGTTATAAAATCAGAAAAGATAAGCAAGAGGTAAGCAGCTGGTTAAACATGGATAGTACGCATGTAGAATATGAAATTTTAAATGACAATGTTCATCTGTCCGTTTTTAATTCAATAAATTGCAAAAAAAAATTACAATTACAATTATATAGTTTAAAATGCTTTTTTGTTACTTCACCAGCAAAATTCTGTAATTCGTCATTTCCGTTATTTCGTCACCCCTTCTCCCCCACTCATGACGGATTATCGAGTTTCTAGTGTATTTTCATTTTATTTCAGATAAAATATATGTATATTTTTTTTCTGGCATGGGGTATATAGTTTTCGTGCCTGAGCAGTGTTGAGGCTTCATTGACACGCTCTCGCTCTTTTGGTGTTAGTCGGATTGAAATTTTACCGACAGTTTATTTTTCAAACGCGGTAGATTAAAAGCAGTAGATTATAGGTGGACATGTCCATTGTCCATTGTTTTTCTCAGTCAGGGAGAAATTGAGTATTTTTTTTTTTTTTTTTTTTTTTTTACTTCTGTAAATTTCAATAAATATATGAATACAAAGAGATGTTTACCTTAAACTAATGTATGACGTCGACACTATAATGCATTGAAAGCTAGCCGTTACTTTACCTATTTCCACTCGTCTAGGCAAACATTAGTGAACAGAAAACCAGGCGGTAGTCGTAAATAGAACTGATGCCTCGCCATTGGAATTCACTGGTGCGAGAACCTCCTGGCTCGTTGACGATCCCACAACCTTCCCATTTCATGGGCCATCATTCCGAACATTTGCACCTGTTTTGAGAATACAAGGAAATGGTCGGTGATTAGGGGCGGTCCTAAGCGGGAATTAGAGAACATGAAAGCTCGCCCCCGCCAGAGAGCGGTGAATGGGACCGAGGAAGGTTACTACTTTTTGTAAGTGTCGGGGATCGGGAATTCTGTTTAAACCTCAACATTTAATTAGCGATGACGAAATACCCGTATCAAGGCACTAAATAACATTATTCCAATATTTAGTTACTCTAAACAGCGGAAGACCAGAATATAATAGAAATTTAGTAAATTTAAGATCATTTAAAGCATAAACAAGTAAATTTGAGAAAATGATTACAATAACATGTAAACAACCACTCATTAGTAGCATTTCAAATTGAAGTTCTACATTAGATCTCTCAGTCATCTTCTCTTCAGACGCCTCGGAGGATTATTAGGAATGGACTGAGAAGCAAGTTGGGAGGCTAGTTGGTTTGAGTGGATATGGAGTTTACTATGAAAGGACAGGTATCTGATTAGGGCCAAATCAGCAGCATTCGGAACATTAAGATCTTTATTGATAAGTTTATCTATGATATAATTTTCATCCTTCAGATATGCTCGAGGCATCTCGTAAACCTCGGGATATTGATAACATCAACCGTTGGGCAATGAAGAATAAGTTATATCTGAATCCAAAGAAAACTAAGGTTATCCTCATCGGTTCAAAACCCATCTCCAACACCCTTCCTTACCGTCCATTGCTTTACCTCAATAACCTTCCTTATCAGTTCCAAAACTCTATTAAAAATTTAGGAGTTACCTTTGATCAACACTCATCCTGGAACATCCATATCCCCCAAATTTCCAAAAAATCCATCATAATCCTTAAACAACTGTATAGATCTCGAGATTCCTTTTCTCAGAATACCCGTCAATTTCTAGTGTCCTCTCTTGTTTTCCCTTGATTCGATTACGGTTGCTTGGTTTATGGGGGCTGTCTAAAAACCAAAAAAACCTTCCTATATTCTTGATCTATTAACTCTGCGCTCTTCAATCCACCTCCTAAACACTAGATCCTAACCTTTTAAGCTGTATATCCCCTCACATAAAACTGCTTCCTTTGACAAATCCTTCATCAATCGTACACAAATCCTACCTCCTTCTGCAATTCCCTACCCACTTCTATTCGTAATGCAGCATCCATAACTTCCTTTAAAAATAATTCATTTTTGTATCAATAATCAAATAAATACTTAATTTTTTTTTCCTGTCAAAAATGTAGGTTGCAATTACTGAAGCATTTAATATGTAAATAATAGGCCAAACAACTTTACTTTTAACTGTGCATTATTTTTATTCTTAGGAGACAGTGAGTCTCAGAAAAAAGTTTATTTTTTCATTTCATATTATACGGAGCATTGAAGATTTTACAAAGGATTTTGGATTGTAAGGATTGGATACGAGATGCATTGGAAGGTTTTGTGGAGACGCAAAGCCCAACACCGTATGTGCAAATGCAAATAATTACCGTCATGTAAATAAGTCTATTGTAATTAATTGGGAGCTTTGAGCGCTTTTCTAGTAAATGTTGGAGTATTCGAAAACGATGTGCAGATTCTTGTCTTTTAAGACTCGTATCTGGATTGCAAGTATGTTGTTTGTCCAGATGAAGTCCTAGGTAGCAGATCTGTTCAACGGGGATCAGTGAAGTACAATTAATGGATATTGTAGGGCAGAAAGTCGTAGGTTAACAACGAAGTGTATAGGTCATTTAATGAGATTGGAGATTTTGGGATGCAATGAAAGGATCATTACTTACTGATAACTGATAACACATAGTGGTAGGATGAGTTGGGATATCAGCTGTATACACCGTGTAGGGGATGGTGCCTTTCTTGATGGATAATACCTTGAGGAACACAATTTGCCAGAAAAAAAAAATGCATTACTCTAGACAGAAAATTTCACTTATGAAAACTTCACTTAATCATTTTTCATTAATTCGTAATTTTGTGTTATTTCAACTTCATATTGTTTGTTTCATTTTTGTAGGAGTGGCAAGACCACAAATTCAGATGGGACCCAGAAGAGTACGGAGGTGTGACCGAACTCTACGTGCCTTCAGAGCACATATGGCTGCCAGACATTGTTTTATATAACAAGTAAGTACAACAAAAAACTATAACCAAAACCAAATAATAATATTCTATATATTTGTTAACATTTTATAATAATCGAAATCATATAGCATTCAAGAAACATTGTTGCCACTCCTGCTATCTTCTCTACTTTGATGCCCATTCTTACCTCACTCATGTGATAACTATTGGTCTGATTTTTCTTCTTTTAAAAATTCATTTAATTTGATAATAAATGAAGCGCCAACAAATTGACTCTATTAATCAATTTTTTTATTTTTTTACATTATTTAAATAATTACACAAATTGTCGGCGTTTTGAAAAGGCTGCAGAAAAAAATTAATTATAATATTTGTTTTAGGTTTGAAGTAAAACTAAGCTTTAGTTTTATACTCACTATTACCATATATTCATTTACAACTTCCAATAAAAATTATTACACAATTTATAGTACTCCTATAAATCTTTACATAAAACTAACTTAGCCGTAAAATTAACAAGCAAATATATATGGTTTTAAAGTTTTATTCTTTTTTAGATATTTATGTCCCCATACAGTTTAATCAAGTCACATGAAACATTAGGATTATTAAAGATATTAATATAAAAAAAAAAAAAAAAAAAAAAATCGAAAATTTAAATAAATATGATTTAGTACAGTTTGCATTAGATGGTTCATACCTCACAATAATTTATCTAAAATCGTATTAGACATATCGTTCTAATTAATGACGTAATGAACGCCAGGATATTAAACTTTATAATTTAAAGTTTTGTAAATTTAAAATTGGTTGGTTATATTTTTAAATACTGTGATATTTTATTTATTATTATTTTTAATAACCCTAATATGTTTTATATGCCCTGGTAAAAGTGGGGGATGTAAACACTTAAATAAGAATTGATTTTTAGGCATGAAAATTAAAAAAAAAATAAATTGGATTAAACTTTTTCCCCGGCAGTGTATTCAAGACCTGTGTAGTATTAATACGATATATATAGAGTATAATATTATTTAAAGTAATGAAATACTTGGTAAAGGAGGTGCGGTACTTCAATGGGTAAGGCACTGAACTCCTGAATTAAAGACTCAAATTCGAGTCCGGTCGATGCAGTTAGTTATTTATCAGCCGAATATCTACTCTAGGCTCAGGAGATCTTGCTTGTACCTTGACTTGGAAAAACCTTGCGGTTGAGTACCTCCTGATACAGCAAAGAAAGAAATTTATCCGGCTGGTCTTGTTATCGCATAGATATTGATGGCCGTGAAGTAAGCAGATTGTTGCAAAAAACTAATGCATATGTATAGCTTTAATTCAGATTATGTTTTTTAAACATGATTGGATTCTACACCTCAAAGTCAATCTCACTGTTTTCAACCACCTTCTGCCAGTGTTGGATTTAGGTACAGAACTGTTCACTGAGAAAAAAACAGTTGACAACAAATTTTCACGTCCTTGTATTATGGAAGATCCGACATTTTAAAAAGTTGCTCCATTGATCTAAACAAAACATAATCTGACGTTGCAACATCGGAGCTATACGTAGGAAGAGGCAAAAAGTTTACCGTAAAATTTTACTTTGTCAAACGAGAACAATGTGCAGGTATTTTGTCGTGTTGCAGTATAGTTCCTGTTGATATTAAAGTGGCTTGGTTTCTTTGTTTGCTTCAAGTGGTTTTTAAAAGTGTAAATGACCCCGTTAAGCCAACTCAAGCCACAAGAAATTAAAGGATTAGTCAATGTATTCACATAAATAAGTAGGTACAAAAACATTGTTACAAGATTAATTATGAAAGTTGGAATAAAGGATTATGTACACAAGGACGCTTGTTACAACCTAGAAGCAGATGCTCCATACACCATGGCTTTTAGTTGGTTGTAACAAAGGAGTACAGCAAATTGAGTGCCAGTAGGTACAGCGGCTGTCAGTTGATGCTTCAGATTGATCAGCACGACTCGCAGACAAATAATCTAGTCACTCTAAAAGGAGAAAAAAATACACGCAAGATTTTAAATTAGAACACATATTAGATTCATTATTCATGTGTATAAGAATAGAATTCAGATGTAGGTTGGTATTCACCGAGTCTAATAAGAAGACTAGCAAAACTTGATTGTTGCAACAATGGATAGCAACGACTGAAGAAACAATGTGATCCAAGTAGTTTAAGTACATTCATGTAAATGTAAGTGTCATGACTGGTAATTCACATGTTACTTTCATGTCATTTCAATTTTTTTTTTCAATTTACTTGTTATATATAATGTACATTTAGAGCTCGGAAAAGTCATTTCTCCATTCTACATCTATTCGTACCTCATACTCTCTGACCTTAGATCTCCCTGATTTTTCCGGCCTTCTAACGTTCTGCTTCACTTTAGCATACTTTCCATGGATGATCCTTTTTACTGCTTAAAATAGGTTGTAATAATTACACCTAATCCCATTTGACACCTGCACACTATTTAGTCAGGCTCTAGTTAACACCTAATGCCTTTAATCTCCTAGAAGTCATCAGACTGTTCCCTTGAAACCTGACTCTTACTCCAAATCTTCACCTATCATTCTTGCTACATTTTCTGAAAATTCCTTCAAACTATGATACGGTACTCTACCATTTCTGAAGTACCGTTTATTATATAACCGTTTTAATGGTTAAACCAACCGATCTGACTTATAGAAAAGACGAAGAATTGGAGTATTTTAAGAACGAATATTAAAGCTGAATTTGCTTCATTTTTATTTCATATTATTTCCTTTACCAAATTTTAGTAATTTTGTATGCCTAGTTGGATTTCTTTTGATATTTGGAACAAGCACTCTCAGCCAGCCTCCACTGGTTTCTTACCCTTTACAAAACCCACAAAAATTCATAAAATACCTACAGCCAAATATACTTTAAACGATGGTACATTTTAAATTACACATCATAAAATGATTTACACATTTAAATATTACATTTAAAAAATTCATTTCTCCATTCTAAATCTATTCGTACCTCATACTCTCTGACCTTAGATCTCCCTGATTTTTCCGGCCTTCTAACGTTCTGCTTCACTTTACCATACTTTCCATGGATGATCCTTTAACATTTAACATATTTAACATGTAACATGTAACCTGTAACATTTAAATATTACATAAACATATAATACAACAATTTCATATTTTTATACAATATCCTAATCCATTTATTTAGAATATTCCTTCATCTTCGTTACCTCTCGATCTCTTGTTAGATACACTTGTATCATTCTTTTAGTCTTATTCATTCTTGTTTTCCAGTTTGATCATTATTATTATTTCAAAAACAATATAAAAATCCGAATTACTGAAAAAAAAAAACACATGCACAGATGAATAGTATGATAGATAGACTTTTCTTTGTTTATGGACGGCCATTTTTTGGTGGATTAATAGTGGAGAATCTGAAGTTTATTCGGAAGTTCGTTTCAGTTTCCCAATTTTCATTTCCCATTTTTCATGTCATTCAATGGTAAACATTATATTGCTCTTTTCACAAAATACATACAAATGGACATAATTTTTTTTCCGCTAGACCGCCGTATATAACACAAAAATTTTTTTGTGTGTTCACCAACGACGAAAACCACTGAACCAACCTGTACCAAATTTTAACCGCATCATCTTTATAGTTCCAGGAAGGTTTAGCAAAAATAAAATCTACTGATTTTAAATTAATTTTTTATTTAAAAAAGTGATAATATGTGGGTGAAAGTTGGAGTTTCATAATTGACCGATAGGTGTAGTGCGCCATTCTACATGAGAGGTTACAAAAGTGCAGTGTTGTATAGAGCTTGAAATTGATAATAAAATTTACTTATATTCATTTAATGTATTAAAAAACAATTATCTACCAACATGCAGTTAGCACCATTCCGAAAAAGAGTTTACAATGGTAAAACTATTGAACCCACTTGTACTAAATTTTAACGTCATCTTCATAGTTCTAGGAAGGTTCAGCAATAATATAAATCCCACGTACTTTTATGTTTAAAATTGAAATTCAACCAGATGAAATTAATAAATTAATTTCTTCAAAATAAAAACTATCACCAAATCAAAATGTCAATCCTTTACTTTTTTGATTCCCTTTCCTGTTATCCACTTCTTTATCTCGATAACGTTCCTATTCAGTTCACAAACTCTGTCAAAAACCTCGGAGTAGTATTCGATCAATATTTGTATTGGAATAACCATATTTCCCACATTACCCGAAAAACCATCTCCATCCTCAAACAGCTCCTAAGATTCCGTGAATCTTTCCCTCGCAATACCCGTCAATTGTTAGTATCTTCCCTCATCCTTTCCCACCTCTATTATGGATGCTTAGTATACGGAGGACTGTCTGGCGAGCTTGAAATGAAGGTGAAAAGATTAATGAACTCCTTTATAAGATTCATTTATGGGATCCCCAGGCGTTCTCACATCACTTGCTGGTATTCCGAGTTGAGGTGGCTTTATCCAAGTTTTCGGCGACAATACTTCCTTGGTTCCTTTCTATTCCAATCCTTAAAGTCCAAAAAACCTTCGTACATTTACGACATCCTTGCCCTTCGTTCTTCCATTCATCTTTTGAACACTAGATCTCAGCCTATAGATCTGTATATCCCTTCTCATCGAACTGCTTCCTTTGAAAAATCCTTTATTAATCGTGCAGCTTTATTCTGGAATTCCATACCCATTTCGATCCGCAATGTTCCTTCTCTCACTTCCTTTAAACATAATTTATTCATCTACCTCCTCAATTATCAATCTTCCGAAATTATGTAATAATATTTTATTGCTAGAATATTTCTTTTTCTTTTATTTCATTTTAATTTTGTTATTTACTTATTTATTTATTTTTTATGTAAACCCAAAGACTTGTAGTATATAATTTACACTCTATATAAGTTACTGCCTGATATGTACGCAGTCAGACAATAATACCTTTTTATTGTTCTTATATGTTATTCTTAGGGGACAAGGTGTCCCAGAATAAAGATTATTTTTCATTTCATTTTTTCATATTTTTTTTTTATTATCCTCAACAATTTTTTTAATAATCTCCGTTTATCTGGATTACAAATTTATAACTCAAAATAAAAAAATTAGGTGCTAAATTATGCTTTCACGTAATTAATCTACCTAATCAGTGTCATTTTAACTATCTAAAAAATTACTGCTATAGATTAAAAAGTATCATTGAAGAAATAATGCCCAATGCAAGCATTTTATAAATAGACAAATAAACCTTCAATTATTAGTTATAATTGTCTCAGTTCATTACTTATGAAAGCGGACGAAGCCGTAAAGGTGAGTGCTAGTTAGATATATTTGTTAGGTAATTTCAAAATCGGATTGGATTTACATTTTTAAATGTAATTATTCCTCACATGAAAAAAATTAAATGAAAAAGAACAAAATTAATTAAGCTATAAAACAGTAGACAATTTCCAACGATTTAGCCCAAACCAGATACCTATCCTTAAATAGTAAACTCGATACCCACTCGAATACACTAGTCTCCCAACTTGCCTCACTCTTAATTCCCGATAATCCTCCAGACGTCTGAAAAGAAGAGGACCAAAGAAGTCCTAAAGACCTATTAGATATATTTGTTAGGTAATTTCAATATTTAATTGGATTTTTATTTATAATGGTTCGTCAATATCTTTGTAATATTTATTCGTGAATATCAACAAGAATTTTATATTTCTAAAATACCAGACTTAAAACACTAAAAACTGCTCTTCGTTAATAGACAATAATTAAACTCATTTGGGCATGCAGAGTTGAGATTTGGGACCCCACTAAACCTTCCAATTCTTCTTGTATCCAATCCTTACAATCCAAAATCCTCAGTAAAAAGCTCAATGCTCCTTATTATGTCACATGTCATAATGATCTTAATGTTCCATATGTTGCTTATTTGACAGTAACCAGATACCTATCCTTTCATAGTAAACTCTAAAACCACTCGAATCCAACCCCAACTTGTCTCACATTCAAATACCGATAATCCTCCGAGTCTGAAAATAAGATGGCCATGAGATCTTCTAATGTAGAGCCGTTATTAAGTGCTAATATTGAGTAGTTCTTCACATGTTACTTTCATGTCATTTCAATTTTTTTTTTTTTTTTCAAATTTACTTGTTATATATAATGTACACAGTTGTTAATATCAATAAATAGGTTTTTTAAAACTTTCTCCTCAGGTGTCGTTTAGAACTAGCCTAGACTAAGCTACTAGTCAAAGACACCTATCTCAGATTTCTAAAGTCCGAATTAATATTTCATTCAGTTTGGAAGTTGATGGAACACCGGCGGCTGTCTCCTCAGCAGGTTGAATGGCCAAGTTTTAGCAAGTTGGAAAACCGGGGCAGCATTATTCTTTCATGAATTCTATCCAAAGGTTTCTTAGTCGCTAATTAAACAAAGTTAGATGAAAGGTTTAAGGGCTTGCAGCACTACAAACTTTACAAAACCGCAACCCTTCCCCTCCCAATGGGTAATTAGGCTTTTCAATGAAGGAACAACCGGCTGAATCGTAATCGGTCAACCTGATGGAGATAGTAATGGAAAGCAAATTATATGCATCAAGAACAATTCAGTACCAAATTTGTTAGTTTGTGGCTAAGAATAAGATCGATGTTATTTGTATATTTTATTCCCGCAGGAAATACTTTAAAAAAGAAAAACAAATTATAATTTACTTTAGAGCTATTTCGCTTAAAGCCAATAATTAGAGATAGGCCGATTATTTGGCAATTAATCGGTCACTTTGTAATACATTATCGCATCTTAAATAAGATTATGAAATAAAAAAATAAATAAATCGATTACTTCAACAATACTGAATAAAAAACTTAGGTAACCTACTATTTTTTTTTTTATTAACAGTTCTGTATCATAATTAAAAAATATTGCTTCATAATTGTAATCTATACTATTATTTAAAGGACAAACCATTTTTTGTTTGTGATCAGTAACCGCGAAAACTACTGAACCAGTCTGTACCAAATTTTAACTAACGTATATCATCTTCATAGTTCAAGAAAGGTTTAGTTATAACAAAATTTGCATGTTTTAATTAAATTGTCGTTAAAAAAGGGACAATGATTTGGTGCGCAGCGAAGTTTGAAAATTAACCGACAGGTGGTGATCGTAATTCGAGAGAGGTTACAAACACATCGTGTTATATAAAGGTTAAACTTGATAATTAAATACGCTTAATTCAATTAAATTGTAATCAAACAAGCTATAAATATGTGGTATGAAGTATGAATCCCCGTGAAATAAAACTCGAACGATATATGGCTATTCTGCAACAGAGTTAGGAATTGTAAAACTATTGATGGTTTAGCGATGATAAAATTTACAATAATAAAAATTAAAACGAACAATGTTGAGTGGCAGAAACGAGGTTTGCTATACTGTCATAATCTTTTATGATTAGAAATTAAAATCCAAAAAGATAAAATCAATAAAATTATTACTGCCGAACAAATATTATTACCAAATAAAAATGTCGATCCTTTGTTTTTTGATATTTTGTCAAAAAAATCTGATTCATGGGCCTTTTTTTGTAAGCACTTGTCCAACTGAATTACTAACTCATGGATTAAAATTAAAATTTGGATGTCTAAGTATACTTTTACGTAACCTTCAATCACCTAATCAGTGCAATTTTAACCAAGTTAAAAATTACTGCTTTACGTGAAAATATCATTGAGTAAATAATGCTACAATACAGGATTAAAGAAATAAAACTTCAATTATTAGTTGAAATTATCTAAGTTCTTAACTTATGGGAGCGGGCGAAGCCGCGAGAAGGGGTACTAATGTAATATAAAGGTTGCGACACGAAATGGAAACAGCTATTTTAGTAATTTACACTCATGTTTATTCACAATTACATATAAGATATTTTTGTTTTATATAAGACGGGTCCAGCGGAAAAATGTTATGTTCATTTGAATGTATTTTGTGAAAATAGCAATATAAAGTTTACCATTGAATCGCTGGACAGAGGGGCATGACAACTTCAATCACCATTATTTAGGTGGTCTAAAGGTTTTTTCCTCTTAAACGAATATGCGATCGAAAGTTTATTCGGAAGCTAGATTGAATGCCACTATTAACCCAAATAAAAATGGAAAAAAGTCCATTAACAGAGAAAAGTCTATCATACTCTTCGTCGTACATTTGGTTTTTTCACTGATTCGAATTTTGATCTTGTTTTTTAAAAGATCAATCTGAAAAACAAGAAGAATTAGACTAAAAAAATTATAAAAGTGTATTTAACAAGAGATCGCCGGGTAGCGGATATGAAGGAACAGTCTGAATTAATGGATAAGGAAATTGAAAAAAAAAAAATGAAAATTGTTGTATTTTATGTTTATGTAATATTTAAATGTGTAAATCATTGTATGTTGTGTAATTTAAAATCTACCATGGTTTAAAGTATATTTGGCTGTATGTATAAAGTATGAATGTTTTTGGGATTTTTAAGGAGTTTTGTTCTTACATCAGTAAGAATCCAAATAAAATTGAAAATACTTTTTGTCATGTACCATTAGTTGCTAGGACATACAGTTAAGGAGGACTATACTTGTTTGAATGAAAAAAGTCAAGTTCGAAATCCTTATTTTCTTCCCCTTGTTTTGAATAATCATTCATTTTTAATTTAATTTAAGTAATTTTATCCTTTTAATTTTAAAATGTAAATTAGGGAACTCGCTATATCATGATCTATTGTTTTTCCCAGTCAAAGATAAATTTGTTTTAAATATACATATTTGTTTCAAACAATTTTAGTAACACTATTTTAGTAATAATATTATAAATCCTAGATATAATATTAGTTTATAGTATAATAGAAAAAAAATAGAAAATATTATCCCTTACCTGTTGCCTTTGGAAGAAGTTGCTTACTGAAGCTCCAGACCTCGACTAAGCTTGCTAAACCGGTAGCAGCACCATAGCATGTTTTTTATACATCTTCTATTTTGCTTCTTGCTTTATATTATTTAGCTTCAAGTTATTTTATTTTATTTTTTTTTTTTTTTTGTATACGGATTCTGTTTTTAATTTAGCTGAAAATGCACAGTTTGCGATTTTTTAAAGATAGGTTAAATTATAAAATAAAAAATAGGAGTCAATTTCAATAAAAAGAATTGTAAAGAAATGACAAGTCAATAATTTGTATTTATTTAGCTATTTGTTGATATTAACAACTGCATACATTATATACCACAAGCAAATTTGAGGAAAATCATTACAATGACTTGTCATAATATATAAAGAACTACTCACTAGTAGCACTTCAATAAAAGTTCTACATTAGAAGGTCTCTTGGCCCTCTTCATTTCAGACGTTTGGAGGATTATCGGGGATTGAGACTAGTGGATCCGTGTGGTTTTAGCGTTTACTTTGAAAGGATAGGTTTCTGGTTTGGGCCAAATCAGCAACATATGGAACATTAATATCATTACGGATAAGTTTATGACATAATAAGGATCATTGAGGTTTTAGCTGAGGATTTTGGATTGTAAGGATTGGATAGGAGATGAATTGGATGTTTTAGTGGAGCCCCATGAGAACAATTACATCTCAATAGCATGTAAAGAACTACTCACGAGTAGCACTTTACAAATGTTCTACAATAGAAGACCTCTTGGCCATATTCTTTTCAGACTCCTCGGAGCATCATCAGTAATTGAGTCTAAGGCAAGACATAACTAGGAGCATTGAGGTTTTTACTGAGGATTTTGGATTATAAGGATTAGACAGAAGAAAAATTGGAAGGTTTAGTGGAGCCCCAAAGCTTAACTCCGTATGTCTATGGGTCTAATTATTATCATGTAAATAAGTCTTTTGTAATTTATTGGGATTTTTGAACGCTTGTGTAGTAAATGTGTGAGTAGTCAGAAACGACGAGCAGTTTCTTGTCTTTTAATATTCACGAAAAAATATTCCAAAAATCATTATAAATAAAAAGTTAAATCGATGATGAAATTACCTAACAAATATATCTAATAGATCTTTAGGACTTCTTTGGTCCTCTTTTTTTCAAACGTCTGGAGGATCAACGGGAATTGAGAGTAAGGCAATTTGGAAGACTAGTGGATTCGAGTGGGCACCGAGTTTACAATGAAAGGATAGGTATCTGGTTTGGGCTGAACCTAAGGAAATTTTCTACTGTTTTATAGCTAAATTACTTTTGTTCTTTTTCATTTAATTGTTTTCATTTCATGTGAGGAATAGTTACTTGAAAAAAATGAAATTAATAAAAGGTTAATATACAAGCCACTGAATGATAATTACGACAGGAAACAGGATGTACCTAGATGAATAATTTTCGACGGTCCGATGGTTATGTGCACTTAAAACTGAAACCTTCCTACAAGGCCTGGATAAATAATTCCATGAGCCCTACTCAGGAACCGCAAAGTTCCAAGTTGTACTTAAGGACTCTCGTTAATACGCCCTGATATACAGATAAAGCCTTCCCCACCTCGTGTGAAATTACTCCAACATTTATTTCAGCCTAGCACTTTACTAATTACCCAATTAACTTAAACCAACTTACACCAACTCAGCTTAATCTTGAGGGGACGTAGGGTTCGGTGTTTGTTTTTCGATAGGAGGCTTCCAGGGTCTTAGATGATAATATTCAGTTCCGCCACTCCAGCTAATATTTTCATCACTTGCGGAGTTCAGAATTAATTCATTCTCATGGAACGATTCAACAGATTGTATAAATAGCGTATGTTTATCTTTAAATGATTGTCTTATAAAACACGAAATTAAGGTTGAGGAAGATCTGGAGCGTTGCTGTAGCCCTCATTGAGAGGGGGGAAGTAGCGGATTGGGATTGCAATATACACGGAACTCGATTAACCGATCCTTCTGTTTTTCTTGTATTTCATTTTATTGTGTACTAGCAACCCCCATCACGACTTCATCCGCTCTCATAAGTAAAGAACTTCAATAATTTTAAAAAATCTTGTTTGTTCTCGGAACCTCAAGACGTTCTCATGTGTCCCATCTTTACACCGAGTTAAATTTGCTCTCCCCTTCCTTCCGTAGAGATTACTTCCTTGGTACATTCCTCTTCCAAGTTATTAACACACCCTCCTTTTAGGCCCGCCGCAAGTTGAGCCGCAGCTTCGTGACTTAAAGCGCTGTGATTCACAGTGAGTTTCTGTGTAACCCAGAAATGACAGGAACCCCGCATGTTGGAACGCAGTTACACCGCAGGCAGTATTCTCTGTCCGTGGCTCCGCGGAACGCAGTTTGCATGCCGCATTTTTTCACCGACTGCCACCGTGACTTTTGTAAAAATAATTGAGGCTGAGCGAAATCATTGCCTGTTGTATGATACAAGCCATGCAGATCATATGAAAAATAATCCGAAGACAGAAACGGGAGGAAGTGGCCAATTTTCCTACTGTTAAAATAAATGCATTCCAAATTATATCCATTTTAGCTAAGCTCTTTATGTCGTGTAAATTGTTTTATTACATAAACATGTAATAATATTTAATATGTGTAATTGTAAACTGTTAAATCGTTAGAATAAAACTTTTATTATTATATATTGTGATAGACACAAGCTGCCTTCACAACGCCTTAATTTCAAATGGTGCCCGGTCGATTGGTTTCTTTAATATCTCATGTACTTCTTTAAATTGGTCACGAGATAACCGAAGATAGTTGGTAAATGTTTCATTATTTTATTCTTTAGTTAAGGCGAATTCCCCATGAATTTTTCTTCTCCCCAAATATAAATTTTTCTTTTGTTTTAACTTCGTAACTATTCCCTCATCCTCAAACTCTTTTTCAGATTTGGATTCTGAACTTAAATCCATCAGTAATAGCTCATTCATAGCCAATTCGCTACACCATGTACTACCAGGTATACTCGCCATTTTGAAACTGCTTCATAAAATTGCGTTTCAACTTGCGGTGGGCTCACCATCAGTTTCTTCTCCCGCAGAAATTCACTATGAATCACCGTGCTTAACGTCATGAAGCTGTGCTCCAACTTGCGGCGGGCCTTATTCACAACTTTTTTTTTTTTTCTTTACTGAATGTAATATGGTTTTTTTGTGTATATATGTGTTTGTTCATAGATTTTTTTTTATTTATGTTATTTTATTATAAACTTGTATTTACTTTATATAATCTTATTTAAAATAGTTCGGCCAGATGTGATTTATTTTCTGTCATTTATTTGTTGTTATTCTCGGGGGACTTTGTCCTAGAATAAAATTTATTTCTAATTGAGAATTTTTTTTTTATTTATAAATATTTTGAAGAGAATTATTACCTGGATGATATTTTCAAGCATAGTAACTTTTTCCTGCTGCTAGTACACTGATTATGTGGCTGAAGATTACGTAAAAGCATAATATGCTTAAAAAATATTTTTTGATTTTGTTGAATAAGCGTTTTTCAATGTTTTTTAGGATGCTGAATTAGAATCTGACGTAAATTTTTGTGTGAAAAAATCTATAGAGGTAGTTTGCTTGAAAATCTAATCATTTTTTTTAGAATTTAATTAACCTAAACCAAAATCTATGGAGTGGCTGTATTTTTTCTTAAATTCGCGATCAAAACTAAACATCTTGGTGCAAGATTCATGTCGATATCATTTTTTAAACTCGAGATATAAAATAAATAAGTTTAATGCTATTTTGTTTTTTTTCTCGGTTTCTAGGGATCATTGGTCGGAACGGTAAAATACGTGTCTAATATTTTTTGACCAGGAACCTCCAAAAAAATTGCCAACAAGATCCGTGAGAGACTGAGTGTATCCTTTCCTTGTTAGTTAAAATTTGTATACTTGGGTATATAATGTATCTCAACTCGTTTTAAAGTAACCGAAAAACTTACTTTAAATTTTCTCTCTTATTTTATTTACTTTTTTGAAAATTAAAATAACGTAAAAACTGTTAAAATTCATGTGTTTTTTTTTGTTTTGTTTGGCTTTTTTACTTACGATGAAAACTAAATATTTTTTGTTTCGATCTCGAAATTCCTTTCAATGGGCTAGTATAATTTGATCTCTTAAATGAACACTCGCGACAGAATATAAATATTACGATTGCAAAATACAAACAGAGGCAGATTCATACGAACCTAATCACTGCCTCTACAAAATTGCATTATTACAAAGCCTTTTAAATTTAGTCATCCACAAGCTGAATATTCCATTGAGTTTAAATTTGCATTACACACAAATTTTATGTTTTATTTGTTTGTACTGATACAAGTTAATAAATAAAATATAAAACACAATGCAACTACAGTAAAAGTTAAAATTAAGAACAAAACGAGTGTATAAGCTTCCCCACAACTCATATTTTTCTACATATTTTAGAAAGATTGATTATTTAATAATTATAGAAATTAATAACGTTTAAAATGTAAATAAGAAATTATTATGAATAGAAATATGTAAGGAATACCAGAACAAGAATTTTTCTAAAGAAGCATTTCTATAAAAAGGATTGAAAAATCAGCTGGTTATGCCTTATATTCAAGAGGTATTAGCGTAAGTAAGTTTCAATGGTCTAAATCAATAAATTTATGAAGCGTTAATAAATGTATGTGTTGCGAACTTTAAAATTTATATCTTAGACATTTAAACATACAATCTGATTACATAGAGTTTTTTTCTGAAAGAATTGAAGTTAAGGTTTGAGATTATTTCACCCGGTCCAACAGTATCAATTATTAAAATTTTCAATTTTCTCCTGTTGAGATTAATAAGTCAAAACCTCTGTAATTTCTTTTTCTTTTCCCCGGTATATTTTTTTCCTTTAAAGACATTAAAGTGTTCTTTGTATTAGATTTATTTGGAGGGAGGGAGAATAAAACAGTGTACAACATATTACATGTACATTTATATACATGAAGTATTCCTATAATTACATATTCATAGAGAAATTATAAGAAGAAAAGTGATTTTTAAAAGAGTGTTTTCTTAGAGACGAAACATACCACGTTGAGATTAATCAGGCGAAACATAAAACTCTGTATTTTTACAACGTATGACGTTGCGTCGGGGCTCTGACATTTTATATATGAGTAAACTCCTTTAGACATAATTTTTCATCCTAATTTGATCTGACATTGAAACTACTTACTTTTTTAAATAGCTAACTAGTATGCTATATATTTTATTGTTTATGTAAGTTTACGTTATTTGTTGGAGATTGATGTTCTTGAGAAATTCAAGTAGAACAGAAAGACATTTATGGAACAAACATAATTAGTATGGATTATATTCAATTAAACAAATCATTTAAAGCGAATTAAATTCTTATATCCCACTTTCCGTAGACAATATTTCCTTAAACTTTCCTTTACCAAACTATCAATAATCTTTATATTTCCTTTAAATTTCTTCAGTTCAGATCTGCAATCAATTCAATGCACACAAGATACCGTCTTTCTGATCAGTTTAGCCCATCCCACAGAACTACTGCGCTCCAACGCTATTTCCTCCATCCTCTGGAATTCTACTCTCCCTCATATGAGACAAGGGAAATCCCTGAAAAAAATTAAATACCACTATTTTCAGTACCTCATTCTTGCTAACTATCTGCTTACTCAATTAAATGATATGCTCTTGAATATACAAACTAAGCGCTGTACCAAAATAATTTATTTCTCATTTCGTTTATAGATTGTTATTTTATTTTTCTCTCTTTACATTTAATGGGTTCTTTGTATATAAACTCCCCATCAAAAGTATTTCAGCACCCAAACATCTCGAGATTTACCTGGCTTTTACCTTAATCCATACTTGGTTTATATTCATATCAATATTATTAAACGTGAGACATTAAGGATTAGACACATCAATGTTTTATCCCTGTTAAAAACAAACAGATGGGATTTTAGATTATTTTTTTTAAATTTCCTTCAGTCCATGTTTTTCATTCGCTTCGTTATTTACAAGTATGCCAAGACTAGTTGAAGCAGCCGTTCAAGCCAGAAGGGGCAATATGTCTTATTAAATATAAATTTTAAAGTTAAAAGCTATAAAAGTAAGTTATCTTTTTTGTATTGGAAATAGTATTGTAATTTATTTTAATAAAAATTGTTTATGTTTAGTTTAGTAATGTTTATTATAGACTTCAGAACCTTTCTTTATTATGAAAAAAATACGTTTTTATAAAACTCAAAGATTTCCAAGTTTTGCGATACTTTTGACGGGGAGTTTAGATTATCATTGCTGTACTATTATTTATATTCTTCATTTTATTATGTCTCTGACCAGGTGTAACTAATTCTATTCATTTATGTACTTATTTGTTATTCTCAAGGGACAGATTTAGTGTTATATTTTTCTAAGCTGAAGGTCATTGTCAATACTTTTTTTGTTTCAGCTAATTTGTTCAGTGGACTTTCTTAAAGATGTCTTAAAAATGAAAGGTATATTCTTAAAATAACAAAAAATAATTACGATATTTTTCTCAGTATCTGAGCAGTAATTAGAAAGATACGAAATTGACTTGAAGCAAACAAAGTAAGATGATATATTTTGATGAAGATAAGCCGAGGAAAACAATAACGTATTTCTTATAATTGATAAGAAAGACGAAGTACAAGAGACGGATGAAGTTGGGCCGGAGAAGTTAGAGACCAAGTTGTTGCTAATTGTTGCCCAAGTCGGGGGTTAGCTTTTGTATCGGAGCAACAAACTGCCAGGTCTAGCAACAATAGCAATCGGTTGAGGCTGATGAGACCTCTCTAACTAGAACTCAGTTCATTATCTCTTCCCGATATACATTCTACCTGTAGCGCTTTCGGTCAAGGTAATAAGCGATTTTCTTGAAGTTATAAAGGATTTAACTGTTCCTGATAATATTTGAAAAGCTATGTTGGTTGACTGGATGAAATATGTAGCATGTAGTTGGGGACCATTAAATAAAAAAAAAAAAAAAAAAAAAAAAAAAAAAAAAGTAAAATTAAAAATAATAAGATTAAAATTAAACAAAGTAAATAAAGACATTTACTCTGTTTAAGTTGAATACCAAAGAAACAATAAATGCAAAAAATAAAAAAGAGGATCATCAGGACAATCAAGTAATCAATAATAACATCAAGTAGATAGACAATGGAGACTGCTAGCTAATGAAATAGTCTATCGGGAAAACGAATCAATTACGGATACAATAAAAAAAAAAAAAAAAAAAAAAATATATATATATATATATATATATATATATATATATATATATATACTAATTGGGAGAAATTGTTTGTTTGTTTATTTCGTTTAACGTCACTTTTATGCTGCTATGGCTAATCGGACGACGCTACGGTGGGAGTCCTAAATTTTGCCTATCCAGGTATAATTAGGATAGGGATCTTTAACGAGTACCTGACATCGCACAGGCTCGGGACCCCCATTTTACGTCCCTTCCGAAGGACGGCATAGCTAAGGATTTTTTACTTCCTTTAAAAAATCCTAAGGTCATCTGCCGGGCTGCGAACCCGCGATCTTGGGTTTAGTAGGTTGCTATGCTGATCACTAAACCACAGGTGACCCCGGATTGGGAGAAATAATTTGTTACTTTAAAATAATTATAATTATTAATTATTTATTGTAATGATAACTTATTACAAATTAATATTTACATTATATACAGACAGAACCACATATTAGATTTGAAGTATTTACAATTTTTATTTTATTCTTCAAACCCAGAACACATCTCTAACCCGTTTTGTAATCCTTGTTTACTGGGTTCTAATAACTGAAGCTTATTACATTACAATTTCATTTTCATTATATTCAACAAAATCCTGTCAGCAACGGAAGTGAGGCAGTTATTGCTAAAATGTTTTTATGTCAACTATCACAATCATATTTTAACATGTTCAACTGCAAAATGAAATAAAAATTGTAAATACTTAACAATCAAATCTAATATGTGGTTCTGTATCCCCTAGTTTAGTTGAGTACTAGAATTGTTTGAATTTAGTTAGTCTATTTCATATCCACTAGTAACATTGTAAGTAGCTTCATACTCCTCTATATTCTGTAATTATATATATTTTTATTATTCTAACACATGTTGTTCTATACTAATATTGTAGCTAACTTTATGTTTTGAAATAACTTGTATAACTTATATAATTTTATTGTTACCTGTTTTTTCTCATGATTATGAGAACAATATAGTCTCGAAATGTCGCCAAAATAGTTGTTTTTATTTATTGAATGAACCTCAAGAACATTATTAAACATTTAATAGTAACAGTCTTTTTTTTTTTTTTTTTTTTTTTTTTTTTTTTTTTTTTTTTTTTTTTTTTTTTTTTTTTTTTTTTTTTTTTTTTTTTTCCGACTTTATTTTATTTTCATGCAACGAAACGAAAACAGGGAAAAAGGATCTTTTATTGCCTTTCGGCATTTTAAGACTTTATTTAAAGCTATGCCATCTCTGGTGGGTCTCGGTCTGCTGGAGGCACTCCGTCTACAAGTCGAGTGCGGAGGAAACACTCTGCCGGCGATGGTGGGTATCGGGTCAGTCCGTATGGTCTGAACCCCTTCCCTCGGCGAGTACGTCCGCTAAGGGGATTTCGCCTTGCCACCTCCCAGGCCTGGGAGGTGGGGCTATGTCCCTGAAGAGAGGGTTTGCACAGAAGCTTAGCCCGTCAAAGAATTTGACGTGCCGGCGACTGATAAAGGCCGGTATCGTTGGCATCCTCAACTCCTCGAGGATCCGGCTGTTTTTGGCCCTCTGTAGGCTGGTACCGCGGACGATTCGCCGAAGGACGGAGTTCTGGAAAGTCTGGAGGGCGCGAAGTGTCGTTGCGTACATGTGATGCAGCAGTGGAGCACCGTGGAGGAGGGTGGGACGGATGATGGATTTGTAGATCTGGATTTTGAGCCTGAGGGATATCTGTGGAGAGGTCAGGAGGTGATGGAGGCGGTATGTCCGCGCCCGGGCCAACTTGATTCTACTTTTGACATGCGTCGAAAAGGTGAGGTGCCTATCGAGACTGACGCCTAAGTATAAGATGGAGCTGGAGATGGACTGCTCGATGCCGTCTACTGTAAAGCTCTTGGGAAGTTTTTGAGACTTCCCACGCTTACAGAAGGACATCACTATGGCGTCAGCCTTCCTAGGGTTCACCTTAATGCCGCATGTCTTTAGCGCATCGACGATGGTGGAGGTCGCCCTCTCAGCCATCTTGAGGGCCCGGCCGGGGTTCAGGCTGGACGCGTAGACTGCGACGTCGTCAGCGTATGCAGCCACAACCGCCTCAGAGTGCTTGATGGATACCATGGCGCCGTAAAGATGTTGAACAAGATTGGTCCCAGCACTGATCCCTGAGGAACACCACAGGTGGTGGGGACTGGCGAAGACAGGCTCCCGCCGACCCGCACAACGAATGATCTTCCGCTGAGGTAGCTTCCGATCAGTCGGCACAGGGCGACGGGAAACCGGTACTCCTCCAGTCGGTGCAGCAACAGGGGGTGCGAGATGCAATCGAAGGCTTGAGTGCAATCCAGCGAGATGAGCGCCGTGGCCTTGTTCCGGTGCATCTGCTCGATGGTGTGAGCCTAGAGTTTGGCCAGATGATGTTCACACGCGACACCTCGCTGGAAGCCTGTTTGTTCTGGTGGAATAACATCTTCACGGCGGCAGTGGTCGAGGATGTGGTGGTGGATCAGTCGCTCGAACACCTTGCTGATGTGCGAGAGGAGGCTGATCGGACGATAATGCTCCGCAACGTTCCCGGACCTCTTGGGTTTCAGGAGTGGGACGACCACAGCTTCCTTCCAGGCCACAGGGAAGTAGGCAGTCCGGAGGCATGAGTTGAAGATGTTAAGCAGAAAGGCCTTGGCCCTCCTGGGTAACATCGTCAGCAGCGTGGTGGGTATACCATCTAGTCCGGGTGCCTTTTTCCCTTTGATGCGGCGCAGGACTGATTCCAGCTCCTTGTAGGTTGAGAAGATGGGCGTCTCATTGGGGCTGGGTAGAGGTCCAGGAGGTGGCTGCGGGGCATCACTCGTCCTCTCAGCATCCATGTCAGCATATGCGTGGGCTAGATGTTCAGCCTGTTCAGCAGGTGTCAGCAACCGATCCCCATCGGTCAGGAAAACCCCGCTCCTTTTGCTGACAAAGGTTCGGACCAACCTCCAAAACTGTCCATAGTCGTTGTGAGTCCGTAGCAGTTGGTCGTGCCACAAGGCCGTCTTCCAATCACTCATGAGCCTGGCGATTTGCCGGGTCATGGCGTTGATAGACGGCTTCAGACCGTAGTCCTTTGTGCGGTGGAAGATGTTTCGGAGGTTGTTCCTCTGCTTTATCAACTCCAGGATGTGCTGGGGTGGAGGTCGGAGGTAGTTCGGTTGAGGAGCAAACTTCGGGATGTTAAGGTCGGCTGCATCGAGGATAGTGGTTGTGATGGTCTCCACTGCTGCATCGATCTCACCAGGGGCCAGGCAAGGCGTCACCTTAGGGAGACACTCCTCGATCGAGGCCCTGTACCCTTTCCAGTCAGCTTGTTGCAGCTTGTACTTCGTGGCCGGTGGTGTGGCTGGAGTACCCTCGAAGATGTAGAGTACAGGGCGATGATCGGAGGTGCTGAACGGCAGTGCTCGGCATTCGGTGACGCTGTGCATCCCCTGGTGAGCAGCAGGTCCAGAGTCGATGTCCTAGTCGGGTCCATGTCCGCGCGGAAAGTGTGAACGCCAGGGTGGTAGACCTGGAGTCGCATCCCGGTGATGATGGGCTGTCCCCCATCTCTACGTCGTCCATCCTCTCTTCCTCTTCTTCACTCTATCCTCCTGGTGTAGGGGGGGGGGAGACCTGAAATGTGAGGTGAGAAAAGTGGGGGTCCAGGCCACGACCAAAAATAGAGTAGAGTACTAGTCGAGTGCTAGGCTAGGACTCTTGCAAATGGACCAACCAAAAACAAACAACTGTTACTAATTAATCGAGAGTTAACAGTTAGTGTAATTCCTGTTAATTCGAATACTTGTTTTTTTTTTTTTTTTTAAATAGTAACAGTCAAGAAATTTATTCATATATATGTCTAGACAGAGAGAGAGAGAGAGAGAGAGCGAGAGAGAGAGAGAGTTATGATTGTTATAATATAATTGATAACTACCATAAGAGGTATTCATTCCTTATTTATTAATTAAAATAAAAAATGGTTGACAACATAAATTACAAATGTAATAATTTAATTATACTGATTTATGGTTGTAATTACGAGGCTCCTACAATGGCGGTATAATCAGGGTAAATGGCCAGTAATTTAGCCAATCTAATAACAGCCTGTACAAACTTCCAGGCGGCTTTTATGTAATGAAACTGTGAGAGTGATACTTTCATGAAACTCCGATAGTGACACTTTCATGAAACTGTAAAACAGTTGTCTCTTGCCCTTCCTCAATAACAATGAAATCTTCCTCGAAAATTACATTGGATGAGTCTTATTGTGTCAGGACGATCCAAGTTTAGAACTCATTGACACATTCCGTTGCAACAAAACTGTAGAGTATATTTTGTAATATTTTAAATTTATAGTATTATACAAGAGAACAAGCCATTTTTCGTTTGTGATTACTAAATACAAAAACTAATGAACCAATCTGTACCAAATTTTAACCCCATCATCTTTATAATTCTAGGAAGGTTTAGCAATAGTAAATTCGACTAATTTTCAATTAATTGTTATTAAATAGCGATAATATGTGAATAACTGGGGAATTTGAAAACTGAAAGATAGTTGGCGAGCGCTGTTCTACATGAGAGGTTACAAAGATACGGTGTTATATAGAGCTTGATTTTAATTGATTGTGATTGTGTTGATTATAATTGTGTTATATATTTATTTAAATTTTTAAAAAGATATAAATGTATTATACGATATGTGGTAAGTACCATTCCGCAATAGACTTTAACTTAAACTAATGAATCTATCTATACCAAATTTTAACTACATCGTAAAGAATTAATAATAACTACATAAACCGAATAATCAACTACATTTTGGTAGTTCTAGGAAGGTTTAGCAATAGTGAAATATACTATAATAAAAATTTAAATTTACAATATTAAGTAGCAGAAGTGTTTTCACACTGGTATATGGTTCATTCCGCCATTACATACGAATTTGTGTCCCGAAGTGATTGTGGTTTCTACATGAAATTTCTTGCAACCCAACTGTAACAAGTAGGTGCGAGGCACTTACCTCTTAAACATAAAGTAGTTTTTCCATGGTTATTGATATCTTTTCATGGCTAAATTTGAATTCGAAACATCAAAATCTATTTCCCTCACATGTCCCATAACTTGAGTTAGTTACATTAAATGCGAACAAGTTCTCAATTTTTGCAATTATTAATATTATTTTTTTCTTGTACCTCAGGTAAGTTGCAATATATTGAATTTTATAGTTGACTAAGGCTAATTGCTTACTATAACAAGAATGACTTCTACTGGTCCTGTAGGGTCTATCTATTTCCCTCATATTTTTTTGAAAAAGCCCGCCAAAGCATAACCAAGATTCATTCCATTATATTTCAGGCTGGCAACATTGCTGAAACCTCCCGCCAAACTGACTAATCTAACTTACGACAAATTTCCTTTGTTAGTTGTCCCAAGTTTGTGTCGAATCAAGTGTTCGAATCGTGCCATTCGTAATTCTGTTTCCCTCACATAGAGATTTTTCAAAGAACGTAAGTTTGATTCATGTTTTCTTTGTATTGAAGTATATGTTGTTAATCTTAAATCAAACCCAAAATTCAATTTCCCTCACATCTAAAGTGAGGGAAATAGATAACAAGGAAAATGTTCGATTTCAAAATTTAAATGTATATTATAATGCCTTACCATTTTAATTTCTTTCTCTCAACTTTAATGTTTAAATGTTTAATTATTGTTAATTTATATCTGCTAATCGACGAGTTGATATCATACTCATTAACAATTCTTTTGTACTATAAACATTTTATTATTTGAATTGTGAATGTTTTCTATTTCCCTCACACTCTCTCGGTTTCCCTCACTTCTCATGATAAATGTGCATAAAGACTACATTCTATGAAGGATTTTTTCGCTAGTACCATCAGTAGACTTTTATAGAGATGTTAAAGAAGAAAAACTTTTTCTTTACATAACTTTTTTCTAATTGAATCACAATGTCGAAATTCCGACAGAATGATAGAAAACCTATATTATATTATGGTAGAACCTTTGATTTCTGATATTTTGTTTTAAAAAATGTTGAGCTGCACTGATAACGCATTCCACTATCCGTAAGAGTTTCTAAATAGCCTCTATCCATCTGGGTACCAACTCATATATTAAAATTTAAAATTCTATGTATAATTATACTTTTACTCTCACATACTTAATGCAATTTCAACCAAGTTAAAAATTACTGCTTTAAGTAGTAAAAATTGAAGAAATATTGCTAAATTCCATACTTCAATACAAGATTTTTATCGATAAACAAATAAAATTTTAATTATGAGTTAATATTATCAAAGCTCTTTACTTATTATTTATGTAATACTAAATATCATGATAGAGCATATGAAATTTTTTTTGTTTAAATTATAAAGTTGATATATGAAATATCTGGGGAATGCTTTTGATCTTATTACATGTATAGATTTTAAATTTTAAAAAATCCTCAATGCCCCTTATTTTTTCACCAATAAACTTATCCAAAAAGATCTTAATGTTCCATATGTTGCTGAGAAGAGCCCAAACCAGATACCTATCATTTTATAGTAAGCTCCATACCCACTCAAATCCTCTAATTTCTCAACTTGCTTCCCATACCATTCCCGATAATCCTCCGAGGTGTCTGAAAAGAAGAAGGCCTAGAGACCTCCTAGTGTAGAATTTTTATTGAGGTGTTACTGATGAGTAGTTCTTTTCAAGTTTTGCCATGTTATTGTAATAATTAACAACACATTTACTTGATGTATATATTTTGTACAGTTGTAAATTTCAATAAATTAATATTAAAAAAAAAATTAAAATAGTATTTGCAGTGAAATATTTATAAAAATATAAAAATTATTATTCCAACATTATTTCATACATAAATGAAATTAAAACAGAAAAAAAAATGTACATAAGCACAAACTCAATATATTAAAAATAAATAAATAAATACAATTACTATTACAATAAATATTTAATACTAACACAAAACTATATTTAACTATTACTCATACATTTGATAATTAATAGTTCTTTAACAAAATTCACTAGTTCATGAACTAAAAACAATAATTCAACCTTCTATTTTCCTTTTTTTGAATAATCAGCTATTCGCCGCTTTGCCATATATTCCCAGCTTTAATTTCCATCATTATTAATTTTCAAAGGATTCTTTTTAGTGTTGTCTTAGGCCAAAAGATGTTAATCGACTGGATCGTTAACACCAAGTGCTTCTCCTCCCAAAAACTTCTTCAATTTCACAATAAAGTAGCTTAATCTAAACATGACATCGTTAGCATATGATGAATAGTAGTTACACAGTTCCCGGTCCATTAGCTCTAAAACTTCATTTCTCAATGACAAACGAGCATAGATTTATGATTACGTTTAACATAACGCATAGATCACTGATTTCCCAATCAATTGTAGGTCTGCTCCAAGGTGATTTCTCGGGTCTATAATTATTTCCCAGATACAAAGTTATTATGCACTGCCATATATATTTGATGAATACTTTATATTTTCAGTGCTGATGGCGAGTACGTCGTCACGACGATGACGAAGGCTGTGCTCCACCACACCGGTAAAGTGCTGTGGACACCACCCGCCATTTTCAAGTCTTCCTGCGAGATAGATGTCAGATACTTCCCCTTCGACCAACAGACCTGCTTCATGAAGTTCGGATCGTGGAGCTACGATGGAGACCAGGTAAGTAACTAAAAGTTACTCTAATGTTTCACCTCAGTAAAATTACTCCAAACACCGGAGCGACATACTAAAACATGTACAATATATTGTTTAATAATACTTTCTTCGAATTTTAATATTTCCTTCCGTTTAGGAGTTGATTGAAAATTGTCTTTCTCATCCAGAATGTAACCATCCTCTGACGATTCCTTTGCAGTAGAGATCCGCTTCTTTCTGGTTACAAGTGCGTTATTTTCTCAGAACTAGCGACATGTTTATAAAGGAATGTTTATAAAGGAAAAATAACAACCAGTTTTTCTCAATAGGATCGAGGTGTTAACTAACGTTACTTCGTAACAATATCAATTAAAATTGGGATATTATAAACCATAATAGGATTTTTTAAAGAAGAACCCGAATCTTAAAACTCCTGAAGGCTACCTCCCGATCTCCATACTTTCCAGTATTTTTAAACTTCTTGAACGATTAGTGAAATTCTAAGTTTTCAATATCCTAGAAGATGCCAAATCACTTGATTCCTTCTAATCTCGTTTCCGTCCCGGTTACTCAACACAGTCCGCTCCCATCAAAATTAACAGTGATAAGAATGAACTGACCATCCTCATACTCCTTGACTTTTCAAAGCCTTCGATTCCTTGGACCAAAATATATTTTTTTCCAAATTTAAATTTTTGAATTTTTCCTATAGTTCCCTCCACTGGTTTCAATATTTTCTTTCTCACAGCACCAAATAAGTTGCTATCCCTAGCAAAGACCTATCCTCATTATTTTCTCTACGGTAAGCCGTAGACATAGAATGCCAACTTTCCTACTTTATTCCTCAATGGTCCCCCAGTAAATTTCCACTCATCTGATAAAAATGAGGTTCATCTGATTTTGATGTAGGCTTAACTACTGATTAGACCCTTTTAATAGGAATACAATACAAAAATCTTGCGATGTCAATAAGCATCCATCTCCTCCTTCCCTAGCCCATAAGTAAACTCCTAGTATCCTTCCTTATCATCCCCCAATTTGAGTATGGTTACGGGAAATATGGTGGACACTCTCTTGAGGACAGATTAAAACGGATCATGAATTGCTTTATAAGGTTTGTCTTCGGAACTTCGACGTACCCGTGTTCTTTATTTTTGCACCGAGTAAAATTGGCTCGTTTTAAATCCCCCTCCTTACATAGAGAATAGTTCCTTGGCAAATAACCAATCCAAGTTATCGACACACGTCATCCTTCCTTTAGTTACAGTACCCAGCAATTTATGACCGCAACCCTGTCACTAGATACAGGATCCTATAGAAGTTCTGCATTCCAACATTACTTTCTTGTCCGATCCTCTGAAATTACCTCCCCCCCCCCCTGTATTCCCAACTCTTCTTTCCTCGGAAAATTTAAAATCTAATTAAACTCCCGGTCAAAAGTATCGCAACATATTTAAATTTTATAAAAACGTATTTTTTTTCCATTATAAGGAAAGGTTCTGAAGTCTATAATAAACATTCCTAAACTTGACATAGATAATTTTCATTATAATAAATTACAATAGTTTTAATTTTCATTTTTTACAATTTACAATAAGACATATTGCCCCCTCTGGCTTAAACGACTGCTTCCATTAGTCTTGGAATACTTGTAAATAAAAAAACGAATGATAAGCATGGACTAAAGGAAATATGAAAAAAATAATCTATAATTCCATCGTTTGTTATTAACAGAGAAATACATTGATGTGTCTAATCCTTGAAGTCTAGGGTTTAATAAACAATATTAATTATAAAGATCTCAATATTCCATATGTTGCTGATTTAGCCCAAACCAGATACCTATCATTTTTATAGTAAGCTCCATAACCACTCAAATGCTCTAATTTCTCAACTTGCTTCCCATACCATTTCCGATAATCCTCCGAGGCGTCTGAAAATAAGATGGCCCTGAGACCTTCTAGTGTAGAATTTTTATTGATGTGTTACTGATGAGTAGTTCTTTTCAAGTTTTGTCATGTTATTGTAATAATTAACAACACATTTACTTAATGTATATTTTTTGAACAGTTGTAAATTTCAATAAATTGATTTAATAAAAAAAAAAATTAAATGGTATTTGCAGTGTAATGTTTATAAAAATATAAATATTATTGTTCCAAAATTATTTCATATATAATGGAACAATAATATGTAAATCTGTACTAACTTTTATTTATATGTTATATTTATCTGACTTTGTCCCAGAATATATTTTCCTTAAAATATATACTTGAATATAACATCTAATGTAAATAATAATAGATTCAGACTCTATATAACCCAGTTTAGAGTAGCTTTCGGGAGGTCGCTCCTATTACAAGCTAATTCCGGAGCGGGTCTAATTCACTGAAGGAAGGAGGAACACAAATTGAGCTCAGTACACAAACAGGGGCTAACTCTTGATCTAATTTCGTCGGGCTCACGTTCCTGTCCTCACTTTGTCCCACAAGCCTTAGCAAATTGAAATTTTCTGATCACTCTCTAAAAGCTGGCTAACATGGCCTCTGTTGCGCTAATGAAAAGTTTTCGATTCCGTCGACTCCACGTCCCCGAGTCTAAATAATATTTAATTGTGTGGCACATCACTATTATACACAAGCGTTGTAAGTTCTTCTGAAATGAGTTTTGTGAGTTCCTACATATCCTTATGTAAAATGTATAGAAACAAGTATTACTTAATTAAGAGATTTACATATTCATCAATAACATAGCTTCCTTTCATCCTAACTATTTTAATTCGATTACATGTATTTTACATGTGTACATTACTTTGCCACATATCGTTTAGTTCAGCACTACAAAGTGACGGACTAAATTTTCTGGTGAGTTCTTGTGTTAAGGGTTCCCAGGTAGAATATTCTGTTCATCTGACGTTTGCTATTGTGATCTATTATGTTTATGCAACTTATTATCATCCTTTTTTTTTTTTTACTTTTAGTCACTGCTTTTTCATGTTTTGTTTTTTTATATTTATTTTTATTTCTAATTATTAAATTTTATGACTGTATAAGCCTCGTTTCTGCCACCCATCATTGTATATTTTAAATTAGTATTATAGAAAAACCTCCCTAGAACTATAAAGAAGATGTAGTGAAAAATTTGATAACAGTTGGGTTCTATAGTTTTACCATTGCAATATCTGTAGAATAGCGTTAGTAGGGTTGGGCGAAAGTCGATAGTTACTATCGATATTTCGATAGGTCATGCCTTTCCATGGTCACTATCGATAGTGTCGATTATCATAGATCTTTTTCACCCTTAAGTTTTGAAACTCTCGGAATTATGCTGACCTGTCTCTGTCCAGTGTCGAGTTTTTTTAAAAATTGAATTCGGAATTCCTAGAGCTCAAGGGTTCTCTCAAAGATTAAGCCAAAAGAAAGCAGAAATGCTAGTTTTTCTTTCGGGAAATATGTGGCTCCAGGAGCGCACTTAACGACTGAGGAAATTAACTATTTTGTTATTTTTCGTTTCTGAAGATTTGATTTGTTTATTATCATTGTAACCATATAAATTGTAAATACTTTTTAAAATTCAAATAAATTAGTTTTTTTTTCTTTCATCTTCATGATATAATCTTATAATTTATAATCCTCCAAATTTTAAATAGTAAGTAGATAATTGAATTTAATTAGAGTAGTTAAAATTGTTTATTGAATAGCTTTGGATAAAAAAAGGAAGCAACTATAGAAAAACTATCGATAGCTATCGATAGTTCTCAACCGATAGTATCGGCCTATCGATAGTGGAAACTATCGCCCAACCCTAGGGCGATTTTTAAACTTCACTGGAATCCACATGTCGGAAATGGGGAAAAAGATTAATTTTACTGAATGAAAAAAAACTAATATCTTTGGATGAAGTAGGAAATAAAAAAAGACATTTAAAGGAAACTAGTACCCCTAGTCGCGGCTCATTCTCATGATTAAAGAACATAGATGATTTTAACTAATAATTGAATTTTTATTTATTTATCTATAAAAATCTTGAATTGAAGTAAGGAATTGAGCATTATTTCTTCAATGATATTTTCATGCATGGCAGTAATTTTTAATCGTGTTAAATTTAAACTGATTTGGTTTTTGATAATTAGGCATCCGATTTTTAATTTTAACGTATGAGTTGGTAATCCTATCCACCTGGATTACAAGAGGCTATTAAGAAATTCTGGCAGATAATAATAAACTGCTTTATCATTGCTTACAACCAAAGGCCTATGAATCATATTTTTACACACAATGTCATAAAGGTAGGAATCGATATTTTGATTCGGCGTTATTTTTTAGTGCGACAGAAATAATTATATCGAATTCATCTAATTGGATTTAAATTTCTATCTATAAAATTTTATGACTGTGTAAGCCTCGTTTCTGCCATTCAACATTGTATATTTTAAATTATTATTATAGAAAACTTTCCTACTGTAAAAATTCCAAGGACTCTGAAAATGGTATTAAAATTTAATAACAATTTGGTTAGATAGATTTACCAATGCCAAATCTAGCCAAATATCGGTCACTTTTTAAACTTCATCGGGATTCACATGTCGCACCACACATTAATAGCTTTTTTAATAACAATTTAATTGAAAAGAAGTAAATTCTAGTATAAATTTCTAGCTCTATATAACTCCGTACCTTTGTAACCTCTCTCGAATGGTGCTCGCCACCTGTTGGTCGATTTTCAAAACTTCGCTGCGCACCACATATTTATCATTTTTTAAAATTACAATTTAAATGAAAATCTTTAAATTTAATTATTGCTAAACCTTCCTTGAACCATGAGGATGATTTAGTTTAAGTTTCGAACAGATTGGTTTACTAGTTTTCGTGGTTAGTGATCACAAACGAAAAATGGCTTCTCCTTTTAGATAATAGTATAGACGTTGATTTTTTCTATTTTAATTTAAATTAACTACGCTTAAAATATGAATAGGAAATTATTATTCACTAAACCGAAACTTTAAAGTGACTTGTCCTGTTTAAAATAATAACTATAAATAATAATAATAAGTCTTGTTTCCAAGTGAAAATCAAATATAAAAATATGCCCCCTGAAAAGGCGCAGCTAAAATGTCATAGTTTATTAAATAGAAGCTTTAAAATATTTACATATATATCTAACTTTGAGTCCACCGGAACTAGAAGTTCTAGCTAGTAGAAGTAAATCCGTTATTCTATATTTTGTAATTTATTTTTATGTCAGGTATTGTTTTCCCTATATTTCTATTATTGGTCATAAGGATTAATAGTGATGTATAAGTAGTGATGTATTATTATTTAAAATTATCTAATTGTAACTTCTTTACTTATGAGAGCGGGCGAAGCCGCGACGGGAGGCCATTTCATGTTTTACATACATTACATACAATTTTTCTTCAAAAATTACATAATGAATATATTATATATTATAGCTAAGGCCTCACATTTAGGCCTCATTTGATATTTTGTAACTAACTCCCAAAATAGCCCCAAATAATGGGGTGTATAAAAAAAATGACCGTTTCTAAAACAAATATTTGTATTATTATTTCATTGATATGAAATATAATCAATACTCAAAGTATAGTCCATTATTATCTACCGTCATTACCCATCTGCCAGCCAATTACTCGATGCCACGCTGATACCATTCCTTGGGATGGCTGGCAAAGCATCCCAGCAAGTTGGACAGCATTTCCAACTTCCGCAAAATTATCAATTTTTTTTCCCTTGAAAAAAATGGGCTATGGATCGAAACAAGTAGTAATCAGAAGGTGCGAGGTCTGGACTATATGTTGGATGAGGCAGGAGTTCGAACCCATGAAGTTCTGTAAACTTTTCTGCTGATTGTTAAGGAGTAAGTTCGTGAGGGACCAGTATTCAGGTATTTTTCACCTTCCCCATGGAGCGAAGATGGCGACTAACAGTGTCTTTCGACACACCACACTCCCTGGCAAGTTCGCGAGTATTTGTGGACGGATTTGACCCAACAGCTTCCTTCTGAACCTAATCAATATCCATTACTGGCCGCCCGGAGCTCTTATTCCTTTCCAACGTCGTATCTCCACTTATACATTTTTCAAACCAACGCCGCGCAGTGCGCTCTTCAAGGACACCTTCCCCTTCATATTTAATAATTTCACGAGTTGCTTTAGAGGCTGTGATTTTTTTTTTCTAGTAATGTCTTAAAATTACGAGAACTTCGTAGGACACTGTCATGTTTCTTCATTGAAATAAATAACTGAACTGAGGCTTTTTTTTTTAAGAAGTCCAGTGTTAGTAAACAAGCTTAGAGAATGTTCTAAAGGGATTATTAAGTATTGGTAAATAAATAAATAGCATTAAGATATTTACAGACTTTTGAACTCTGGAATTTGATAAATCGGTCATTTTTTTTATACCCCCTACTATTTTTAAATCTTAATATTAAAGAATTTTAGAATCCTTTTAACAATACATATTACCCTTCAAAATAGTGAAACTAAAATGTAATCTATGACGGTTAATGAATTTCAAATTTTCAGGACACGGTTAATAAAAGAGGGAGGGAATGAAAAATTCATTATAGGAAAATTTGATTTTTTTTTTTTTTTTCCAAATATTCCTATACATAATAGCGTCAAATATTTAGTGTAGCAATAATGGAAAGAAAGAACAAATTTTTATTGGCTCGCTCTATCATGTTATAAAGATTATTTCCCAATCAACTAGTTAATAATAATAACCAGTCGATTTAGCGATGAGACAATAAAACTATTATCTAAGAGCAGTTAAGTTAAATATATTCCTAGTCATCGTGTGCCTAGGTTCGGGGATAGACAAAGCGGTAGCTGAGTTGGCAGGGCTCGACATCTGGCCTGGCACGAGTCCAACTCCTCCCTTCATTCTGAGAATTGTTGCTTTGAATTGCTATCGGGGGTTCCATGTTTGAATAATTGGAGGTAATTAATTATCGAACCTAAAACCTTGTGTAATTTGTACTGAATCAATAATTACATCGATCATATAATCTTATAAATATGTACACTGTTTGGATGCAACATTTAAAAAATATGGAAAAAACTACTTGGTAACGGTCGGCTTACGAACCGCCACCAACCTGGCTTGAACCGCGCTACACCGACCTGTTCGATTCTTACGCTTCACTTCACTTCACTGAGTTTACATTTATCGATAGCTCTTCCCTATAACCTCAAATGTAAACAATTACTTCTACAGTCTCAACTTGGATTGTGTTGTTTAGTGTGTTACATTCATATTTAGTCTTCTTAAATGTAAATAAGTGAAACAGAAGTTAACAAAATGAGTTTCATAAAGGATTAAGTGTTTTATCAATTCCTCTTCTCTAATGTGTTAAAGTGTTACAAAACTTAAGAACATTAATTTGTACATGGATTTGGTTTTTTATATATTTTTATTTGTTGTATCAATTTAAGTGATACAATTTCAGTATACATATTTTGTGAATGGATTCTATGTCATCCATAATACTTATTACCCTAAAAAAGTGAGACAGATTGTATACCTAATTAATTCAATAAAACACACCACTCTAAAAATAAATGTGAGAAAATATAGCAGAAATTAACATCATAACTTTCGACAAGGATTCTGTCTTATATTATATAATGCCTTATAGCATGTAGAATGGACAATGTGAAAAATGTCATATTATATAATTGTAAAACTATTGGGCTAATGTTATAGATTGATGTATTTTTAAAAAAATTTAGAAGCCTGATAATGGAGCACTTTCTCCGAAACATGTAGCTACAAATGTTAAACAAATAGTAGTTATGTCAAATAAAAACTTAAGGATTCTGTCTTTTACATATTTATAATTTGTCATTTACACTTCCCTGACATCAGAAAGTTCATCAGGAATTAACATTACTAGTGGTTTAGCATTATATTAATTCTGATTTAACATAATATTAATTCCTAATTGATTTAGTGTCTTATATTTTGATATTTTGTTATTTCCACTTCATTATTTTCTTTTTTCTCATTTCAATATTAGAAGGTAAACAGAAGTTAATATTACTTTGAACACGGATTTAGAATTTGTGTGAAAATGAATAACCTTTCCTCTCGAAAAGTAGCGACTAAAACAACGAAATAAATCGGAAGAAGGGTAGAATCGATAATAGGTATTCTGGGCGCGCGTAGGGGTCGGCGGCTGGTGAGCCGACCGTTACCAACTGTTTATTTATATATATTTTTTTTTTTTTTTTTTTTTTTTTTTTTTTTTTTTTTGCATTATTTGACATATTAAAATTGAAAAAAAAAACTCGAATTCTTCCTGAATGGATCTATAATTTACTACTTTTCCCAATTTACATTTTGGAATTAAAATACACCCATAATACCTTTTATCGATACTATAAAAATATTTAATGTTTAAACTTTCACTGACATAGGACAAGCAGTGAGCTTTGATATAAGTGTTAACTGCGTGATCTGAGGCAGCCACTGCTTAGAGCAGGTAGAAGCCGCAGTTGCTTGAGTAAGACATAGGCCTTTGATGTTGCCGCCCCAACTTCCAGGGTTAAGGGTTAAGGGGTGGGGGGGAAACGGTGTTCACAATTTATGTTTACACAATCAATACATGTCTCTAACTTATGACATTTCACTAAGCATTTATAATATGTAGGCATTAAATGGCAATTCTGCTTCATATCCAACATATTTTAGGATTTTTTTTTTTTTTTTTTAAATTATCTAATTTATCTCCTTTGTCGACTTCAAAAAAGTATATGACTCTGTTGACAGAGTAACACTTATGGAAATCCTGAAGGAGTACGGCGTAGACCGAAAGACCAGAAAATTGATAGAAGTCCAACAATGCAGGGGCGAAAATAGGTACGAAATACCACCACATCAAGGTTAAGTGTCTCGCATATGCAGATGATCTGGCTCTGCTAGCAGATTCAGAGGAACAGGCAGTAGACCAAATTAACACACTCAAAGAAATAGCTGAAAAAACAGAACTACAAATATCTTTCGAAAAAACAGAACTGATGACCACAGATACAAACTTCAGAAAGAAAATAGTGGAAACTAAATATGGGCCAATCAAAGTAACACAGAAATTTAAATACCTAGGGGAGATCATCTGCAGTAGAGGATTGGAAAGGGAAAGCATGAAGGAAAAGATCGCTAAACTAGAGAGATTAAGCTTTGTAACCAGTAACATTTACAATAAAAAGAGCCTGTCCATAAAAGCAAAGATGAGGCACTACAATACTGTAGTAAAGCCAGTTATACTATATGGGACAGAGACCATGAACCTCCCTAACCTGGAAAGAATGCTGAAAGTAGAAAGAAAGATCCTAAGGAGAATTTATGGCCCTAGGAAAACCCAGGAAGGATACAGGTTAAGATCAAACGAGGAGATCTACAAAGAAACAACGAACATAGAGACGGAGATAAGAATTAAGAGACTGAAGTTCTATGGACACATAGTAAGAATGCCTGAGGAAAGACTTAATAAAGCTATTTTTCAGAAAATTTGGGATTAAAATAGTGCTCAAAGATACATAAAACAGCTAAAAGAGGAGACCAGCAAACTGGGGATTGAGGACCGTGACTGCCTTGATAGAGAAGAATATAGAAGGAAACTACAAGAAATAGCGGTTCTTGTGGACAGGAAGGAGCCGAAGGAGGGTATGGCCTGGACAGAAGAGAGGAAACAGAGGCAATCAGAAAGAATGAAGGAGATATGGATGATGAGAAGGAACAGAATCCATCTTATCCATCTTCATGGATTAAAAATCCATCTTTGTAATATTCGCGTGGTCTCTATGGCCTTTTCGTTAAAAAAAAAAAAAAAAATATTTATCTAATTAATTTATAATATAAAGAACTTGCTGGCTGATATTTTCGCAGCCAGACAATAATTCCTTTTTTATTTTACTGTTATGTTATTTTAAGGGGACAAGGTATCCCAGAATATGGGCAGTCCAGGTATATAGATAATAATAACCATAGCAGTTTTTTTTTTTTTTTTTTGCCCTTAAAAACAAATAACGAACTTATATAGTCAACGCTTTCATCTATATCCAAAAAGGATTACTATATCATTAATTTTACTATAGAAAAATGTGAAAAATTTCTCTTAATATATTGGTGATCTGGAAGCAATAAACCATCGGAAGCGTTGCGACCATTATCGCTGCCGCGTACCGCATTGCAGTACAGCTAACAGAGTAAAGTTTGAAAAATAGAGAGCAGAGAAAGGAGAAGTGATTATAAATTAATTATTGAGGCTGATGAATGGACCCAGTGTTGGGCTGGTGCTGCCGTTAATTCAATGTAAATTAATTGAGCCCGGGGTGACTTGAGCTCGAGTTGCACACTATCTCAGCTTATAGATCAAAACTCAACCCGTCCGGAAAATTAACTCATCCACGAATACCGCATGTAACTCTATAATTTCCTGCTAAGTAAACAGATATATAATGTTTAAAAAAAAAACAAGAGCAATGTTCTTTTTACAAGATCCAATCATTATGTGAGTAGTCAATCCCTCGCTGAATTTGTTTCAGATTTCTAAAAAACAATAGATCTTAAGCAGTCTAGTTTATTCTCAGCTATTAGCTATTTATTTTTGTATTCAGCCTATCAGATTTATTCTATGCATCCCCAGACGTTCTCACATATCTCACCGGTTTTCTGAAGTTGGGTAGATTTACTATTTTTTCTGACGCCAATACTTGTGCACTCATATTTCAATCCTGAAAAAACAAAAACATCACCAATATTCATGACCCTTCTCTGCGCTTCTCCATCTACCTCTTATATACTTGAACCCTACTCCTGCATATCCAACTAAATCCTTTATCATCCGCGCTTTCTATTTATGAAATTCATTGCCCATCTAATTTCGAAAATGCTCCTCTCTAACTTCCTTTAAACCATTTCTTTACCTCCTGAATTTTCAATCTTCCGAGCAAATGTAAAACATGAATATTTATGTAATATACATTATAATCGCATGCATAAGAATATCCTTTTACAAGATTTTCTTTTGTAACTCATAATTTAATTATTAATCAAGTTTTATTATTAATAATTATTATAGCCAGATGATTGCCCTATGTACTTATATCATATGTTATTCTTAGGGGTCAAGTTGTCCCAGAATAATGTTCATTTTCTTCTTCTTCTTCTTAAAAACGTAATATTTTTACACGCTCTAGGTCTATTAGTGTTCTTCGGATTGAAAATTTGACGATTTGACTAGGAACTACCGTTTTGGAGCTATATTGATTTGAATAAAAAAAGTCACCTTTTGTCTGCTTATTTTAAGTTTTGAGGCGTTTTTGACGGGGTCTACCTCCGTTGGTTTTTCTCGGATAGAAAATTTTCCGAAAGCCTCCTGATTAGAAATTTAATGGAGAATTTTTTTTGTTATAAATCTTAAGCCATGTTGTAAATCCCTTCTTTTTCTCATTTTCATTTCGAAAATGATTAATTGTTAATTTAATTTAATTATTTATTGGTGTAATTTGATACTGTTAATTCTAAAATGTAAATAAGGAAAATCAGGATATTATTATAGATAGACACATCCATGATCTATTGTTTTTCCTAGTCAAAGAGAAATTAAATTTTTCAATCTTTAATCTATTTATTGAAATATACAACTATATAGAAATAAATAAATGCGTCTAGTAAATATGAAATAACATACATTTGTATTAGTCCAGTCAATAAACACTGTAGAGAGCATGGAATATGCAATAATTTTTGACTTCATAGCTTCGTTAGGAATAGTTAGAAGGTAAACATACTAAAAGTCCCCGCCCCTGGGGGGTGAGCTGACGGTGGGGAGGAAGAAGTTCAATTTTTTTTTCGATAATATATAGAAAACGGTTGACTCTAGAAAAATATGTTTTAAATGAACATAAAAGCTAATTAAATTTCCTATAAAATAACGTGATTTTCGGGAAAAAACAAATGTCGCCTCACTTTTTGTCAAACTTTTGTTTCTAGTACCTTCCACGATCGTTTCTTAGAAAAATGTCAGAATCAAATTTGTAGAGTATTAAATTTACTTTAATTTCATGTATACATTTCTGGTATTTGAAGCAAATTTTTAACAAAAAGTGAAGTAAACATTTTGTTTATTTCTAAAATTATCGATTTTTAATAACGTATATCTCAAAAACTGTTGGAATTTCGACGAATATGTACATGATTAATTTTACAGGAAATTTAATGAGCTTCAATTTTGATTTGTAGCATATTTTTCTGGAGTCCACCTTTTTCAAGATATTATCGAAAAACTAAATGGGGACGTTCTCCACTCCCCCCCACCGTTAGCTTACTCCCCCAGGGGCGGGGACTTTTAAGTATGCTATGAAGTCAAAAATTATTTCAGCACTCATTGACTGGAGTATATATCTTTTTTATGTTTTATTTTTAACTGCAATCGATTTTTTTTTTTTTTTTTTTTTTTTTTTTTTTTTAACCAATATTTTAACTTTAACCTTAAAATAATAAGTTGTATCTTTTTAGATTTCTCATTTATTTTGTAACTCATATTGCAATTATTAATCAATTAACATATCCATGTTATTCTTAGTGGACGAGTTGTCAAAGACTAAAGTTTATTTTCTTCTTTCTGTCTTATCTCTTCTTTTATTAGAGATTCAAGAAGAATGACTCAATATAAATACAAAAAACTTCAAAAAACATAAATGTAATTTTTAAAATACTAAGATACAAAAAAGTAATTTAATTCAATCATTTTACACTTATGAGAAAATATAGGCGCAATGGTTTTAAAAGGCTCTAAATCTAAAATAACGTTTTTTTTAAAAATTCCCAAGCTTGAAAAGTGTGGGAGTTCTGGCCAATAACCATTAATTTCAATTTGGAACCTTGATTATTCCTATACGTTAGGGACAACGAACAACCCGAAATATTTTATTGTTTGGTTAGAATACGGAACAAATAGCTCCCATTTATTTTAATCTGATGATTTTCTGTTGCAAGTAAAAAAAACTAGAAGGTAATAGTATTAAAATATTTTTAAAGAAATCAATCATACAAAGAACCAGCGGCAAAATCTATAGTAAGATTTTCTATATACTATTATATGACGATGTTTTATTCGATCGGAAGAAAACGTGTACTAATAATAATTTTTATTTTATTTTATTTTTTAATACTAGCTCAAAAAATAGTATTATTGCTGTTTTAAACAGAATTTAGTTTGTACACGATTAAATACTTAATATAAATAAATACTTGAACGCCTTCAACAACACTGTTCAGCATCAAAATACTTCAACAAAAATGTTTTATTATGTTTTGAAGTGTGCTATACACGAATCCGAAGTCAGGAAATCTCGATCAGGCACCATTTTTTGTCAAATTTTTGTAGGTCGTAAAACTAGTTTTTTTTTTTTTTTTTTTTTTTTTTTTTTTTTTTTTTTTTTACATTTCGAGCATTTTTTAATCATTGAAAGCTTGAACAACAAATTAAAAAACCTATTTGATTTTGAAACTTTTATAATGTATTGCAAAATGAAAAGCCGTCCTTCCTGCCCTTGCTGGAGTATAAGAGGACGTTAAGCCCCAAAAAAATATTAAGTATTAGGCTTTGTTGTATAAATGACATTGTTTAGACCATGGGCTGCAGCATGTCCTCAAAAATTCATTTTTTGCATTCCCATTTGAATTTCTTCCCTTTTAACTTGGGAACAGTTTTTGATGAACACGGAGAACAATTTCATCAAGAGACAGCCCAATTAGAAAAGAGGTACAGCGGTAAATGCAATGAGAAGATTCTCGCCGACTTCTGTTGGACACGTAATATAAAGTACAAAAGGAAAAGGTATTCCATGAGGGGTCCATTATATTTTTTTCCACAAATATTTGACCTTTCTTTTACGATACGCTGTACCTGGCCCACCAGCGCACGCCAGGCGGACTAGCCATTCCCTATACAACTATCGTAAACGACACTTTTGAGCTTTAAAGCAAGGTGGTTCTAATCCGAGCTCTAAATGTGTCACTAGCTCTTGGACTATAAGTTCTTAGTAATCCGGACCATATGATAGTTCGGACGACCTCCGATATATACAGTTTTAAGGCTATAGTAAAATGATTATCGATTATTATTTTACATATGCTATATCTCAATATAGAATTGATATACGAGAGTTGTATTATCATTATTGTTAATAGCTTAACAGAACAATCACTAGACAGAGGCATGCCTGTTAATATTTCATTCTGTATAATACCTTTGATTTCTCATACGAGCCTGCGTCAACTGTAACGCCAGAACAGTAGCGATAAGGGCAAACTGGTCACAAGAACCGAGTTAGCAGGAAGGCCTGATATAACCGCGATCTCTGTCCCAGATTGTCCGTTATTCCCATTATTTCATCCAGTGTTTCGTCCTCCCGTGTTCAGGATTCATGCGGGAGTTTCACGATAATCCATTACATTCTGAAACTTCAACCTCGTGGAGTAGCGACTCACAAAAGATGGAGTACTATCCGACCCTAGATCAGACGCCGAAGGTTCGCATAGACGATAAGGTAGGCTAGGCGCTAGATGAGCGGTGCTATTATCAATTAGTGAAGCGAGTCTTGAGTTGATTAGAAGCCCTAACCAACTTCCTTGTTCCTGATAGCAGCCCTCTCTATAGATGACTCTATTATTATTGATAATACAAAATAATTGCATTATCCTTATATTCATCACAGAATGGGAAGACTATATACTATAAGTTTATTAGATTAAATTCTCTTAAAATGTCAAAAACAATCGGTTGCAGTTAAAAATAAAATATAAAAATGAACTTTATATTCACATTAACATGATTTATTTTTTTTTTATATTTACAGGGTGACTACCTCTAAGTGCAAAAAAAAAAAAAAAAAAAAATGGGTGAAACTAAACGAAAAGTGTAGAAAAATGCCGCGGACCTTACCTTTCTATTCCAATCCGTTGCAGATATACGATAAATTAAAGACTTTTTTGAGGTAAACACGTTTTTTACCATAAAAGCTGTAATATCTCCATCTTTAAAAAATATTTTTTAAACTTTTACCACATTTTCGTATTTAGCATTAAATTTCGTATAAGAGCAGAGTACATGTAACCTTGAATTTTACGACTTTGGGATCTAAAGAACAGCTTGATCTTCACCTTATTTAGGGAAGTCACAATGTCTTATTTTACTTCAACGCTCACCGTTTTTTGAAAAAAACTATCCACAAAACTGCATCTCATAAACCTCATAAAAACTTGCAAATTTAATCAGCTTTTGAATGATATATTAAAAGTAATGATCCTGTTTCGATTTCATGGATAAGTTTACTTTTAAAATAAAAAAAACATGCAATGTGCTTTTATCTAGAACGCCATGGTTTATTCTAATGTATTTAATTTCTCTATTAGGAAACATTTTTCTTCCTAGACTTAAATAATTTATGTAGCTTCGAAAAACACAAACACATTATTTATCAGTTATATGCAAGCTAGTACAATTTTCAAAATCATTAGAGACTATTCCGTTTATTCGTGATATCACCAGGAGAAATATTCCTGGAAAGGATTTAATATTCATTTACTAATGAAACCTTCCCTCCTATCCCTTTCCAGGGTCCGTTAAAAATATTTTCCTCAAATAGTGTACTAAAAAACCTCTCTTTTTCAAGGAAGTCATGAATATAGGTGAGTTGTTTGGTTTCAAGGATTGAAATATGAGTGCAACTAGGAAGTATTGACGTCGGAAACTGGGGTAAAGCCACCCAATTTCAGAATAACTGTGAGATATGTGAGAACGTTTGTAGATCCCGAAAATAAATCTAATAAAAATTGTGAATAAAAAGAACACCAAAAAATATAATGATTCCAAGAAAAAAGACACACCCCTCTCAAAATATGCATGCTGTTATTCTCTGATATATTATGTTATGGATTTTTTACTCTCATTCTTGATTTATCAAAACCTCCTGATATTCTCTTTCGCATAAACATTCATTCAGTAGTTCCGCCATAATTTAAGACTTGAAGAAAGTCCATTCGTAATACGCCGTTTTCATAATGTTCCTCAACTCTGATTATGGATCTCTATAAAACTTGTTAAACTCCTCCTGAATTTAGTAGCTAGTGAATCGGTGGACGTCAGCCAAGGAGGTCCTTTTCAGTGAATAGATATTGAGTAATTTAAATATAAAACAGTGGGAAGGAAGAAGTGGCCTCCTAGGGATAAATATTCACTTCTCACCCCACCCAACCCTCCCCCCCCCCCCAGCAACCCCTCATCCCCACCCCCGCCCCTACATAATGCAGCAGTCGGTATTATCTTGTCGCCGATTCCTGTTTCTCGAATAAATTTCCCCACCTTTTATGACAAAAGACAATCTCCATATTGTGGTTTCATATAAGATTCTAGAAATTATTAAAGCCACGGTTTAATAATTGTATTCACAAAAGTTGTTAAATAATACTTTATCTACCCGTATTTGTTGCCGACTGATAATGCTGTTATATTAAACTTATAATTTTTTTTTTAATTAACTAATATTTGCCAAACTGACTCATCACAGCCTGCCACCACGAGAAATCCAAAAACCCATAATAGTGAAGGGCCGTTCCGACTTAAAAGCGGAACGCGATTTTACGTTCCGTTCCACTATTGGAACCAGTTCCAGTTTTCGTTCCGTTCCACTTCATGACTAACCTACTACATACTAGTGAAGGACAGTCCGAGTTAAAAGTGGAATAAGATTTTACGGTCAGTTCCACTTTTCGTTCCACGTCAGTTTGACAAACCTACTACCTATGTAACATGCATCTTCGTTCCATCATTTGCTGTGACTTCGAGCTGTAAACCTCCTCCTTCTATTTTGTAATTAAAAATAATATAGCTACTATAATATTAAGTAAGTTTAAATAGCTAAGTATACTTACTAAAAAAAATGTATACTTTTGAAATAGTATTATTCAATCAAGAATTTATTTTATTTTTGGTAAAAAGTTAGCTCCAAGTATAGTGCACAATTGAGCGAGAATTTTCCAATTACATTTGTTCCGAGAAAACTGGCGTAATCAATTCTTGTGACATTAGCTTTTGAACAAATAGCAAAAACACCATTTCATTACATATGCAGTAAAACCTTCTGTGGTTCATTTCCATGAATCCAAAAAAAAAAGAAGAGCTCTGTAGAATAGAAACTTTCAAAGAAAGCTGTTTATTTTGAAGATTCTCTTGCGTGGGGTGGTGGGGAGGAGAGAGGGGGGATCAAGGCAACAAAGCAGTCGGAACAACCTTGGGTGGAACGAAACCAGAGATCTTTTGGCTTTGGTTTTCGTTCCAGGTGGAAAGAAAAACTTGGGCGATTCGTTTCGTTCCAAACCGGTTCAAAGCTGGAACCAGTTCCAAGTTCCGTTCCACTCAGAACGACCCATCACTAACCCATAACCCTTCTAAGAAGCAGACTCAGCTGGGCCGTACACAAAGGAGAGTTTTTTATACCATTCGCCTACTTGTATATATGACTGGTATCTCCAGCCGCGGATTCTTCCTCTCTCATAAGGAAAGAACTTTTAGACAATTTTAACTAATAATTGAAATTTTATTTCTAACCATAAAAGTATATGACAGTGTGGCATACTTCGTTTCTGCCACTCAACATTCTACATTTAAATTCTTATTATTGTAAATTTCATTATTGCTAACACTTGTTAGAACTATTTAAATTATGTAGTTAAATTTTGGAACAGATGGGTTCAGTTAGTTTTACCATTGTAAACTCTATTGCTGAAAGGTGCCAACCACATACCGGTCGATTTTCATACTTTACTGTTTTCCATATATTATTGCTTTTTTTAATAAAAAATTCTTTGAAAATCAGTTGATTTTATTATTGATAAACCTTCCTGAAACTATGAAGATGATGTAGTTAAAATTTGGTACAGATCGGTTCAACAGTTTTCTTGGTTAGTGATCACAAACGAAAAATGGCTTGTCCTTTTATATAGTTGTATAGATAGTCTGGATATACACTTTAACTTAACTTCCAAACTCAAACTACCAAGATGTGGGAAACGATTCATATGTTATCAACTTCGAACCTTCGAGCCATTTAATTAAAATTTAATTCCCAGTTTATTTGGTAAAATCTGCTGAAAACTCACCATAAGCATAGATCTTTTCAAACCTGAAACGGTATCCTGTAACCGGCTGAAATGTTTTTGGGGATTTATTTCAGAACCATTATCTTTTGCCATGAATGCCTCTACGCAAATCTCATACTGCTATCGGATTATATTGATGGATTTTATCAGTGACTGAGAAGAGGAAAATTGAATTTTTTTCCCCCCTAACCTATTGAACCCATTTCAAATTTGCAGGAACTCAAGCTTCGTAGTGATACGCTTATATAATAAGTCGTTACAAAATTTTTTTCGCATTATTACATTGTAGACGATCAATTCACTCTTTTAATGCTTATTATGACGTAAAAAATGTATATATCATTATTTATAGTGACTAATCCATTATTTAAATATTTATGCGAAATATCTCTTCTATTCCTACCATTTTATACATTTCAGTTAATATATTAGGGAAAAATTTGTTATTCGTTGTTTTCTGAATTATTGGATAAAAGTACTGATTATAAAGCCAGTGGCTCAATATATTTTACAGCGGAACGTGAAAATATCTTGCAGAATTTTCAGCTAGGCCATTCCAAATATTCTAGATCCAGAAAAATTCTAGAAATTGTGTTTAGAAGTGTGTTTAGCACCCTGTCCTACCGTTTTAACACTGACTATGGTATTTCTTGGAAATGAAATATTTTTAAATTCTTTTAGATAGCAACGAAGAGGTATGAAAAAATTTGAGTGTCAGGCAAAAACATGGGTTAAATTAAATAGCTAAAATGGTGGACTTAGTGTGTCCTGTGCAAAGAATTAAACGGGGAAGAGAGAGTGCCTTTTGTAAAAATGAATTAATCAATATAATTTTTAACAGGAATGAAGGAATTTATTGAAAAGAAAAAAACAAACATATATCTATTACAGGAGGAGGTTTTGGCTCTTAATATAAATAATACAAACATGTATGAAAATTAGACAAAGATTAAACACTGTGTTTTTCTGTTACTATCAATTATAAATTTCTGCATAAATAAATAGAAATAATGCAAACATATATAATATTACTTTGTGAGAGTAAAATAAAAAGAAGAAAATAAAACAATAATAAGAACTACTTTCAACATAAACTTAATAACAAAAAATTATAGTTTAAAAAAACTAGAAAAATACGCATTTATAGAAAACCTAACTAAAAAGCTAAGTGTGGTGAACAATTTGCAGCAGTCGGATCTTTTAATTTCCCTGTATCATTCGTGATTTTTTTTTTTCAATTTTAACACAATTTATCCAAAATCAATCAACAATTGTTGGTTTTTTGACATATTTCTGAGTAGGAATGGGCAAATATTTACTTCAAAAACCCTATCTTGCACAAAATTTAATGACCTAATATTTAAGTATATACCATGTTTCGATTGGATAAGCCATTTCTGTGTTATGGACTGTTAAACATGACCAAAACAATCTTTTTTTTTTTTTAAGTGTGCAAAATTAGTCGATGTTTGACAATCGATTGTGGCTAAACGCCTAAATCAAATTCAGCTTAAGGGATGTCTTTAGAACCACAATTTAATAAAGTTTAATTTTGTGAGTATTGAATTTTTCGATTGAAACCATTTTTTTTTATATGCTTTTTTTTTCTCGAAAATCTGATAAAAGTACAAAAAGTTTGGGTTTTACTGCCCCCCCCCCCCAAACATTTTCACCTCATCAAATTTAGTTTCATTTTTGATATTTTATTCTCGGGACCCGTCTGGACCATACAAAAAGATAAAACCTACTACTTCACCTTTTGCAAGGTTGACTCCCATTTTGGGGGTAATTCAATTAGACTAAACGAGGACATTAGGACAAAGTTGTGCAATTATTGTATTGTCATCGGTCCTTGATACCTATGCAAATTTTCAAGTTAATCCGATAGCTGGAAATAGGTGAAAAAAACGATGAAAGATTTCGTTACATACAGGTGAACTTAATAAAATCATATTTAAGAGGTGGATGGAGGAGCGCGGAGTAAGGTCATGAATATACCTGGGGATTTTCGTTTTTAAGGATTGAAATATGAGTGCAACTAGGAAATATCGACGTCAGAAATTAGGGTAAAGCCACCCAATTTCGGAATAACGGTAAAATATGTGAGAACGTCCGGAGATCCCTAGATAATAAATTAAATTTTATTTTATGCCAGTATCACTCCTTTAGTTTTGAGTCGAACTCATCGAATATTTACATCTCTATGGTTGCCCAAGATCCAATCAACTGTTTAAATAAAAAAGGATGTGGCTGTGTCATGGTCACGGCCGTGTGTTGTACGTGAATACGTTTATATAACGGGTTTTGTTTATTTCGCTTAACGTCACTTTATGCTGCTATGGCTAATCGGACGATGCCTACGGTGGGAGTCCTAAATTTTGTCTATCCAGGTAAAATTAGGATAGGGTTCTTTAACGAATACCTGACATCGCACAGGCTCGGGACCCCCATTTTACGTCCCTTCCGAAGGACGGCATAGCTAAGGATTTTTTACTCCCTTTAAAAAATCCTAAAGTCATCTGCCGGGCTGCGAACCAGCGATCTTGGGTGTTAGTAGGTTGCTATGCTTACCACTACACCACAGGTGACCCTTTTTTATAACGTGTTATATTTTTTAAATAAAATTTTTTTATTTATGTACTTAGGATAAAAGCAAGTAAACTAATAATTAATGTGTCACAATAAAACTTTATTAACTATAGGTCTGTGATACGAAAAGTACCTACGACACAAATGGCATACAAGATACATTGAGATTTCTGGTAAACTTTAAATCAATACAGGTATTACCTAACGTTGTTGGAGAAGTTTCAATATAAGACAAATTGGACTCGCTGAGCATGAAGTCGGGCAATGAGCGGTTTTGTGAGACATCAACATGAAAGTATCCAACTATCATAACTGGTGTACTAAGATCAGGTTCGTAATCGGGTATAATTTTAGCGATGTTTTTGGAATATTTTATCAGCGATCGTAACATAAAGAGTTTAATTTCTGCTAACGCTTTGCCCGGGTAGATATACACACTCCTAAGTAAGACTAAGACGTCATTGGCTTTTAAGTTTACTAGACGGACATTAGCTGGTTTTGCATCTTTGAATGGAATTTTCCATCCAAGTTTCGCTGATTGGCATATAATCAGATCGGTTGATGATTGTATCATTAGAGATGTCTTCTGAGAGCGCTGCCAAGCTTTGTGCATTAATGATGATAATAAGTATAGAACAATGCTGATCAGGAACTTTTACGTTCCCGGCACTGCTGGATTCGGTCATATGGTGTTTTATTATTACCATTCGATTGTTTCTGAGACGTCCTTACCAACCGTATACGATCTCTGTATTTGGTTTTGGCTTTTCGACGCGTATAGGCCGACTTTATATATTTTTGATAATATTTCTTTTATTCTAACACCTTATAATATTAACTGTCACTACTTTAAACTAATGTTTTATATACAATCGATGGATTTTGACGACATCTGACGACTAAAACTCAGATGATCCTTTGATCATTTGATCCTTTAGCTATCCAGTGGTATAATTGAGTTTTGGATGTAGAGGATAGATTCGAAACTACAACGCAAAACTGTATCCCCCGATTTTGTTATTAGGTTTTTTTGGATTGCTCCCGTATGATAGTTAATTTAAAGACGTATTCACGTCAAAATAAATAAAAAGAGTATTCTATATTAAGATTTTTATGGCACTACCCATTACAAAATATAAAATAGTATGCTTGTAATATTTGCTGAGTTCTGTACGTTTTTTCTTGAGATTTGAGAAAGAAAACCGTGTAAGGCAGAGAGGGTAGTGACACTAGCAAGTGTACTTTGTCGGGTTCTTTAATTATTGATGTCAGTGACTTCAGAGGGTGGGGCCCAGCAGGAACCCTTCAAGAATTCAGGGAAGCCGGTCATCCCAACGTTTCTCTCAATGTACTTCGTACTTCACTGGCTTTCAAGCGTTTTGACGACTAAAGATAAATTGAACTTAATTATTTATGACAGTAATTTTTTATTATATGTACTACTAGCATACCCCGTCGCTGATATAGAAAAATCCATTGAGCAGATTAAGAAGGATCATCGATATTTAACACCGGACCTTCTTCAAACAATACAAGGGTATTTATGTCAAACTTTTTTACCACGTTTTAACATTAAATGGCGAGAGGCTCGTAGAATCAAACGGTACTTTAAACAAAAAAATGAAACATGGCTTGAGAATAAATCCATAAATATTAGCATTCCACAAATAAATACAGGTGCATGGACTACCCATGACTTGGGTGGACGCCCTGAAAAGGCTTTCAACGAATCTTGTGCTCGATCCCAACAATATAAAATTAAAAGTCTCCGTAATAGTTTTTCCGATGATATAATCCTAGCAGCAGCCAAGAAAATTTCTGGAGAATCAGTTAAATGTTTCAGTCCTGATAAAGCTTTAGCACTAATCCTAGACGCGTCCCTCTCAAAATATCAATACGAAATTCTGAGGAAATCAGCTAAAGAAATTGGATGTAACATTTTTCCTTCCTACAATCAAGTTCTTGCATCGAAAAAAGAATGTTACCCGTCTAATGTCGAAACAACGGAGAGTTACAGTAAAGTGGGTTTACAGGAGTTACTTGACCACACAGCTTCTAGGATTTTAAAGACCAAATCAGGAACAGATTTTGATAAGATTAGTCACAATCTTACTCTAGTATCGAAATGGGGTTGCGACGGCTCTGCTGGTCATAATGAATTTAAACAGACATTTTTAGGAGAAAACACCTCTGATGCAAATATTTTTTTGTCATCTCTCGTACCTCTTCATTTAAGTGAAAGTACTAATTCTTCTCTAATCATGTGGGAAAACACTAGACCATCTTCTACAAGATATTGTCGTCCTCTTCAATTTCAGTTCCTTAGAGAAAATCCGCTTACTATTAAGAATGAAGTGGACAGAATCAGAAATGAAATTATACAGCTCACTGAATCGGCCATCAATGTCGATGGCAGGTTAATCAGCGTGAAACATAAACTAATATTTTCTATGATTGATGGTAAAAATTGCGCAAACAGTCACAGAAACGTCAGCAATGGCCGTGTGTTTTATCTGCAAAGCTAAACCATCCGAAATGAACGATTTAGATAAAATAAAACTTAAATCTGAACAAGAAGAGGCGCTTTACATGGGGTTGTCACCCCTTCATGCTCGTATAAAATTCATGGAATGCATCCTACACGTAGCCTATAATAAGCCTTTTGCATCTTGGAGATCTAATGCCGAAACAAGATAGTTGAAAGACGAAACTAAATCAGAAATACAAAAGAAATTCAAACAGATTTTGGGCCTCAACATCGATGTAATCAAGCAGGGAGTGGGAACTACAAATGATGGAAATTCTGCGCGCAGATTTTTTGAAAATCCTGCCTTGACAGCTGAAATAACTGGAATCAATCAAGATCTTATACACCGATTCCGCATTATTTTGGACACTATCAACTGTGGGCAAGCTGTAGATCCTCAGAAGTTCGGGGAATATGCTTTAGATACAGCAATTTTTCTGAAAATAATCGCGGCTTCTCGCCAAAATGGCGATTATTTTTTGAATAACACAAAATCTCATAAATAACGAACTTAGATTATTCAAAAAATTAATTGAATTTCATTAGTTTATCAATAAAAACCTCGTTTTGAAGTAGGGAATTTAGCATTATTTCTTTAATGATATTTTCACACAAGGCAGTAATTTTTATCCTGGTTAAAGTTGCATTGATAGCACCTAATCAATGCAATTTTAACCAGGTACGTGAAATCCGATTTCGCAGAAATAATTTTATTGATCCATCTGGTTGGATTAAAATTTCTAAACACAAAAGTATATAACTGTTTGACAAACCTCGTTTTTGGCACTGAAGACTATAAATTTTAATTGTTATAATTATTATAGTAAAATTTATTATTATACACCTTCCTAGAACTATGAATATGTTGTAGTTAAAATTTGGTACAGTTGGATTTAATAGTTTGATCATTGGAAACTTTGTTGCAGAATGGCCACATATCGGTCGATTTTTAAACTGCACTAGGATCCACATGTCTCTCCATATATTTATAGTTTTTTTAATAACAATTGAATTGAAAATAAGTAAATTTTATCATAAATTTCTAGCACTATACAACACCGTACATTTGTAACATCTTACGACGAATGGTGCTCGCCACCTATCGGTCGATTACCAAACTTCACTGCGCACCACATATTTGTCGCTTTTTTATTGCAATATAATTGAAAATCTTTAGATTTTATTATCGCTAAACCTTCCTTGAACTATGAAGATTATGTGGTTAAAATGTAGTACAGACTGGTATGTGGTACAGACAATATGATTTTCGTTTGTGATCACTAACCACGAAAACTACTGAACCAATCGGTACCAAATTTTAACTATAGAGTTTCAATTGAATTGTTATTAAAAAAGCGACAAATTTGTATTGCGCAGTGAAGTTTGAAACTCAACCGATAGGTAGCGAGCGCCATTTTGAAAGAGAGGTTACAAAGGTACATTGTTATATCTGTCATCCCTGTGAATTAGCAGCTGTCTAATTTTGGCCAAAATTTTTCAAGAGACTAAAAAGAAACGTGAAAGTGTTTCCTTCATGGTGAATAAGTGTTTAAGTAAGATGTTCATTTTTAAAGATAGTTATTTAAAATGACATCTTACTTAACCATGAAGAAAACACCTCATTAGTCACTTAACTCATTTTGATAAAAATTTGACTTAAACACTTATTCACTTGGATGACAGATATAGGTCTTAAAATTTACTTGTATTCAATAAAGTTACAATAACAGGTATAAATATGTGTTGCGACTTGCGGATCCCAGTGATTTTTGAACATCTATGGCTATTAAGTTCACAATAAACTATTTACCCCATCTATGCAAAATTTTAATTTCACCACCTTCATATTTCTAAGAAGGTTTAGTAATGATAAAATTTACTAAAATAATAATAATTTAAACATACAATGTTGAGTGACAGAAACGAGATTCGCCACACAGTAATATACGTTTATAGTTAAAAATTCAAATTCAACCAACTGAAATCAACAGAATTATTTCTGAAAAATAAGAATTATTGCCATATATAATAAATAAATAAAATAAAACCTCAAAAGTTTTTTATTTTTTAAGAGTTATAAGAATATTTTATTTAACAATCAACCATTAATACATCCGAGATTTCGAATGAAGAATTGTAGGATTTGGTTCAGCAATTAGTAAGTTTCAACACGAGGTTGGAGTGGTGATATGAACCGCTATAACTGAGGCAGACCACCAAGTAACCAGCTATTATCTGTTTATCTCCACTGCTCTAGTCACCTCAATTAAATAAATTTATTGTTACAATCTGCTGGATAAAGACTTTTGTGGAATTATCTATTACCTTCATTTTTTTTTTTTTTTTTTTTTTAACTATCATAACAAAGCAAATGTTTTATTTCGCTGAATGAATTAAAATGAACTTTATTTGGGGGCGTTTGCTCCTGAAGAATAATTATAATCAACAATCTTAAATATATTTAACTGCCGTTATTATGAACACAAAGGGAAAAAAAACGTTACAACCCCTGAATGAACTTGGGGTCTGAACTTCGTAAAAAGTGCTGTTTCGAGAGCAACGGTAGTACAAGCAGATGATGTGGTCAACAATCACGCTCAACCGCCAGGTTTTGCTCCAAAGGGTATCCATATAGAGCCTTGGCGTATCTCAAGAGGGTCTCCAAGATTCTGGTTAAATCGATCCAAGGCAGAAATCGCTTAAATTATATTTTCTGCCTTCAGTCAGACTCTAACTCTGGTCCCAGGACTTGGAGTTCAGTGCACAATGAATAAAAAGGGATAAAATTAATAATACTACTAAAAACTTATCTAAAAGGAAAGTTAATTCAAAACATTTTTTTTTTAAATTCAATTTATTGAAATTTACAACTGTACAAGTATACATCAAGTAAATGTGTTTAAAAAAACGTTTACAATAACATGCCAAAACTTGAGAAGAACTACTCATCAGTAGCACTTCAGTAAAAAATAAAAGAATCTACACAAGAAGATCTCTGGGCCATCTTCTTTTCAGACGCCTCGGAGGATTATCGGTAATTGAGTGGGAAGCAAGTTGAGAAACTTGGGGATTTGAGTGGTTATGGAGCTTACTATGAAAGGATTGGTATCTAGTTTGGGCTAAATCAGCAACATATGGAACATTAAGATCTTTATGGATAAGTTTATTGCTGACAAAGTAAGGAGCATTGAGGATTTTTCGAAGGATTTTGGATTGTTAGGATTGAATGCGGGATGAATTGGATGGTTTAGTAGAGCCCCAAAGCTCAACTCCGTAGGTCCATATAGGTCTAATCACAGTCAAGTAAATGAGTCTTCAGTAATTAATTGGGAGCTTTGAACGTTTGTCAAGTAAATGTTGAAGTAGTCTGTAACGACGAGCAGTTTCTTGTCTTTTTAGTCTTGTATGTGGATTCCAAGTAATACGTTTGTCCAAGTGGAGTCCTAGGTAGCGAATCTGTTCAACAGGGATTAGTGGAATGTCATTAAAGGATATTGTAGGACAGGAAGTCGTAGGTTTACGACGAAGGGTAGAGGTAATTTGGTGTGATTTGTTTGGGTTTATTTTGATTCTCCATTTTTGACACCATTCGTGGATGTTTAGGATATGAGATTGGAGTGTTTGGGAGGCAAGGAAAGGATCATTGTTTACAATTCAAAATTAAAGTTAAAAAATAAAATAAATTAATAAAAATGAATAGCATTGAAAAGAAAAGTAAAAAGGGAGGAAGTTGCAGAAAGTGTAAGCTCTAGGAATAAATAATCGTTTGAAGGTTGCTGTATGGATATAGTTAGGGAGGGTTTAGAAGGATGGAGTACGGTGTATGCTACTAATTGATGACTTTTAATTTTTCGATAATCTAGGAAGCTGACTGTGTTCATAGAGATGTAAAGCAAAGAATCGATACAGTTTTGACGAAAGAAGGTACATTTTAACGTGTTACAATGAAAGACATGGTTAAGAATGGAATCTGTTCTGCCTATCATTGCACTCTTCACTTTAATGCCCAGTAAACTAGAGTAGTGTTCCCTATAACAGACGGTTTAAAGATAATCTTATAGTCTCTATCGTTCTCCCTGCTTTGATGGTCGTGCCTAAGGTTAAAAAGATTTTTTTAATTTTTTAACTCCGTATAATTGATTCTCGTTTATCTTGGTGAGCTGAACTCAGAAATGATCTTAGTTCAGTTCCATCACGTTAGAAATTTTAACAAATCGGAATGTGGCAAACGTGATGATGACCTTTACCTTCATCGACCAGCTGTGGAAAATTTGGAAAAATGAAGTTTGGAAGTAAGAAAACTTTGGGGGACGTTTTGACTTGTAACTCATAGATTTGATACCGATTTTAATATAAGATCGGTATCAAATCTGTGAGTTACAAGTCAAAACGTCCCCCAAAGTTTTCTTACTTCCAAACTTCATTTTTCCAAATTTTCCACAGCTGGTCGATGAAGGTAAAGGTCAGACAGGATTAGGAAGAGGCCTTATTTAACTACTTTTAGGAGAAAACTTTTCACCTAAAGATAGTCTAATAGAAAAACTATTTTTAAAAAATCTTGAAATTGGACTTGGCTGATTTGGGAATTGTACGCCTCAATTACTCGTTATAAAACATGAAATTGCTCTTTATTTCGAAAGTATAAATTCTATATAATTTTTTAGGTAACCCTTTTCTGTTGGGTTTATATAGTATATAACAAAGTATATATGGATGTAATTATCCATCAATATTAGAACATAGGAAAGGATACATGAGAGGCACTCTCCATTACCCCTCTATACTTCCGGCTCATATCCTCCTGTGACAAGCAATTAGGAAGCACATGACATAACAAGGGCCTTGGTATTTGAGCAATTAGCTTCCAGAAAGGACCTAAATTAGCTCAACAATCCTTTGTCCCTCTTCATCCTCGTCCTAAAGGGATTTGTTTCATCTTAATTTCCTCGCCCTTTTGCTACTTCAAACGGGTTTAAATTGTAAAATGGCTAACTATTTAACTATTAAAGCATTACTAGAATTAGTCCTTGGTAAATAAGTAATGTTTTTCTTTTCTTTTATCATATCGAAATTTACAACTGTATTAGAAAACACATATAGTAAATATTCGGTATACATGAGATATAATGACATGAATAATCTGTAGAGGAACTACCCGTTGGTAGTACTCTAATGAAATATTTACAAAAGAAGAAGATCACGAGGCCTTCTTCTTTTCAGGCGCCTCGGAGAATTGCCAGGAATTGAATGAGAAGCAAGTTGTGCAACAAGTGGATTTGGATGAGGAGTAAGTTTATAATGGAAGGAGAGGTATCTGGTTCGAGCCAATTCAGCGACATATGGGATATTAAGGCCATTGTGGATCATTTCATTTGTGACAAAGTATGGAGCAATAAGGATTTTTCGAAGGATTTTGGATTGGAGTGATTGGATATGGGAAGAATTCGATGATTTGGTGGATCCCCATAACCCTATAGCGCAAGTCCAAATAGGTCTGATAATCATTATATAGATGAGTTTTTTGTAGTGAATCGGGAGATTTGAACGTTTGTCAAGTAAGTGTTGTTCCAGTCGAAATCAACGTGCAGGTTCTTGTCTTTTCATTCTTGTATGAGGGTTCCAGGTAAGTCTCTTGTCCAGATAAAATCCAAGGTATCGTATTTGTTCCACATTATTTAGCGGTACACTATTAAAGGATACAGGAGGACTGGATGAGGTAGGTTTTCGACGGAGGGTAAAGGTTATTTCCTGGGATTTGCTAGGATTTATCTCAACTCTCCAGTTATAAGTAATGTTTAATAAGAAAATATTCTAAGGGCTATTTAAATAGCCAAATTCTATTATTCGTATAAGTATTTATTACAAGATACAGAAAAGATTTATATAATGAAATATTTACACCATATAAGTTCATATGTTAAGGATTATTAATTTTTTTTTTATTTGGGACTTAATATCCTTAAGTACTCCAACTAGGGCAGGAAAGCCGGGTAATCGACAGATTACCAACCTATTCTAGCTAGATTTAAATTTTTACCCGCTTGGGTAAGATTTGAACCCACGACCTTCCTTACCTTGCCGTCGAGTCCTTATAGTAAGGATAAACTATCCTATGATTGAGACTACTCAGAATCTCTGATTTGTCTTTTCCTTAACTTTTTTGATAATATTTTACACAGCAATGGAGCTCACATTTTTGTATTTCTAAAATAGTCTGAATTAGTGGTTGTCAGATAAGTATATTTTAGCCCAGTCAAATAAGGAGTTTTTTACAGCAAACCTCTGTAAGGAAGCAATGAAGCTGAATATTTGCATATACATTCGTTTTAGCCTTATGAATAAGGGGTGAAATGTCACCGACCTTAGCATGTTAGCATAATTAGATATTCAAGGTCAAAGGTCACAAAAATCAGTTTTTTTCTTAAATGTCCCATGTTTAAGTTTTTCGATTATATTTCGAATAAGGTGGACTCAAAAAAGTTCTCACTATTTGTCAAACATTTGATTAAAGTGCCAGAGACGTATATATGAAATTAAAGTAAATTTAATGCTTTACAACTTTGTTCCTGACAATATTTCTGTGAAACTACGCTTCTTCTTCTCCGCACTTTATCTCGGAAACGGTTAATCCCAAAATAAAAAATGAATAATATCAAAATCGTAGAAAATTTTATTATCTACAACTTCTGTAACTATTATGAATGACGTTCGAGGCATTGAAATCGAGATATTTGAAAAAAAAAATTATTTTTGTGACCTTTGACCTAGAATATGCAAGGAAGCTAAGGTGCTGAGATCGGTGACTTTTTACTACTTATTTAGAAGACCAAAACAAAAGAATATTAAAAAATTCAGCTTCATTGGATCATTTCCTAAGTGAAATCCTTATTTGACTGTGCTATTTGTATGAATTGATTTTCATTCTCTGTAACTAGGTTGAGCTAAAGTGACTATTTCCTTCCTATCGTCACCATTATTTTCTGGCATCCTTTCTCTTCGAAACCATCCAATCCCAACTTCTACCTTACATTTCCGAACTCCTGCAGCTCAAATCTTCAGTTCTTACCCGCCAATCAGATTTGTGTACTCCTCATTGCTCGGCTGTTTTCGACTGATCATTTCTAATCCGATCCTCTTCTCTATGGAACTCCATTCCTCTCACCGTCTGTCATTTAAAACCTCTTTCACTTTTAAATGCCACTTCTTTGACCACCTACTATCCATCCAGATCCACGAAAACTGTCAGAACCAACTTTTAGTAATGTAAAAGATGAACATTTTATATAAATGAAATTTAATTGTTTCTGTACAAACTGAATTTGAGTTTCTGACACTCCCCCCCCCCCGCACATATTAAGGTGATAGTATTCATTCGTGGGCCTTCACCAACGGAAAGTTTATGAGTTAAGTGTTTTCCTTATGATAGTCGTTGTATTCAAAAGTACTCTTTGTACCTCTTCTTATTTTTCTAGAAATATTCCTTATTCATTAAAATAATATATCCAAACTTCTGGAATCAGTCCATTAAACGATATTGCAACCGGTAAAACTTTGGCTTTATCCAACCTGTGTATAGCTTTCAACTCCGCTGCCAGATCCTGATTCCTCAGCCCTCCATCAATTTTCATTCCACGTTTCCTCTTTATATGGATTTCAGTTTATTCTAGACGGTCCCTTCCATGATTAACGTTGAGCTCTGATCCTGCCGCTGGAGGTCCTAATCTCATTGGAGCTGGTCTTCTTAGATGATCAAGTCTTTAACAAGCCCTGACTTTAATCCAATTGAACGTCTCCAGGACCAACTTGACAGATGACTTAGGAACTAAGAGCAGCTTAAACAGAGCCAGGAAATCAACCAAGATGTCGGAATCATTTCGAGATATATGATTTGAGAAGTATGTGGTACAATGTTGAGATTCTTTTTTTTTTTTTGTGTGTGTGTGTGTAAGCGTTGCAAGAGGGATTTTTGTAAGCTATAACTGCGATTTCCGTAAATGAGTTATACTTTCAATTATTTCATGCATTTATATAATATATAATTATATCCTGATTACAATCGATTCTAATGACCTAAATCAATGTATTTTTTGGGTATACGTAGTTAATGTGTAATGTTACCGATAGATGGAATACACAACGGCAAGCTCATGCGCCACACATTCGGTCGAATGAAATTGAATTCACTACTACATTTTTAATTCTTAACATTTTTTTTTTCGTTCCTTGCAATCCAAAATCCCTCGAAAAATCCTTAATTCTCCTTACTTTGCCACAAGCAAAATTATCCATAAAGACCTTAACGTTCAATGTGTTGTTGATTTAGCCCAAACCAGATCCTTTTATAGTAAACTCCATAACCATTCAAATCCACTAGTCTCTCAAATTGCATTTCATTCTAAATCCGACAACCCTCCGAGCCGCCTGAAAAGAAGAACTTTTATTGAAGTACTGCCAATGGGTAGTAGCTTCATTGTAACAACGTTGTAATCACATTTACTAGATAATTTTTTTTGTAAGTATGTGGCAAATTAAGGAGCATTAACGATTTTTCTTGGAATTTTGTATTTCAAGGATCGGATACGAGATGGATTGGATTGTTTAATGGTGCCCTCAAAGATCAAGATATGTCCAGCAATCAGACTATTGTTATTTAGGTAAATGAGTTTTGTAATTAATCGGAAGGTTTGAACGTTTTTCTAGCGAATGTTGAAAAAGTCTAAAACGACTAGTAGTTTTTAGTCGTTTTAGTCTTCTTTGTGGATTCTAAGTTAAACTTTTATCCAGTTCAGAAGCGGATCTGTTCAAAGAGGGACCAGTGGAATTTTATTAAATAATGCAGTAGGATAGGAAGTCGTAGGTTTACGAAGACGTATAACGGTTATTTAATGAGATGGGTTTGTATTTATTTTAACTCTTCAATTTTGACAGCTTTTTTGAGGGTTTGCGATATGAAATTGGAGCGTTTGGGATGCTTCGAAGAGATCGTGATTTGCTGATAACTCACATGTGTAATAAGCATTAGTGATGAGGACGGTGCTTGGATGTGTAGGGATGTCCGCTGTTTAGAAAGAATAGGATGGAAGAAGAGGAAAAGTTATAAAGTTGAAGATTCTATCACTGAGATTGGAGCGGTTAATAAGGAAGTACATAGAAGGAAGAAATCAACGGAGTTTGCAAAGTAGCCCCGAGTGCCAGTCGGGCAAAAGCTTGTTCATAAACTATTATTTTTTTTTATTTTTTTATAAATTTTACGGTAGATTTACCTCATTTGCTAGGATCGATTAAGAAAACGCCGGATGAGGGAGTTTAATATAAGTTCATTGTACGACACGTGTGTTTATTTTATAGAGTTTTAAATATCATTGAACAATTTAATTAATAAAAATTATAGTTTAAAAAACTAAAAAAACACGCTTGTAATAGCAAACCGAACTAAAAAGTTTTATTGACATATCTAACATTTTTTGGATTAGCTATTTTTGTGTTATAAACTCTTAAACATGACCAAAACTGGTTTCTTGAGAATGTTGGCAAAATTCATCGCTTTTTGACAATCGACTGTGGCTAAACGCCTGAATCAAATTCAGATCAATAGATATCTTTAGACGTACAATTTAATGAAATTTAATTTTGTAAATAACAAATTTTTCTATTTAAAGCATTTTTGTCTATGTTTTTGTTAAAATATGAAAAAAAAAATGTTGGGTTTTTTCCCCCAAAAAACTTTCTCCTTATCAAGTGTATTCACATTTTTGATATTTTATTCTCAGGATCCATCTAGACCATGTAAAAACATAAAAACTACTACTCTACCTTTTGCAAGGCAGACCCCCTTTTTGGGGGTATTTAGACTGGACTAAGTAAGTATATTAAAACAAAGTTGTGAAATTATTGTATTGCCATTGGTCCTTGAAACGTGTACAAATTTCAAGTTCATCAAATTGCTGGATATTGGTGAAAATTACGATGAAAGATTCCTTTATATACAGGTGAAGTTAATAAATGCGTATTAAAAAAAAAATCCGTCTGAAACTGAAAACAATATTCAAAACTGTTTTATCCAATGCAAGAAGCTTTAGCGTCTTTACATATTCATGTAACAAAGATTTAAAACATTCGGAGCAGGCTCTAATGAACTGGTAAATCCATGTTAGGACTAAAACGAAATAGATTCGAGAAGCCGGCGGCAATGTGCTTAGGGGAATAGATACAGGAGGATTTGAACCATAGAATTGTTATTCGCTCGGATCGTTGGGAAGTCGAATAGATGGCGATCTATTGGATAGTGGGTTTTCGCAGCCTACATTTACCAGAACGACCCATGAGCCTTCCCATTGCATAAAGATTCTACAGGGGAGATTGGAAACTCCAGCCTATCGTTTAGCCCCAATCATCCTTTAACAAGGCTAGCCACTGATTTTCTCTATTTCTTGGACCAACAAAGATGGAAGTATGGTTTACTAATGTTGGGAAAACTCATTTTCTCCTTGACTTGAAAAACAATACGTTTGTCTATAGTTTACTGATATTATATCTACTACCTCTGATAAGGGTACTGTCGGCAATTTAGAGCTTGTCTAACATAAAATAAAGCCCTAACATAAAAATGTATTCAAAATGAGACTTTTTTCATTCGAAACAATATAGCTCCTGAACGGTTTGTCCTAGCGACATATTTTATGTAACGAAAATTCAATCCATTAAATTCCTGATAGGGCAACTGTTGTCTAATTTTAGATCCGAGTGACATTAACAGAGCTATGCTCTATTTAACCATGGCGTTACACAAGAAACCTATAGATATATCCACGTCAAAATTCCATCGCGTGTTTTAGACAACAAAAAATTGTTTTGCTGCTATTCTTAATTTCCTAGGATGTTCATTGTTCTAAACTAAACTCAAAAGCATTGCAACAACCATAATTCTCGAGATTTTCCTGGTTTTTACCTTAATCCATACTTCCAAAAAAAATTACATAAAGCCAAACTAGGCTAATAAAAACATAGGTACATGTTTGTATACACATCCATCTTACTTGAAACAATAAGTAATAATAATAGAGGAATCTATAAACAAATGAATAATGCAAACGAGATAAAACAGTAGGAAAACTTTTTTAAAAAAACCTACACAGAAAAATGAACAATACTAGTTAAATTTACAATTTATGAATAATAATAAATAATAGTCAAATTACCATATAATCCAGCCTCGAGTGATAAGGATAATAATATAAAACTTATACAGTTACAAAATACAAAAAAAAAGATAATAAAACTACTTTTGTGAAATAATACAAAAATCAATCTTTTTCTAATAACTTTATGGTGTAAAAAGATATTTACAATACTCTAATTTATGTAATATTTTTTAATTTATAGAAATTAGTATTTTAGTCTTCAAGTAATATGTGTTTTGCATCTTTTTAGAGTTTTCTTGTTGTAATTACTTATTTCTTGGATATTTGGGGTTTCAGATATAGCAGTCGATATGAAAAATGAGTTCGTTTGCGAATGAATGTGTTGTTTGATTGTGAATAGATTGAGATCAGTGAGGATGGTGGATATTCTTGTGTATTTGGGGTGATTGTTTATGATTCTCATGCAGATGTTTTGTATGACTTCCAGCTTTCTGTCATTTGTATTACAAGTATTACTCCAAACAGGAGCTGCGTAGGTAATCTTAGGTCTGATTACAGTTAATATTAATATTATTTATTAAACGTGAGACATTAGAGAATAGACACATCAATGTTTTTCTCTGTTAGTAACAAACGATGGAATTTTAGATTATTTTTTTTTTTCAAATTCCTTCAGTCCTTGTTTATCATTCGTTTCGTTATTTACAAGTATGCCAAGACTAGTGGAAGCAGTCATTCAAGCCAGAGGGGGCAATATGTCGTATTAAATATAAATTAGAAAGTTAAAAGTTAAAATTGTAAAAAATGAAAACTTTAAAAAGTAAGCTTTTTAACATTTTTGTTAATTGGAAGAAATAGTGTAATTTATTTTAATAAAAATTGTTTTTGTCTAGTTTAGGAATGTTTATTATAGACTTTAGAACCTTTCTTTATTATGAAAAAAAAAAAATACGTTTTTATAAAATACAAATATTTCAAAGGGTTGCAATAATTTTGACAGGGAGTTTCTTTGAATGATTATAAGTTGTGTCTATCGATTCACTCGTTGTATCTATACACTCTACGTACCGAGTATCTAAATGTGTACCGGGTGTGCAGTTCTTACACAGCCTCTTGTGTAACAAAAATATATCTGTCATATTCTTGTTCCATCATATTTTATATTTTGTCATATTCTAATGGATGATGCTTTCTTAGCTTTGTATAAGATAATTCTTTCATTTTCGTTTCAGTAGGAAAGAAAAATGGCCAGGTTACTCTATATGTATATGTGTGTATATATATATATATATATATATATATATATATATATATATATATATATATATATATATATATATTCATCAAAATTATATGAGTTTTAAAAGCTATTAAACACATTTCTCTTCAGTACTACTGTTGGATGAGATGCATTGATGACATGTTTATTAAAAGACCGGAGTTGTCTCCTAAATGCTGCGCATTCAAATAAAACTTTCCAATTTTATCGCAAAAAATTCATTTGTAGGTAAAGAAATGGATGATGTTTTTAGGATCTGCGATAGAAGAATTCCTAGGACAGTTGTCTTTTATAGAAAACATCCTTATTTTAGTATTGTCATTTGTATTTGTTGACATTATAGTGAATATTGTCGACCTCAATTAAACTAAAAATAGTAATTTTAGATTGAAGGGAGAATTTAATTAGAGGATTGAGATAAATACATAAAAGAAGTTATACGAAGTGGAAAGAAGAATTATTGGATAACACCCGCCATTTGGTGTCCATGGAATGCGTTGATTGCTACTAGATGTAATTAATTTTATTAACCTTTAAAAGAAGAGATACAGGCATTGATCCGGAAATTTCAACTTAAGTGAAAAAAGGCAATGAGAACATTTACTTAACGAGCTAGTCAATAATAGGCAAGAATTACTGTGCATTTAAATGATTATTATAGTTAACTTTACTATTGTAAACCTTCCTAGAATTGTGAATATAGTGTAGTTTTTGGTTTTGGTTCCGATGGGCTTCATAGTTTTGCTAAAACACTATCGTTCGATTTTTTAAATTCACGGTGATCCACACGTCACATTACATATTCAGAGCTTTTTTGATAGCAATTCTTCTTCTTTTCGTTTGGGCCTACTTGGGACCACGGTTTCGACTCCTTATATGGGTCTGCTGTTTCTTCTTAGCCCAGAAAGCTTTCATTTTCTGGCTATGAGCAAGCCTTCTCTCCTCTGTCCACTTTGGTCTGTTGGTTCCGGAGCTCTTTTTACTGGTAAGGTGCACTGGGAATACTCCTTGTAAAATCATCTGCCGAAATTTGGACCGATCCTGAATGGTCTCCAGTGGAATTTTAAGTTGGTCCAGGTCTGATTTCACTGTGTTGATCCATTTATTTTTGGAGGCTTTCCCTCTACCTGTCGTAGTGAAGATCCTGTTTGAGTGAGTCTGTTGGTGTTCATTCGGGTTAAATGTCCATAGAAAGTCAGTCGTCTCTTCCTCATTGAGATGATTATGTCTTCTTGGAGATGGTACAGCTCTTCATTGTGTCTGATCCTGTAGGTGCCATTCTCTTCTCGTATTGGCCCTAGTATTCTCCTTAAGATTTTCCGTTCTTTGAGCTCTAGTTTCCTGAGTGGACCCTTTCTGTTCATCAAGAGACATTCGGAGGCATAGAGTACAGAGGGCTTTACTACTGAGTTTTTTGATAGCAATATTATAGAAATAAGCAGTTTTTTTTTTTAAATCAATTTCTAACTATATAACGCAGTATCTTTCCCGTCTTTCTGATCTGTATACCCCGTCCCATAGAACTTCAATATTCCAACGCTCCTTCCTTTTCCGCTCAACAATCCTCTGGAACTCCATCCCTCCTCACATCAGACAAGCTAAATCCCTGAAAACATTCAAATATTTATATTTCCAATACCTCCTTCTCATCCAGACTGACGCTTGCTAACTATCTAACTACTTAGTCAAAAATTATTATTGCATCGCTGGATTCAGTTCTGGAATAATTGAGATTCCTCTTAATAAAAATTTAACTTTCCATGAATATAACATTGGGTACTTCTATTGTACATACAAATCATATCATTGTACCATAAGATTTTTCTATATCATTTTATTTTTTTTTTCTTATTTAATTCTATCTCCTCTAATCTGTAAAATGTTATCTTCTTTTCTTTTCTTTTTATTTAAAGATTCTTCTTGTACATAGTGTCATTAATGTATTATTGTTTTTCTTTTTTGTAGCTCATTATGTCTCTAACCAGATTTAATTTAGTTATACCTGCAATTATCTGTTATTCTTAAGGGGCTTTGTCCCAGAATAAAATTATTTTTCTATTCTATTCTATTCTATCTTTGTAACCTCTCTTGAATAGCACTCGCCCTCTATCGGTCAATTTTCATACTTCACTACGCGCCAAATATTTATCGATTTTTTAACAAAAATTAATTAGAAAATATATAAACTTTATTATTGCAAATCTTTCCTTGAATTATGAAGGTGTTGTAGTTAAAATTTGGTACAGATTGGTTCAGTAGTTTCTCGGTTAGTGATCACAAACGAAAAATGGCCTGTCCTTTTATATAATAGTATAGATATAAAATAAATGTGCTTTATATAGCATTTAAAACATAATACAAATAAGCTCCCATATCGAATGTTGGATTTTGCAATTTTTTCCGCGTTAGCACCACTGTGCAACGGGGAATGCTAGTTTGTTCATAACATTGGCCATACTTTCACAATTTAAAAACAATTTTTTTTTTTTGTTTCAGATTGATTTAAAACATATAAACCAGAAAGTGAACGAAGATCACGTCGAGATCGGAATAGATCTAAGAGAGTATTACCCCTCAGTCGAGTGGGACATCCTGGGGGTCCCTGCTGAGAGGCACACTAAATACTACCCTTGTTGTCATGAACCATATCCAGGTAATTAATATATATATATATATATATATATATATATATATATATATATATATATATATATATATTATGTATGTTTAAACATATTTTTGGTACTTCTTCGATGTACTGTTAGCAAGTATCAATTCTATCTTCTTATATATGATGTATATATAATATTATGAGAAATATATTTTGAAAATAAAAATGGTATTTTTAGCAACAACGTTTGTCATGTAATATGGCTGTAAGGTTCAGCTTCATATTATTTTAAAACAAGAATAATTGGAAACTGAAACTAGTCTCAGATCGAAACCATCTGTAGCCTTTATTAAACCATTTATTGCCAAATATTTTTTTGTTAGTTTTACATTTGTTTTAACACTATCGATATTTACAAATGTATACATTATATCCAACATGTAACTTTGAAGAAAAATGACTGAAATGGCATGTGAAGAAGTAGTCAGTAGTAGCACTTTAAAAAACTTTCATCATTAGAAGGTCTCTCGGCCATCTTCTTTTCTGGCACCTCTGAGGTTTATCGGGGAATGAGTGTGAGGCAATTTGGGAGAATAATGGATTCTAGTGTGTATGGAGTTTACTATGAAAGCATATGACCTGATTTGGGCCTATTTAACAACATATGGAAGATTAAAATCTTTATGGAAAAGTTTGTGACATAATAAAGAGCATTGAGGATTTTAAGAAGGATTTTGGTTTCGAAGTATTGGATACGAGAGGAGAGGTTTATCGGAACCCAAAAGCTCAACTCCGTATGTCCAAATGGGCTGATTACTGTCGTGTAAATATGGCCGTTGTAATTTATTGGAATCTTTGAATGTCTAATCAAGTCAATAAACGTATTGTAGAGTGCATGAAATATGCGATTATTTTTTAACTCAGAGCTAACGGTGGGAGGGAGGGGCCCCATTTTTGGATTTTACAATTATATCTCGAAAATCTATAAAAATGTGTTTCAAATAAAAATTAAAGCTAATTAAATTTCCTATAAAATTGCTTATATACATATTTCTTGAACTTTTAATGGTTTTTGAGATTAACGTTATTAAATTCGATCATTTTTTAAATAAAAATATTGTTTACCTGACTTTTTGTCAAACATTTTCTTCAAGTTTCAGAAAGATAACTTTAATGCTCTACAACTTTGAATCTGACATTTTTTCTGTGAAATGATCGTGAAAGGCATCTCCCTTCACCGTTAGCTCACCCCTCAGGGGACTTAAGTATGTTTACCTTCTAACTACTCATAACGAAGCTATGAAGTCAAAAATTATCGCATATTTCATGCACTCTGCACCCCTCATTTCAACAATTATTGACTGAACTATAATTATTGTTCGTTTGATTGAGTAATCGGAAACGATAAGTAGTTTTTAGTCTTTTAAGTCTGGTATTTTTAAAATGTAAAACTAACAAAAAAAAAAGTTGAACCAACAAAAATATTCGCGATCCCCAAATGGGGCAAGGGAATGGTTTAAAAAAAGGAGGAATAGTAGATGTCTGTTGGTTGCTAAAATTCGCTAGTCCATAACGCAATTTTATATATTTTTTCTTAAACCTAATAAATAGATATGTAATCCTATGTGTATCGGAAAGCATAGTAATAGGAACGTTACTATTTGGTTACCTTTTTCTACAAGTGCTATTGGAAGGAGAGTAAAAGTTAGATATTATGGAATACTGTCACATTGTTTAAGATCTTGAGATTCAGAATACAGTTGAGGGACCTTCGCACGTATATGAAAAAAATAAAATATTGGTTAGTGAATTAAGTAATAATTAGGTTGCTAGAAATTTAAAGAAGGTTGATAGATATATCCCTGACGCAAAGACTAGTACTTCGATGAACATTCACAGGAATAGTGTCACAAAGGAATCGTTTACTTAAAACAATGATACATAATAAACAGTTGGGATAATTTAGGCATGTCCAAAGAAAATTGAGGAATAGAGCCCTTGCTAAGCTATGAAGTATCAACTAAGTGAGGAATGCCTTCAGCGCATCCAAGGGTAGTCATCAAGAGTCAATGCCACTGTCAGTCGCGGCTGGATCCACTGCCGTGCTAATATAAAGGATATATTTTTTCTTAAAGCGTTTTTATAAGTATTGAACAAGTCGCAATTCAAAACGTTTTGTCTAATAGAATAACATCTCTAGTCTAAAGAGTTTGTAAAATTGCAAGCATAACTATCTATCGGATCTTTATGAAACGATTAAAGGAATTTCTATAATGTCAAAAGCGGCCCAGGTAACAGCTTCGATAAAGTTATAAGCGGAGACTAATGATAGAAGTTGGACTTGAAAAGTTTCATTCTCACTCCTCCGCGGGGGATAAAATTATTTTTCTTCAACTTGATCGTTACTGCTTTATTAAAACACTCCTCTCTATTGGATCGTACTGATCCGACTTCGTATACACTATCTTTAAATAATAGACAAACTTAGATGTTTAAGGAACTTTTTTTTTTCTAATGGTGGTATGTTTATCTCTGTACAGAACACTAAATAAACGACATTTTATTTAAGCTACAACAATGGGCATTGGGAATCTAACATTTATGGCTTTTGATATGTTTGAATATCGTTCCTATAACTGGATTGTATAAAAAACACATTTTATCAATCAATGTAAATATGAATAGTGTTCGGCTAGAAGGGGCTAGTCCTTTAACCATAGTTCCGAATAAATCGAAAATGAAAATTACGAAGTTCATATTCTTCCGCATTGGGAACGGGTTCTTAAGCTCCAAAACATGTGAAAACCCTCTTTCTAGGCTCCGTGAAACCACCTTAAGTGGTAGTACATGGGACAAGCTAACAGGCAGCGATGAAATCTCGGTTTATATACTTCAAGCCTATACTAAGTAAATCCGTTTTTAAGTTTTTAATACGTGCGGCAAAGCCATATTTTTCGAGTCGCTGTCCAACATGAAAGATCTTTTAGCAAATAATTTTTTACTGTAGAAAACGAAGGTGAAGGGTCTTTGTTAAACACCATACAGCGCGGCGTTGGTTTTAAATATTCAGCAATGGAGATACGTCCTTGGAACAAAAGGGCTTGAGACGATCAGTAGTTATTGATGAGTTTCTGTACCAAACCTGAATCGAAGCCAGCTACAATCTACAATAACTCACTTAGTTCTGAAGAAAAGTGAAATGTTGAAGAAAATAAGTCTCACTTCTTATCTTCCTGGGCTGTACATTCCAGCAGAATCACGGTATCCTACACACTTCCAGTTGAACTATGGAAACGTTGGATACTTTTGTCAATTCCTCCATACTGATCAGACTTGTATCGTCCCATTACTTTGTGATTTTTGCCTTTTGATAGCAGGATTCCTTTGTGTTTGGTGGAACGTATAAGCAATTTTGTATACTGAGCTTCTTCCTATGTGGTTGTGCAGTGAATTTATACCGTTTTGAGAGCAAAGTTCATGTATACCTTTGGTCAACTCGTTCTCGTTTTAACAAAGAAAAATAATCGGAACTGCAAGATGTAAACGTTATGCGTCATCCTACGTAAAGCCTTGATATTGCACCATCCAATTTTGGTTGTTGGAGATCAATGTCTTATTTTTTAAAAGTTGGATCTTTGATAATTACGGCAATCTAAACATTGGATGTGAAGAGTACGTTTTATAAAAAAACCAAATGGTACCGGCATCAAATCCAAACTTGCATTTAGATTGGTAGAAATAGTTCAAAACAATTTAGTTTACTTTCAAGAGTAGTATTCAGCAATGTGTAAAATATGTAATCTTGAAATAAAGCTAGAAGTTTGTATAAAATATAGAAGTTTGTAACAACTAATTATTATTTTTATATAGAAAAAACAATTGTTGGTCGATAAATAGATTGTAACTCATCCCGTCCGGATCACGTATTAACAGATTAAATTTACTGTAATGAATTAATAAATTTATAATAAAGACTTACTTATAAATGTTTGTGATAGTAAATTTTAATTATTTTTTTTTTAATATACTCTGTATTAACTGAATAAAAGCGGTTCATATTACTGTATAAATAAAATATTCTTAAATAAAAATATCTTGAATCTCCTTGAAGAATCCGCTTAGTAAGAAAAATAGCAAGGGATCGCTTTCCAAAAGGACAGGATCCAATTGGAATTTTCCACTGTTTAACTAAGTGTTTTGTTTTTTTTCCATTTAAACTACGTGAGTTCTTCTCTGGCTGACGGTCGCAGACAGAAGTTGAACGCAGTGGCTTGGAAAATACAACGGCTAAGATTCCACCCCTTATTTTATTTTATTTTTTTTTCTACAAAATACAACGTGACTGAATGTAAAAAGAGGTTTAGATGTTTTATAAATTGTTCTTTTATCTTCTTCTTGATCCTGAATAATTATTCTCAAAAATTTTAGGCATTCATAATTCTTTTATACATCCAATTGACAATATATTATTCCAATACCAAGCATTTACTCTCGAATAGTAGTTTGACTTACCAGTTTCGCCGATACAGGCAACATAATTGAATGAAACGAAATTCCATCATTTCAGTATAGACACAATACAACTCAATTCAACAATAATAAAGACTAAAAAAAAAAAAAAAAAAAAAAACTATTTGTTTTAGTTGCTGATATTTCTTTCAAAAATCTTATTTTATTTAAGTGCATATTATTGTGATCTAATGGATGAAAGTTAATTTATAATAATTATTTTTAATGAAACAGTTCATACCTGCTACAAACATTATGAAAATTGAACATTTCAGTGAATAGTTTGTTGCACCAAAAAATAAAATAAAAATAAATAAAAATCATAAGAATACTGTTCACCATTTTCCTCTGTATTGAAAACGCTTTCGATATTGTTTGGCTTCGATGTGCAATCCTGAAAAATAGAAAATATTACCTTCCCACTTCTATTTTATATTTAAATATTTTCGCACCGATAGATTCTTCTGTGTGCCTCAATATTTCCTTTTTACCTCGCCCTATCAACGAACTGCTGGTGTTCCTCAAGCCAGGATATTCAGCCCTCATCTTTATTTCCTGTCTGTACTCTATTGATATTTCTCAACTCCCTCTCACAACCATCTTTTTTCCTATGAACTAAGCAGGAAGGTTTCAAGACTCCTTCCTTCGCTCTCCTAGGTCAGATTTATATCTTAAGAAAAATATTTCAAAAGGTAGGAAATCATGCCAAACCCTTAAGAATGAAATCAAATGGCGTTCAAGCTGAATATAAAGTCCTCTACAATCCTGCACAATGATATAGTACAAAAAACGTTTTTAATTATCTAGGACTACTATAGTATATACTTATACTTTAGACTTACCAGGAATATACTTATAAATCTTTATCTAAACCGATTGGGCCCTAGTTTGGGTAAGTAATTTGGGGTTCTGCCGAATAAATTTCAGATAACTGAACTCAAGATAATTTTCTCAAACCATTCTACAAAATTACATTAACATAGCACATAAAAATGTTAACACATGTATTTCAATAGTGACACAATTCAAAAATATGTATTTTTGATTTATCATTACGTTTAAGTTAAATACTCTTCTATGAAATGTCAAAAATGTATCGAATTAACTTTAAATCACACATGTGCGATATATTACCAATTTTCATAAATTAAATTAAATATAGGAGACTGAAATAAAGGTGGATGAGAGATATACGTAACTTTCCTGAAGCAAATGAACGCGAAGGAAGGATTACCGCTGGGTATCGTTCTTCATCATGCCACTTTTTACACATTTTTATCAAGCCAAACATTGCGCTGATTGTCAATTTATACTTTGACAGGTGTGGATATATAAATTAAGTTAAACAAAAATTATAAAAATGGAAAAGAAAAAGAATTACTTCACATTTTTTAAGCTTTGATATTATAAAACAAAATAGTTAGATTGGATTGATATATTTCCAGAAGAGGAAATTGATTTATATATAGAACATAAATATTTAAATTTCTAGATTTTATAGTTCCGTTAGTGATGAAATAAAAAAATAAACTTTATCCTGGGACATAAAGTCCCCTAAGAGTAGGAATAATGTCCAATAACTGGAACGATTGCCTGGCAGCATTATTTACAAACCAATACATCAATACAGCAAAACAAAAATACAATCGTGTATAAAACAACAAAACATCTAAATATAAACTTAAAAATTTACATATTTGCGGAAGATTATCTAGGAGGTGGAAAAATAAATATGATTTAAAACAAGTTTTACCAAAGGTCGTAGCACGAATGCTAAAAAAGATTTTTCAAAGGGAGCCGTTCGACGGTATGAAGTGTACAGGTCAATGCTATTCAGGAGGTAGATAGAATAACGCAGAATGATTAGGTCAAGAATATAAGGTTTTATGGTGAATAAAATAAGTAATAGAATAAGCAGTTAATAGTTTAGTGGATTACATGGAAGTACCATATGAAGGGAGTGATGCTAAAAGGGGGACTGTCCAAAAAAAAATCCAAAGTTGAGATTTCATCGCTACCTGTTAGCGTATGTACTATTACTTAAGGTTGTCTTATGGAGACATGAATGAGAATTTTGACATGTTTTGGAGTTTATGAATCCATTCCTAATCAGAAAGAATACATGCTTTGTAATTTACTTTAGCGATTTACTGAGAACTATGGTAACCAGACTGATTCGCTGAAAAATGATTTATTGAATATAATTTTTTTTTAATTTTTTCAAAAAAAATTTAAGATGTGATATCTATTTTAAGATCATATTTATTATAATATTATGTTTTAATAGTTTGATTAATAATATTTTATTCTTTTTTTCAGATATATTCTTCAATATAACATTACGAAGGAAAACCCTGTTTTACACGGTTAATCTCATTGTTCCCTGCGTTGGAATTTCTTACCTCTCCGTTCTTGTTTTCTACCTCCCAGCTGATTCAGGAGAAAAAATTGCTCTTTGTATTACAATTCTTCTATCCCAGACTATGTTCTTCCTCTTGATCTCCGAAATCATACCCTCTACCTCTCTCGCACTTCCTCTACTGGGGCGCTATATCCTGTTCACAATGCTCCTGGTCGGCCTCTGCGTAGTAATTACTATATTCGTCTTGAATATCCACTACCGGAAGCCTAGCACACACAAAATGGCACCTTGTGTAAGAAAAATATTCATAAGGTGCCTGCCAAAACTGCTTCTGATGAGGGTTCCCGATCAACTTCTAGCGGACCTGGCCACGAAGAAGAGGACGTCTTGGAGCCAGCACAAGATCACGACCAATATGGGTCTCGCCATTACTCCATCTGCTGGCTCTTCTCCGGAATCTCTGAGGCATTTTAGGCCGAATGGCCTTTACTCTACGTCGGCTTCTAATAGGTTGGTAACTTTTGTTCCATTCTCCAGTCAACATATTTTCTTTCTTTGATTATAGTACTTTTTTCGAAGGCTGTCCGGGTTGATCGGAGCACTTGGTGGAAACGGCTACGCTGGTCTTCCATCAGTAGCGGGTCTTGATGAGAGTTTGTCTGATGTAGCCATCAGGAAGAAGTACCCATTCGAATTGGAAAAAGCGATTCATAACGTCAAGTTCATCCAACATCACACTCAAAGGCAGGATGAATTCGATGCGGTATGTACAAATATTTAAAGGCATTATAATTTCTTTGTTTATGGAAGTAACCATTGTTTTTTCAACAGGAGGATCAAGATTGGGGGTTCGTTGCCATGGTTCTGGATAGGCTCTTCTTGTGGATTTTTACCTTGGCTAATATCATCGGGACGATCGCCATCCTATGTGAAGCTCCTTCATTGTACGACGATACTAAGCCGATAGACAAGGAAATTTCACACGTCTATCAGGCGAAATCCTTCCCTCCTGGGACTCAAAATGCAGATTTTTAGCAGTTACCCTGGTAAAGAGAGGATGGCGATGCGGAAAAGCAACGCTCTTAAAATCAGTTCTTCTCTTATCCCTATTTCTTTTTTTCATTTTGACAGTTTTCGGGCAATTTGATTTCATGATACAATGACAATCATTTTTTTTTTCGTTCAAAAGACAGCAATCAACTATCAATCAATAGCATACTAGATGAAGTATTTTTTTTTAAGAGCATCATTAATTTCAACCAATCTCCCCAGTAATTTATGATTAACTATATTAATTTAATTAATAATTTTTATATTATTTGTTATTATAAAAGGATCTAACAACGGGAAGGATGATGCAACATAGTTTGAGAATGAAATCCATTGAAAATTCCCTTTGCCAGAAAATAAATTCGAATACTAATTTAAAGTTAAACGGACTCAATTATTGGCATATTCTTAAATATTGAAAGCCCAATAAATACAATTATTAATCATGTTGAAACTAAGTATTAAAAGGAAAATAATTTATATTTTTATAAAAAAAATAATAATAAAATATTCCCTGAACGCTGAAGAAAAAGGAAAAAAAAAAAAAAAAAAAAAAAAACGCAGTTTCCTCGAGTTTATATAAAATAACTATTTAATAGCTTTGACAATTAAAATTTGCAATTTTATATCTCCCGGTAAAGCTTACTGGAAGAGTAATTGCCTAATAGCATGCACTAATTATGGAAGAAAATTCACAGAAAAATTATTAAAATCAAAAGTATATAGTTTGAACTAATCCATGTTCAGTTACGAAATGTATGACTATGATATCCATTCGATTTTCGGATATCCATTTTTCAGCAAATCGCATTTTCAGCCTGCTTGAGCAAAGGTACTAGAAAAAATGGTTTTGGTACAGAGTCGAAGTTAAAAAAAAAATGTGGTAAAGTGTAATTAAGATATTATTATGGATACTGGCTTATAACCAGAGTCTTAGAAGTACCTGCTGGAAACTTGAAACCTGTTAGAAAACTAAAAATTTAAATAATTGGAGACTTGTAATTGTTGAGGACTATAATTGTTGCTTGCTGGGGTGAAAATGTAAAATTTCATAAAAAGTAAAATATATATTTTATTTATAATTAATAGTCCAAGCAACAAACTGAAAATATATTGTCCTATCCAACTTACTAAGCGTGACTCGCTAAGGGAAGGTAAGCGATAGAGAGTTAAGTAGTTTGAATGTCTCAAATATCTCGGGTATAATCAACAATATAAAATTTTAATTTATATAAAAATCTTTAAAAATAATATATAAAAATTTATACATGTACCAAGTTTCCTTGCTTCGATTCTTCATCTAAACTGTTTTATTTTTTCTTTCATAGTTAGTAGTTGAGGGGATGTAAATTATCCGATTTATTTGAGAACAATCGTAAGAATGATACATTCAAACCGCTTTCACCTCTCATCAATCAGAAGTGGGCATCTTTAAAATTCTTTCATTTTTATTTGAATAACGAACAGCGAATAATAGTCATTCAATGGCAGTATTACTTAATTATTTTCCGAAAAATTAGATTTATTCATTATTTGAAAAATATACTCCAGTGGTGTAATAGTTGTATTACGTTGTACATAACTCTCACACGAATAATTATACCAAAATTGAGAGATATATGATTTTTTTTTTTTTCCCAATCGGTGATTTTTCCATTCGTTATCTACACTATAATTTAGTAATGAATCTACTATTTCATAAAACCTTAATAGTTTTTTTTTTATTTTTTAATTAAAAAATATTCCAGTTAACATCATAATGCCTTGATAAATTTCATCTAATACCAGTTACTTGATTGTAACAAGTTCTTTATAAATAACTCTGTGATGTTCGAGTAACATTAAAGTTTCTTGAGAATTAGGGGATAATAATTCCAGCAGAATTGTGCATTAACTGCCGCTCAAATTAGTTTTTAATAAATATTTGAAAATAAAAAAGATTAATTATTCAGTAGTAAATATTAGAAATTATTTTAGAATTCCGAGGTAGGCCTCGTAATGGAAGAACGTTACCCATAACTACTTATCCATGTTAATGGACATTTTTTATCGTTACTTAGGATATAAAAAAAAAAAGAATAAATTTCCGTAGTTTTAAGTAAATGTCCATTTGTTCGTTTAATATTTAAGTATTTATAAGAGAAATGTTGTAAATAGAGAACTGATTATAAATCTTAAGACGATTAATTTGTAATGATTTAATTTTTTTATTTGTACGCCTGAAAAACATTTTTGTTAAAAATACGTTTTATCTCGATATCTCGACACACTTACTTAAGATGTTTATTGTTATTGTTGTTGACATTCGAATCGAACAAAAAAAAAAATTATTATTAGACAAATAAATTGTATAATTTAATAAAAATTTGAACATACTTTTGGTTGTGCCAGTTAGAGACTCATCTTTTCTTTATTTGTGATTAAGTATACATTCAGCTGAGGAATCTGAGTTAACAGAAATTTTGTTTTTAAAATGGTAAAGTTAATATATAGAATGACAGTGTTCTTGAACGAAAAATTGTTATTAAAATAATATTAGTTTTGTCTAAGAATGTTTATTTTATTAACATAAAAAATTTCTTTTGTAATAATATAAATCTTCTAGGCGATATGCATTATCCAGGGAAGTTTCATCCAATAGTTAGATATTATTCGGAGAAAAAAATTATAAAATAAAAAATTGTATTATCATTTTTCAGTAACATTTAAATTTGTATTAAAATTGTATATTGTTAAGTTTTAAACTAATACAGTTAATAAGTAAAAAACTGATTTTTAAATGATACATTGGGTGATTATTCCTAATACAATCAATGAATGAAGGTAAGTTACATGAAGTAACAGTGAAACACAAAGTGCGGCTTCGGGAAAGATCGGGTCAATTCGTGTTTGGTGCTACGTTCTCCCTAGACTCACTATCAGATTCTTTTCAGTGTATCCCAGTAAATTTGAGACTTGATATGGAATAAATTCAAAACAAGTTGAAATCATCAATATAATTTTCACTTTATATGCAGAAAAAAGTTTTGACAAATCCATATATTTCACATGCATACTTCAATCCAAAATGGCGAATCAAAGATGGCTACCAGTATTTTTTGGATAACGTCTTTTTTCATCATATCTGTGCAAAAAAAACAAAACAAGTATATATATATATATATATATATATATATATATATATATATATATATATATATATATATATATTATTTTCTTCTTTTTTTTTCAACTCTGGAAAACACAATTACTTGCTAAGGATACAAGTTTTTATTCATTTATCGGATAGCTATAAATTGATTTATTTGACGTAAAAATCTTCAAGTTTACAGGTTATAAATCTGCTTCGCACATTTTTGTAACTATTAGAAAATTATAATTACTTAATTTTATACAAATTAAACGATTCTTTATCTATAAAAAGGCGTGAATGTCTATGAAACACTAAATTTTACAAAATATGTTGTACTCGTAAAATACCTAGCCATAACCCACAATACTCTATTTCTAAATTCCTCTTTTTTTATATCTCAAAGCCTCCAAGAATCTGTTTTATTGAATATAAATTTTTGTGGGTTTAAATTAATGTTAATTTATATTTTATCTATTTATTTTTATATTTATTTATTATTAAAAAGTAAACAATTTATATTGTCTATATTTGTAGATAAATATTATTTTAATTATTTATAATGGATTATATTAAGTTGTAAGACTAAGGCCAAACTATTCGTGCCAATTTGTATTTGTATTTTAAATTATTCTTGCAATAAATACATTAATTTCCACTAAATATATATATATAAAAAAAAAAGAAGATAAATTTCAACCATTTTTTTTCTAAATTTGAAGAATTTCAAAAATATCTAGAACCATATACTCCATATAGTTCAGTATGTATTTTGTTTTATTTTTTTATCTAGTTTAATAATACTTACTATAGGCTTATAAATTAAACTAAAAGGCATGAAATATTTAATATAAGTTTTAAAAGTCCTTTTGTAGGGATATTATAGGTTATTTTAGGTAATTAATGTTTAAATGTTTTAAAAATATATCTTAACAATTAGAATCGTGGAGTTCGCAATACCACGATCGCCGCCATGAGGTCTCTTCAATTCCATCGCAAACACGAACAAAGATGTTTGGTTGTAATATATTTTTTACATGTAAATAATTAATAATTTTTTTAATATATTCTAGAGCGTTGTTTTTTGTATATTTACAATAAATGTGTTGTCTTATTCTAAATATTATGTATTATACAGTAAATTACATTAGCCATAGTTTTAATAAATAAACCCTTGAAATCTACTGTTGCGAGATGTATTTGTTACGAGTTAAATAAAATTTATAAAGTGAAAAAAAAAAATTAATCACTGTATGTACCTTTGAAAATTTACCCCTAATCGTTAATATACATAGGTCTCCTGAAACCTAACAATAAGTTACAAATTGTTTTAAAATTGGTGTTTATATGTTGAATTAATGCTTTGTGGTAAGATATTATATAATAACATTATGTTTATTAACTTCCTAATTGCTGTGAGTAATTGTTAATCAATAAATCATGTTTTCATATTTTATAATTTATTATCATTACCTTTAGAGTTTAGAATCCTTTTTTAAAAATACACATTTATTTTTTAATATGCTTTAACTAAACAAAGAAAAGTTGTGGGTGATCAGAAATTGTATTGTGTCAAGATTCATTTGTAAGACAAACAAGCCTTCCTATTTTCTGGAGTTTTTCTTAAAACTAGACCCTTTCTCCTAGCCCATTAAAACCTACTAAACAGCAGTATTGCCAATAAGATGTCATAAAAACTAATTTTTTTTTTTTTATTATTTTTTATTTTTTTTGAGAAACCAGTTATATATAAGAAATTCAGATTTTTGAGTTTAGAGCCTTCTATTAAATTTACGGGAATGGAAGTAATAGGAAATATTAAAAAATATACCTTTTCTTACCACCTTCATCCACTTGACCCTACAATTAAATTATTAAAAGAGATTTAAATGTGTGGTGCGACATGTGGTTGTAACCATTCCACAACATAGATTACAATTGTAAAACTACTTAAACCATCTGTACCAAATTTTAACTGCATGATCTTCATAGTTCTAGGAATTTTTTGCAATAATAAAATTTAAAATATTAAACATTTAAATGTCGTTCCAGGAACGAGGTTCGTCACAACGTCTTATAATTTTATGGTTAGAAATTAAAATCCAACCAGAAGAAATCAATAAGTTATTTCTGCCAAATAAAAATTATAGCAAATCAAGGTGTAAATGTGAAGTTTTTTAATAGTCTCTGTCTATCTAGATTACCAATTGATACATTAAAATTAAAATTTTGATATCCAATAGATAATGCTTTTACGTAATCTTCAAACACTTAATCAGTTCAATTTTAACCAGGTTAAAAATTACTGCTTTGCGTAAAAATATCAAAGAAGAAATAATGTTCAATTCCATATTTCAATACAAGATTTTTACCGATTAACGAACTTCAGTTATTAATTAAAATTGTCTAATTTTATTTGCTTATGAGAGTGGGCGAAACCGCAACGGGGAATGCCAGTTTATAATTCATATTAAGAAACATCGCTAAAACCTATTGGTAAAAGAATTACATACAATACCTGCTTAAATAAGTCTGAGATCAAGGTGGCAGAGTGTTCAGCTCTCAATCGTTCTCATATTTCTATGGCGCCGGTTCCGGCCTGTGCGAGTTAAAATTTATTTCTAAGAGAATCCGAGGAATGAATCTTGACCTTACCACTCGGGCTGGAAAAGGTTAGTAACCTGAAGAATATATCCTTAATTTCTGCTCTCGTTGGAGTTTGTGAGGAAGTTAAGCACCAACAACAAAGTACTATCAGGTCAGTATAAAATAATTTAATACAATTAACAAATATGCTATCAGAGTTGGGCAAAATTTAATCATAGCTAAAATTTATTTTTTAAATTTAATTTAATTCGATTTTTTAGTGAACTAATGATTATTTGACTGAAGGTTTTAATCATTATAAAGTTAGGTGATTGATTCCAGGAAATTAGTTGTCAAATAGATATGATTAAATTTTGCATAACTCTGGTTATCATATATAATGTGCTGTGTACTAAGCATAACATAAATAACTCCTTAATGAATGGAAAACATTAAAATAGACTTAATGTGTTTTCATTATTTCAGGTTTTCCTAAGTTAATTCAAGATATTTCGTAAAATAATTTTCGTTTAATTTCTTTAGACTTGGTGGCTTTCATAAGATCTGATTATTTTATCAAGATCATTTATAATAAATGAATAGATAAATTAAAAATACAGACCGGCTGAGGGAGGTTTCGTTTAAACAGGTTATACTGACATCTTGACCCATTTCCTCAAACTTACCAATTTATCCAAAATTATTTAAGAATTTAGAATAAAAACAAATTAAATGTTTCCTAAAATAATTTATTCTGTGCACAGCTTTAAAATTTCTTTCTGCGCCCTAACTCACACTTTCATATTCTTAAAATGAAAACTATATTTAAGATTTAAGTGAGCTAGGACAATATTTGGTTTCTTTTTTTTAAATAAATTTTCTATGTAATCTTGACACTGATAAAATATTTTGTGTTGAATTAGAGATAATTATCCTAAGTTTCTTTCTTTTAAGGAAATACACAAATCAGTCAAAATTTATAACTAATTATTAATGAAAACATATTAACTATTTTTATGTTATGTACATTACTTCACTTTAGACACATTATCAATAACTAATTTTCCTATCTTTATGCAATTATCACTATTATTATTATTGATAGTTATTTATGCCAAAACTGCTACTTTTCATTCTATATAAATTGAAAATTAAACTACAGTTATGATTGAAAGATAATCCCTTACAAGATTCATTACCAGCATGAAGTAGAAGTATATAAACATACAAAGTGTATATAGTGGGGTACATAGTTTTAATATTTTATTTTTATTTTCAATAATAACTATTAATTAGACATATTAACTATAGAGTAAAATGTGAGATGCAACTCACATAAGTAAAGCAATTACTTAAATCATGTATAATATTCAACAAAACATTCATTCATTTTTTATTTTATTCTTTAATGCTTTTTTAAATTAATTTTACAATATAAAAATAAATCTAAATATTAAAATTAATGTAACAGATTAATACATAGATGATTAAATAGTACTGCTTTCAGGCAGTCCTGCTATACTGCAAGAAATGATAAGTTATAAATATTGAAGGCATGAATAATCAAAAATAATTTTATATAGAAAAAGACACATTGGGACCTTAAAACTGTAAAAATGAATTAATACATTATGCTTTAATCTAGCTAACAATAATTCGGAATATCTTCAAGATTATCAAAGTTTTTGATTCGTTGTTAGAGCCATTGTAAATCATTATTAATAATAAAATATTTGATCATAATATTCTAGGAGAAAATATGAAAATACAGAAAAAAGTTGTTACTTTTATGATTCATTTCGATTACTTTTCCTACAATAAGTGAAGTTGGACTGAGTATGTAACAATATGAAAATAAAAAAGTAAAATGATATTTTTAAAAGTAAAAAGGGTGTTTTTGTGTTCCCATAAATACGTGGGGGAAAAAAATACAAATAACCGATAACATATAGTTTAAGTATTATTTCCACATTTATTATATTTCTAAATTCAAGAATAATAATAATTTTTGTGTTTACATAACTAAAGAAAAAACAAATTTAGCATCTGATTTCAACATCAAAAAGCAATACCGATCTATGAAAGTAATGAATTTTATACCGTATTAATAACACTTATTTTAAATCAAGACATTTTTTTGCCACAGATTAAAGTTAATGTCTAAAACTATTCAACAGTTATAATGAACATAATAAGTATATATCCAATCAACATCTTTTACACGAAACATTAAATTTCAATTCAATATGACCGATATTATTAAAAAATAGGGATTTATTAAAATGAATAACTTGTATGAAGTAGAATAAATACAACCTTGAATAGTTGATGTATATAAAATGAATTCATTCTCATTCGGTTTGATGCAGTGTTTTTGTTTAATAATTATCTTGTTTTTAGTTTTCTTTGATAAAGTATTAACAAATATAGGTTGAACATGCTTATTGAATCAGTAAGACTGTGTATTCAGTGACATTCATATATATTTGGACAAAACATACATAACGATAATATTAAGTAGATTGTCAATTTGACATTCTTATCTTATCTGATTATTATTATAAGTACTATTTTAGAAAACTCTACTTTGATTTCATTACTTGTTAATAAAATGTATTTCTAAATCTACAAGATTAGTAATCATGTTTAGCAAACCTTTTAACAGCTGTAACTACCACACTAAAAATGCATTTAGAGCAAATAATAAATTATAAAAAAAAAATATATTTTTGTGAAATTTGTCAATTTTTTTACAATAATACTATAAATTACGGAGCGGGCAATTGATAAGGTAATTGATTTCAAAATTTAGTTATGGTTAATCATATTTTAAAAAATAAAATAAAGCTGACAGCATTGAGCAGTTAACACACTTCTGGATAGATTACAAAAAAAAATAATTTTTTGCTTAAACATAAAATTGGATAATATAAGGAAGAATAAGAGCAACTTCAGCACATTTTAATATTAATTTATTTGTATCACATTAAATAGTTCAAACATAATAACGGAATGACTGTACATTGATTCAAAGACTAATTGGTAACGTTACAAGTAATCCTGTTTATTTCAGTGAAAACTGGTAGTATGCATTAATAGAAAAACCCACACCTGTGGCACAAACTATGAAGGTACTTCCATATATGATGCGGTCAAAAGTTCCACCTTTCTTGAAAACGGGGGTTGCATCCTCAAGACCAAATTTTTCTTTGATAACACCAGTTTTGCCATAACCAGGATAGACAGGAGCTGTGGTGCTCCTGTTTCTGACACCTCTCAAAACAGACAAGCCTACTCGTGATAAACTCATTGTATGTTACCTGTTAAAAATAAAAGTTCAAAATATTAGATAGTTATTTTAAACTTCGAACAGGAAAATGAAAAAATAATCTTTATTCTGGAACATATAACATAAGCAGAACAATATACAAAACTATTTAACGGCTTAGCAAGATATTACTATGCAGTTAGAACCTCTAATGTCAAAAGGCTACTAAAAATGATCTAAAATATAAAACTGGTAAAGAGAACATTCTAAATGCATTGAATAACTTTTGATTGTATAATTAAAGCCATACTTGAGGAAATACATAGATTTTGTTAAAATAACAAATTGTTCAACAAATAAACATATAATGAAAGAAATATTCTGATAGAATCTATTCATATAATTTTAATAGAGTTTCAGCAAATACAAAAATGCTAATGATGAAAAACATAGCATTATAATGTAAATACGATACAGCATAGCAACTAAGTAACTAGACAATTCGAGTATCCATTCTTATATGTGTTAAAAATGGTACAAATAATCACATAAAACAAAGTATAGCTATCTTATCTTAGGAACAATGCTTTATTTTCACAAAGAATATAAAGATAGTAATCAATCAAAATAAATAAAATCAAAACGAAGCCAGTTTCGGTCAATGCCTATTTATTTATTGTTACAAATCAATCCAATTAAATATATCATAGCTGCAAAACATAATTAATTTAAGATTACAGCTACAGAATACTAATTTAAATAAAAATTATTCAGTTTAAGGGCCTTTAATAGGATAAAAATAACTAGAAAATACAGAATAGGTTATCCCTTATCAGTTTTTTATAGGAAGTAAATACAGAATCATTCAAGCTTTCTATTTTTTTGCCAACAAAGAATATATTATTAGCAACTAGGAGTAGATATTTAACTTTGGCAAGAGCATACATACTAATTATAAAAACAAAGAAGATAAAAATACTAACCTCTAACACTTGGCAGGCGAACAATAATGGCGTTTGAACTGAGCTAAACCTTAGCTACATAAATATTGATATCGCTATAGTTAAATAATTTTTACATATGACAGACAACTGTTTTATAAAAAACAAAAATTAAATTTAAATTGAATTTTTACTTTAAACTATTTAAATTTTTTGTGATTGATAAGATTTTTATTAGATTTTAGGAGGGGGGAGAAGACAAGTGGTGCCAGAAATAGCATATTGTTCCTGTTTCCATTTCAAAAACAAATATGGCTACCCAACAATTATGAATCTATTTTAGTTATCTTTGCAAAAGATTCGAACAAGATTGTCGCTCTGTTTTCGTCAATATTCCATCTGACCCTCTATACCTAAATCGTGGGCTACTAAAATTGAAAGAAAAAAACAACATATATTTTTCATAGTTAAACAACTGTCAAAATTCAGGATAGAATAGTGGAAGGAAGGTTTTTCAATTCTATTCTAGTTCTGTTTCTTCTAGCGAGATGTTTGGTCATTCCAAAGAGTCTTGAGAAACTATTATTTCTGTTTTCTGTTGTTTAACGTGATAAAAATTAAAATTAATATCAACCTGGCATGTTATAAAATCTTTGTATAGAACTATACAGTAATTTTACTTTGTAACGTTACAACGTGACTTTTTTCAATCAAACCGAAACTCTATTTCTCATTGACTGGGGGAAAAAAATACATATGGATATATCTATCTATAATCTATAGCTTTTCCCAATTCACATTTTCGAATTGAGAGGATCAAATTACTTATACTTATAATAATAATAAACCTTTATTTGTACAATAACCATACATTGATTTATGTATATATTTTATATATATATTTTTATATATTTATGTATATATATGTACATATTTTTTTTCTATTTACATTCATACAAAATCAGCTATTTACTGCGGTTTTTTGAGTTTTGTCCCCCCCCCCTTTTAAGATTTTTACTATATGTATACTTCCGGTTTTATTCTGGCCAAATAGTGAGCTCCTCCTAATCTTTTCTATCTTTTCTTTCTTCATCTACTCTTTGCCGTATTTCTCCTCCACATGTAGTCCTCATTTCTTGATCCCATGGGTAGCTGGTCGTCCTTTTGTAATCTCGAGAGTACCATCAAAAGTAATTTATTATATTCTTGTACCACTTATACAAGTATTAAAAACAAGAGAAAGTTTTTTGTTTTTTTTTTAATAGAAAGACACACACTCATTTTTCAGATTACTATTTAACAAAGTAAAGTATAAAGACTAGACAGTTAACTATAAATAAGGATACACAATATAAAATACATAATGATGATAATAGGTTCCACCAAAGTTACATTATATATTAAAAACATGTTACAATTTTTTTTATTAGGAGAATAGTTTCAAATGTTTAATATTCAGCAGTTCTAAAAACATACACAAAATATCAGCACTTTGCTACATAGATTATAAAAAAAACATGTTAAAATGTGTGTTGGTTGGGGTATGCAGTCAAGAACAAAGCAGTTAAAATTAAATTTTAGATTTTGCTCCTCGTGAGGTGTCCTTTTTTCTTTTGTCTATTATCTGAGCTATATCTGGGAATTTCGTTTTAAGCCTCATCCACTTTCTTGATTTTTTGTCCCTCTTTGTGATCCGTAAGGTATAATGTACCATTCCCCTTACCGTTACTTGTAGTTTCCTGATAATTGTTTGATTTATTGGCCAACTTTCGCAAGCAATATACTTACCATATACTAATAATAAAATAAAATTAATAATCAATTATTATTCGAAATAAACAAAATTGAGAGAAAATGACGGTTTTTTTAATTCAAAACAATAAAGTAATAGAGACAAATGTTATAAAACAAAAACTATTCTCCATTAAATTGCTGATCATGAAACTGTCGTCAAATTTTCGATCGGAACCACGCCAACAGAGCTAAAATTTGTAAAAAAAAATCCCAATTCTAAAAAAAATAAGACAAAACGTTACTTTTTCCTTTTAAACCAATGTAACTTCTAAACGGTAGGTCGTACCGATGAATATTTTATAACAAAATATATTCTTCACTGAATTTCTCACCTGGACTCAGTCGCTAATTTTTCGATCCGAGCAACACAACATGTAAATAAAACGTTACACTAAACAAGTATAGGCTACCAGCCTATCCATATCAATAATAAATTTTTCACTGTAATATTTCTTATTCGAGCATTTTTCGATATTCGCATTTATTTAGAGAGTATGACACAGTCAATGCAATGTTTTTTATTTGTGATTCTGTGTAAATCGGCAAAAGAAAATAGAGGAAATCACTTGAAATAACGGTTCCCGATATTTAGGATAACAGCCACATTGACTTAGACGTAGGGCCTCAAGATTCGCGGCACGATCGCCCAATAACAAACGGGCAGATGCCGTAGGACCAATCAGCGACGAGGATGTAACCCCCCCCCCCCCCCCCCCCCAAGAAGGAGTTCAATTTTCTACGGGCCAAGAATTCTAAACCGTGTAAGGAGCGCATAAACATAATAGCCAATTAGCAGCAGTTCAGCTCCTATCTAGTTCCATTCATCCTAGCTTGGAACTAGTTCGCTATAGTTCACTCCAGGGAAGGAACAAACGCTGATAAGTTACATTTTACAAACCACCCATTTAAAAAATGGTTTAGAAATCGCTGACAAAGAATATAATTTTATTTTGATAAAAAAAAAAGAATCATAGAAGAACCAAACTAATCCGACTCTTAGGAACCATGGAATTGTGCGGAACGGCCAAAAGGTTGGTATAACCGGAGATTTCTGTGGTGTTTCATAGTTTATAGTGCATTATGATCATATTGAAAGTTATATATTAAAATTTTAAAAAAGTAAAAAGAAAGAAACGTACGTAATATATATAGTCCAGTCAATAAACATATTGTAGAGTGCATGAAATATGCGATTATTTATGACTTCGTAGCTACGTTAGGAATAGTTAGAAGGTAAACATTCTAAAAGTCTCCGCCCCTTGGGGTGAGCTTACGGTGGGGGAGAAGGTCCCATTTTTGGGTTTTTCGATTATATCTCGAAAACGATAGACTCTAGAAAATTATGTTTCGAATAAAAATTAAAGCTAATTAAATTTCATATCAAATTAGTTCAACACATATTTGTCGAAATTCCAACGGTTTTCGATATATACGTTATTAAAAATCGATAATTTCCGAGAAAAAAAAAAATGTTTTGACAATTTCTATTTATTGTAAATACAAATAAATAGTTAAAAATAAGTTGTTGTTTTTTTAAAATACTGCTTGCTTTCATTTAATTAAAGTCTTTAATAAAAAATATGGTGATGCAAACACCTAAATGAAAATGAAAAAACCAATCATTTTGTTGTGTGGCACGAAACCATAGAACTTTTAAAATATATGATTAAATCAAGTACAATTTACCTTCTAAAGACTATCATTAATTTGTGCTCCTCTTTTTTAAGTTATCTTTAAAAAAAAAAAATCATGTAAGCAGTTGAAAATATTATTTGATTTTTACCTATAAAAATGTCATTTTTTTCTGAAGCCATATTTTTCTACCCGATAAAAATTATTTTATTTTGGGATCCTTGAAATGAATCAGCAGAATTTTTCTTTCCTCGCTTTTTCGAGCATCTCTGAAATTATTTATTATTAAAAATAGTTCGCCATTAACTAATATTTTACATCCATCTTGTTTATGCTCCACTAATTGACACAAAATTATAATTTATTCTTGATTGATGTATTGTAAACGGCCATTAACTAAGGGATGGTTATCCGATACAACACTTTTGAGAATATTAATAAAATCTTCGTTGATTACTACAGCTTAATGTAATATTGAATGAATGAACCTAATTTTCTAAATTACTTTTTTGTTTACTACATCCTATATTTTTATTTTAAAATTTATTTATATCAATTTATTGAAATTTACCACTGTGCAATTATATATATTTAGTAAATGTGTTCACAAGAATTACAATAACATGTCAAATTTGAAAAGAATTACTCATCAGTAGCACTTTAATAACAATTTTACAATAGAAGATCTCTAGGCCATATTCTTTTCAGATGCCTCGGAGGAATATCGGGAATGGAGTAGGAAGCAAGTTGAGAAACTAATGGATTTACTATGAAAGGATAGGTATCTGGTTTGGGCTAACTCAGCAACATATGGAACATTAAGGTCTTTATGGATAAGTTTATTGGAGACAAAGTAAGGGGCATTAAGGATTTTTCGAAGGATTTTGGATTGTAAGGTTTGGATACGAGATGAATTGGATGGTTTAGTGGACCCCCAAAGCTCGACTCCGTACGTCCAAATAGGTCTAATCACAGTCATGTATATGATGCTTTCGTAATTAATTGGGAGCTTTGAACGTTTGTCTAGTAAAGTAGTCTGTATTGAAATTAAAAAACCAAAAAAACTTCTGACATTTTCATCCATAAATGTATATTTGCCTCGGAGTTCAATATAGGTTGGGTCAATTATATAAATCATGTCTCCTACATTTAATAAAGCTTCATCAGCCAAGTTTGGGAATGATCTTCCTGTGTTTGTGCGGAGGTAGGATATTTCAAACTCCTCGCCTGTGTAGAATTTGATGAGTTTGCTCACGAAATGCTTTACTCTTTTGCCATATAGTTTTTTATGTAAAAACAAACACAAAAAATATAGGTAGGCAAAGTTGCCCCATCTTGACCTTACTTCCTGGTGCAACTTTGCCAAGTTATAATATAAACCGAAAGATAAAGTAAAATTTATATTGTCAAGTTGTGCTAAATAAATATTAAATTATGTATTAGATAAAATAAATAGTAGTTATTTAATTTTGAATGTATGAGCAGGACGAGACACTTTGTAAGGGTATCAAAACCAACAGTTGCAAAACAAGCTAAGAAAAACACTGATAAAAACTGCAAACATTGGATAAATCTAATTAAACATAAGAGTTTTTTTTTTTTCAAAAAATAACTCATCTACGTGATGAAAACACTAGCACTTCTATGTAATGGGTCAGAAACTTCACGAAGCGCCAAACAACATTTTTTTCAAAAACTGGCAAAGTTGTCCCAGTTTACGGTAGTTCTACATGTTATTGACTTGACATTTAAATCATTTTTCTCAAATTCGCTAGTTGTATATAATCTATACAATTGTATTTTATCAATAAATAAAATTTAAAAAACATTTATCAGTTTTTTTTTTTTTTTTAATTTTATCAACATACAAATCTTTTGGACCTATTGTTTGGTTTTTGAATACAAGACACTGCTCTCTTTTGTTCCATCACTGCGGATTTGACATTTGAAAATTAAAAGAAGATAATTAAATAAGATATAATTAGAGATAAACTTTTTTGCATTCTCTTCTGATGAAAACCTTTGACTTTCCGATCCTCTATATTTTTTTTTAAACGGCCATTCCTTTTCAACGACAATTCTATGAGAAATTAATTATAAAACCGCTAAAATGGTTTCCTTTGACCTCAGTGCGTGAAAATTATAATGATATATTCTTTATTTATTTGTTTAACGTAAGGGTTTAAACAACATCATAGTAAGATTTCGTAATAAAAAAAAATAATATGATGTAACAAAACCAAGATGGTCGACCATGGTAAATGAAGTTATGTTGAATTTTTGACCTGAAAGAGTCGAATGATAATTCTGAATACTTGTAAATATCATATAGACAGTATATAATAATATGTAAGTAAAATTATGTAGTGATTATGTTATGTAATATAATTACTGGACCAAAGGTTTTTGTATTTTTGTAATTTAATTGTTTTTTTTTTTTTTTTTTTTTTTTTATAGTTCTAACAGGGAAGACGAATTGTGTAAAGTGTCAAAAATATATTAAACATTTGTAGTACGACGAAATAAATACAAAAGAATAGAAATAACTATTAGAGTGGAAAACCCTTTTATACTGCGTGGGCAGGACTAAAACGATTAATGAGTTTTCCGCGTACTTCAAACTTGAATGTACCTCCACTAAGTTTTGTTTTGTGTTTCAGCAATCGATTATTATGTTTTCCTTTTTTGGGGGGAATTTTTTAATAATTGAACTAAAACTTCAATAAATTTTTTTTTTTTTAATTTTTTATTTATGGCTATTGTAATAGTTTACTGCAATTGTTTTTTTTGTTGTTTTTTTTTTGGTAGTCCCTACATCCTAGGACTAATTATATGTAACTAGCAGTCGCTAAATAAAGAACTTAGATTATTTTAACTAATAATTGAATTTCATTTGTTTATCAATAAAAATCTTGTTTTTGTAAGTATGGAATTCAGCATTATTTCTTCAACGATATTTTCACGCATGGCAGTAATTTTTAACTTGGTTAAAATTGCATTGATGAGTTGTTTGAAGAGTACGTTAAACCATGATCAGCCATCTAATTTGGCAGAAATAATTTTATCGATCCATATTGTTGAATTTTAATTTATAACCATGAAAGTATATGATAATTCGCAAACCTCGTTTCTGGAACTCAAGACAATAGATTTTAATTATTATTATAGAAAAAATTATTATCATAAATCTTCCTAGAACTATGAAGATATAGTTAAAATTTGGTAAAGTTGAGATTACTAGTTTTACCATTGCAAACTCTGTTGCAGAATGGCCAAATATCAGTAGATTTTTAAACTGCACTGGGATCCATGTGTCGTCCCATATATTTATAGCTTCAATAACAATTGAATTGAAAATAAGTAAATTTCATCATGAATTTCTAACTATATAGAAGAAGAAGAAGAAGAAAATAAACTTTATTCTGGGACTACTTGTCCCCTAAGAATAACATATGATTACAGTACATAGGACAATCGTCTGGCTTTGATAATTAATTATAATAAATAATAACAATAGATAATAATAAAAATTGATAAATAATTAAATTATATGTTACAAGATAACTGTGACATCTTGTAAAATGATACATCTTATGTATACTATTATAATGTATATTACATAAATATTCACGTTTTACATTAGCTCGGAAGATTGAAAATGAAGGAGGTAAAGGAATAAATGATGTTTAAAGGAAGTAAGAGTGGATCTTTTTCGAATTGTGATGGGCAATGAATTCCATAACGAGGAAGCACGGATAATAAAGGATTTCTCGAAGGATGCAGTTCGATGCGCCGGAGTGTATAGGTTGATGGGTTGGGTTCTAGTATTTAAGAGGTGAATGGAGGAGCGCAGAGTAAGGAGGTCATGGATATAGGTGGGTTTTTTGGTTTTCAAGGTTTGAAATATGAGAGCACCCAGGAAGTATTGACGTCGAAAACCGGGGTACAGCCACCCGATTTCAGAATACCTGTGAGATATGTGAGAACGTCTGGAGATCCCGAAAATAAATCTAATAAAACAGTTCATTACTCTTTTACATCTCATCTCGAGCTCATCAGACAGTCCTCCATATACTACGCATCCATAGTCAAAGTTAGGAAAAATGAGTGATGATACTAAAAGTTTTCGAGTACTTAATGGTAATGAATCACGGTAATGTGAAAGTTGCTTAAGAATAAAAATAGATTTTCTCGTGATTTGAGAGATATGGCTATTCCATGCAAGATGTTTATCGAAAGTTATTCCCAGATTTTTAATGGAATTTTGGAAATGAATTGGACGGTTTTTTTAGGAAAAGCAGTGGATAGTAGGGAAGAGCTTTTAGGTGAGGTTTTGACCCAATGAGAATAGCCTTTGTTTTTTCTGGATTTAGACTTAATTTATTCTCCACTGCCCAAAGGTTAATGCTATCTATGTCTTTCTGTAGCTTACAAGTCGCCTCTAGCATATTTGAAGGATGAAAGGATAAATATATTTGCAAGTCGTCAGCATAAAGATGATATTGGGAGTAGTGGATGCGATTCGGCAAGTCGTTAATATAAATAGAAAATAGGGTAGGTGAAAGAGAAGATCCCTGGGGTACTCCTCGCGAGAGTGGTAGTGAAGATGAGTGAGGTTTTTACAGGTATAATCACTGTTTGGGAACGGTTGGATAAAAAAGAATGAAGCCAGCTTAACGCACTATTGGATATTGAGAGGTTATGGAGTTTGGAGAGGAGGATTGTATGGTCAACAGAATCAAAAGCTTTTGAAAAATCAAAAAGGATCAGGATCGTAATATTCTGTTGGTCTAAGGAGTAGTAAAGGTCTTGAGTAATTTTTACCAAAGCAAACTGCGTGGAGTATCCGGATCGGAATCCTGATTGGAAAGGATTAAGGAGAGTTTTATAGTCAAGAAAGGAGGTGAGTTGGGTATGTGCTAATCTTTCTAATGGTTTAGATAAATTTGATAGGATTGATATAGGTCTAAAGTGGGAAACTGAGGAAGGAGAAGGAACTTTATTTAATGGACGGACAAGGACTTTTTTCCAAGCTGTAGGGAAAATAGAGTTTTGTAAGGAGAAATTATATATGTGGAGCAGGGCAGGTAAGATAACAGGAAGGCAGAGTTTGATTATTTTTAAAGGTATTTGATCCAAACCATGGTCATTGGTACGAGATTTAAAAACTGAATCAATTAGGTCATTAGGGGAAATATTAAGAAAATAAAAGTTATTAGAATTAAAAGGGGTTTGAGGAATAGAATAGGATAAGGTGTTTACAGGGAGTTCATTAGGGTGGGGGTCAGCAAAGTAGGAATTAGGTTCATCTGGAGTGAATAGATAATTGTTATCAGATGTGGAACTGGGTACTGCAAAAATTTTCTCAAAATTTTCCATTTAGATTTAGGGTCAGGCGCTTGGAATATATAACACCGTACTTTGTAACCTCTTTCGAATAGTGCTTACCTCATGTAGGTTGATTATCAGACTTCACTGCGCACCACATATTTATCGCTTTTTTATGGCAATATAATTGAAAATATTTAAATTTTATTATTGCTAAACCTTCCTTGAACTATGAAGATGATGTGGTTAAAATTTGGTACAGATTGGTACCAAATCAGTTTTTGCAGTTAGTGATCACAAACGAAAAATAGCTGGTCCTTTTATATAATAGTATAGATAATAATTTAATATAAATTTTAGAAAATTATATAAATGATATTTTATTGCTGGTGTAATTTTTATGAAATATGAATCATCTAATTATAAATGTTTTTTTCTGGGGTTCTATGATTTTCTTTTTCTTTTTTTTTTATCATCCTTAAAATTTTTAACGTTTTTTTCACACTAAAAAATATAAAATTTTTAACTTTTGGTATGCTCGGATCGATATTTGGACAATTTCCTTATCAGATATTTAGTATAAAATATTTTTTGTTATATAACATTTTTTACTTCGACATACCTCTTAAAAGCTGGTTTGAATGAAAAAGTAACGTTTTGCCTGCATTTTTGAATCCTCTAGCTGGTGTTGCTCGGATCGAAAATTTTCCGACAGTTTTCTCATCAGAAGCATTCATGATCCATTATTTTTCTCAGACTGGGCAAAAGTGAATTTTTTTTTTCTCGATTAATTCTCTAATTTTCATTTTTTTTTTATTATTAACTAACTGAAAAGTGTTAAAAATTTCTTTCTTTCAAAAGAAGGAACTCAATATATACACAATTTACACCATTTTGCTGCATACAGGATGCTTTTAAAAATATGTTCATGAAAGAAATATTAACTACTAGCTGAAAGTACCCTGCTCCGCTACGGTTTAATATCATTAGGATTAGGACAACTTAAATTAGTAAAAGTTAAGCTTAACGTTGATAATTATTATTACTTAAATAAACCTAAAGAATTCCATTCTTAGAATAATTTCAATAAGTAAATTTGACAATTTGCAAAAGTTAATTTTATATTATTTTGATAGTCCTCCAGTGAAGCTTCGAGGCAGCACTACTATCTTACCCAGCTCTGATACCAGACCATCATCTTTTCTTATGGCATACTTTAAGTGAATATAGTCTCAACTTCTTAACTTTTTTGATATTTTCGAATAAAGTTTAGTCTTTCTGTTTCCATTTTTGCTTACGTATAAAGCATAAATTGGTTAAGGAGATTACGAAATTAAAGTAAATAAGGTTCTCCACCTTCTCACTCCATCAACATTTAGGCGTAAAAATCAGCTGCAGACACAGTTTTCTTAAGTGGTGTATTGGTGTTTGGGTCACGCTAAGGGATACAGTACCCATCTTCTCCATGGTAAAACATGAGACGACACTGAAGAGAATCATACACTTGATAGAACTCACTGAATCTTATCAGTTTTTTGTTCCTACATCGAACTGTCCTTATATGTCATCATCAGAGAACATAAGTCTTTTAATCTCCTCTTTAACATTAGTCTTTTAATAGCTTCTCGCCACTAAACAACTTAAACTTTTAAGGGTCCACCTCTGCAGCGACCATCAAAGTTCACAGAAAGTACCATATTATAAGGTTTCGACATCGATCGTATTTTTGTTTGTTTACAACTATAAGGAACTTAATTTGTGATCAAAGTGTGCGGCTTAAACATCTAACCTATTTTTTAACTTAGCTTATCTCCAAATACCATATGACAATTAATCTATTATTTTTCACCCAATAAAAATCGTAATTTCATTTTTCGCGAATTAGCCGCGATCCAGGCCGATTTTTTAAAATTCCTTTCTTAGCGAGCACCTACGGCTCTAGAAGAAGCTACATATCGAATTTCATTCCAATCCGTTCAGTGGTTTCTGAGATTTCGTGTTAAATGAGTGAGTGGTATTTGACAAATATATAGTAGATAACAAATTGAAGTTTTTTAGTAAAATGTTTAGAAAATTTTATTGAAATGTGAATTATTGAGGTTGTTGCACTATGTTAAAATTAAACAAATATCTAAAACTTAGCATTGACATATAGATTTTTTTTCTCTCTCTCTCTCTTTTTTTTTTTTTTTTTATTTATTTTCTTTTTACTTGTCCATAAAACTCGATGGCTTTCAGAAACTCCAACAATGAACGCACTGACTTTTCATCATCAAATTCACCATCCAAGACGTCTTTCAGTCTAGGTGGCATTTTTAGTCTTTACCTTACATATGAAAACTGTTGGCAGTCTATTAATATGTGTTTTACTGTCCTGGGTTCCTCACAGTTAACACAAGTAGGGGTAGCCATGGGATAATTCACAATGGCCGATTCTCAGGCGGCACAAAACTGTTTCCTCCTTCCTGGATATTTTTCTACTTGCTTGCCAATTTGTATAGCAGTTTGGCTTTACTTCTAATAATTTAGTCGTATTTGTTGTCCAAGACTCTTCCCACTTTGCTTGAATCATATATTAGTCACATGTCGGTCGATTTTTCAACTTCGCTAGGATCCACATGTTGCATGACATATATCTGTCAAGTGAATAAGTGGTTAAGTCGAATTTTTACCAAAAAAACGAGTTATTTAAAATGAACTTTACATTCTTACACCCCTTAGATACTAGAAAAAAAAATTAATTTTATATTATGGCGATGTTTCAAGAAACTTTGTCTGGCGAAATCATAGTAGTTATACTAGGGCGATTTTCAAGAAACTTAAGTAATGGCTTAATATAAAAATTGGGACTTATGCTCTTCTAGTTCTGAGGTACGGATTTTTCACATGAATTTTACAGAAAATCCCTCTTAATCCAAACTTTTGGTGAACTAGACTGAATCGAATTCCACCTAGTCCGGATTAACGGGATTCTACTCTTATCAATCTAAGGTAAAAACAAAATTTAAAATACGGAGAGGGTGATTCATAACTAATCTGATACTCTAACATATTTATTTAACATATAACAAGGAATAACATTTAATTTCAACATTCAAACAATATATTTTCAAACAGAATGGACCTTTGATACATTAAAAACATTTATTATTAGAATTCGTTCGCTACATCGATTTTCTGAATCAGAGAAAAAATATTTAGTCACAACAAATATTACATCCAACACATACGATATGATACATTTAGAAAGACTGTAGGTATTAATAACTTTTTGTAGTTAGCTTGTTCAACGTTAATCAAAGAAATAAAAATTGTATACATTTATATTTTACAAATTATTTTAAACATCCATAGTAAAATACATATATGATTCACTACATGTTGGAAGTTTTAGACAACTAAGCATGCATGGAATATGGTTTCAACACGTTTAGGCCTCCATCGGAGTTGTGCGGGGAAACATAATCTATTTAAACACTCATTGAAAACATTTATTACACTTAATAAAAAACACCAATTTTTTTTTTTTTTAAGAAACACATTCAACATCGAACGATATTTACATACATGATCCATCATAAAATAAATAAACTATAAACGAATAAATCGTGTAATTAATATTAAGGAGAATCGATAAAATTCTATATATTCTATCCCATTGTAACCGGAGCGATCTGGAAATATCCAGTAGAACTTTATAAAATTGAAAAATTTAAGGAAAATAGTTTATTCAGTATTTTAGGATAAATATCATCATAAATTATATATTATAAACAAAACGAAAAAATAAATGGTAAAAGTAAAAGTCATAATAGGCCAGACGAGGTAAAAATGGCTGTATTTTATCATTTAATTTAATTAATAGTTGATCATTAACATTTATTAAAAACTTAATTAATCAATATGGTATGTTATATGTTTATGTTTGAATGTATATACAGCATATTGAATTGGATAGGAACAGATATCAAGTAGGAAACAAGATATGCACGTAGTTTTATCAATATATGAGTTATGACACCGCAAATGTATACACATAAATATGAACCATGTAACAATATACATAGAGATCAGGTTGAGATAAAAATTAATATAAACTGAAATTTTTACCATGAGTTTCTTTATTGATGGACAAATTTTTAAAAGTCGTTAGATTTCACATTTGAGATTCCATCCAAAATGGCGGATCAAAGATGGACGCATAGATCTTTTTAGAGCTTGATTAATTTATACAGTGCAGGAAGCTAAATTATAATCATGGCGGCTTTGAATTCTGATAATAAACTGAAAAATTCAAGTTTAATATCATGAAAATTTAGCAAAAATTAAATATTTCAACCTTTTTTCAGCGGATCCACAAAACTGTTTTTCTAAATATTAATTAAAGCTAGAACAAACATAAAACCAATTCAAAAAAAAAAAAAATTTAAATATGAAATGGAAAATTCCAAGCTCACAATGTTATAGGTGAAATTTTGGAACGAATGGAAAAATATTATTTACATGTGCATACATGTAAACACACAAAAAAAAAATATATATGAAAAACTCTATTTTTGTAGGAAGCTTACATGTAACATGTAGACAATTTTAATTTTTTTTTTTTTTTTTTTATATATTTACAGTAAACTTAATTTTGTAAATTTCAAGTTGTATAAATATCGTATCAAATCAAATATTTACCGGGCCGGTGTTCAAGTATGTGGCTTGGGAATCCATTCTTTCTCTGCCATCTTGATATGAAAGACACATTTTATTAATCCGTTAAAATGTCTGCCTCTCTTTCTCCGAGATTGACGAAATATTTTAGACAGTTTTACAAATCTTTCATTAATTTTTTTTAAACGTGATCTTTTCATCATACTAAACCATACAAATTTATATTTTTTTTAACATACATACAAAAGTATATAAATAACATGGAATAAAAATAAACAATCAATAACTACTAATCATTAATAACCGTGCATATAAGCCAGATTTCATTTTTTTAAATGTAATATTTAAAATTATCAATATATAATTTTTATTTTTATTGAAATAATTGATATTTTAATAATACATAATTTAGATTATTGTCTATACATTCTAAGAAAATCTATGTTTTCTAGTATCGATGTTTTATTTTTAGAATATAATGACTAGATTTCCACGATTTCTTATCGGATATAATAAACTCTACAATTAAGTATTCATATGGGCGTGTATAATACTGGTAATTATACATATACAATCAGTAAATAAAGTAGAATACAAATATACAAAACATTTAGAAAATATATATTAGAAATGTTATATTATATATTATATGCTAAAATTAAAACAATAGTATATTTACATTAATAATTACTATATATACATAACCTTACATGCTAGTGATAACTGTTATATATAATGATGGAAATCTCAAGGAAATGTTTTAATCGTGAACCAATGAGAATATTAGAAGGCCATATCAGAAAATTTTATTTATTTAAAAGATTACATTTTATTATACTTTTAATGTTAATTTGTTATTGATAAATAGAAGAGCTAAATAATTGTCAGACTATGTCAACTAATATATAATTATATATATATATAATTTAGTAGTGATAGATATAACGCTTGACTATACGTAAATTTTATTATTTATAAATAGATTTAATTTTAGATATTTTTAAAGTGCATTATTATTAAATTGAAAATATTCTAATTATAAGTATAATAATTGATAATTTTTAAAAATACGTAAAGTCCATTATTTATTATTATTTTTTATTTAATACTAAGCCTTCTATCCTCATTGGAAATCACTTATGTTTCTTACTTTTTATTGGAAGAACGTTGTGTATTACACTGCACTCGTCGTTGACATTTTGAGTTCTATTTACATTTAAACTGAGTAAAACCCATACTTATATATAATTATTTTCAAAGTAAATAATTCAAAGGAAAATTAAACTTTGGTAAATGAACAAAAAGTCCTTTTGTAATAATATTTATAAATACGTTCCTACGATCTAAAGCTATGTTTAAATCTAATATTTATCATTAATGAAATGATCTGTAATAAAACATTATCTACGAATTATTCTTAGCTATGTTATATTATTATATAACTACGTCTTACGACCCAAATAAAGAAATCCTATTCGAATAATTCTATTAATAAATTTTAATTCTAAACATACTTTGTTTTTTAATAAAGTAAACCTATTCTGTTTTTAAAAAGTAGATTGTAAAGTATTTTATGAAGAAACATTTAGGAATTAGAAAAAATACACCAAAGTTAAAACATTTTAGTGGAATGCTCACGTTTCGGCTTGCATTTCAAGCCTACTTCTGGGCTATATATGACAAAACAGATTACGATGAAGAAGTGTAATACATGGGAAAATATTACAATTAATATGAAATAACAAAAGAAAATTATATAGCAATACGATTTGATCAAGAATATAAAAAGTATTCGTATTTATCAGTTCTTTCTTCTTGGCACATTTTCGCCTGAGGATTTCATTGAACTTTTTCCTCCTTTCTTTAATCCAGATCTTCTTTGATATATGTATATATATCTTATTATATTACTGATATTTTCCATTTATTTCATGTTATCTTTAGTATTTTTCTGTTTATAGTTTCACTATATCACCACATTCCGATTTTTGTTATATAGTCCTTAAGAAGGCTTGCAATGCAGGGCGAAACGTCGGCACTGGATTAAAACATTTATAACTGGTAGTGTTTTTTCTACTTCTGACTGTATCCCAGATCAATTTCTTCATAAGATATTTAGTTTCTAAATTATATTTAAAGATGTTGCAATTTATAGTTTTTAATAGCCGAAATGATAAAAACAATATATTTCTAAATAATACTATAAATTATAAAATTTATAATAATTAATAAAATCCTGCACACCTACACATAAAATAAATACCTATAACTAATATATAAACTTACAACCTATTAATGTACAAATAGAAAGATAGACTGGGGATCCCGTACTCACTTTTGTGCGGTGTTTTTATTAAATACATTAAAATAATAATTAATATAAATTATATATGTATACGTTATTTCTATATGTATCTTATACCTTAATAACTACCTTATTTACATTATATTACATTAAATTATTACCTATATTTATTACCTAATAGGCCCTATACCTAATAAGTTTTGGGGAAATCTTTCTCAACTTCAAAAATGTTTTTGTTTTTTTTAAATGAAAAACAGAATTAATTCTTATACTGTTTGACTACCCTTTAACAATCATTAACATACTAATAAATAAAATAAATAGTATAAAGTTATAACTAAAACATGATTTTAAGAGCGGAAATTCATTAGTGCCTGCCACCATTTTTAAAGCTTTTCAGCGTGTGAGAAATTGTTAAAAAAACAGAATATATTTAAAATGAATTGATATATTAATAAGTAAACACGAGATACGTTCGAAGATAGACAACTGCTTAGGGCGACCTATATACCATACTTAGGGCGTTCACATTGGTACTTAAAAAAATAATTTTAGTAATAAATAAAAAAAAAACTTTTTCCTCGAACTTATGTAAAATCTATTTTCACAACAACCATGCCTAAATATGTCCGTAAAAGGTGAAAAAGAGATGGAACAAAAATCTTTTCGAATAAATTGAAATTTTATTAACAAGATAGAACGTGGTTTTCATTGCTGTTGTCAAAACATTCGCTGGTTTTAATTTTTTTTTTTTTAATTGAATGAATCCAATCAATTAAGGCCAAAAAAATAATTCTGATAACATGGTTTCCTTCCTTTTTTTGTTGTTTTTAGTATCTTTAAATTTTAGATTATAAACCTAAAATTTATTACTTTTTATAAAATAGATTTTTAAATTTGATGTTTTCGAAGATATAGTTTTAATTTGATGGTTTCTAACTATAAAAACTGTATTTTTCGCCTCATTTAAAAAAAGAAAATCCCAACCACGCACAAACTATACAAGCTGTATCAACTTTAAGATCAAGTAGGCATTTTCTACGACTTATAAATGTCTTACAAAGGTAAGCATTGCTTTATGGAGCACCGATATTCCTTCTTCTAACTCCTTCATCAAAGTCTATGACAACGGTTAAAATCACTCCAAAATGGAATAATGAAAAAAAAATGTAAAGGGAACACTTAAAAACAAAAATTAAAAGTTAAACTGAAAACTCCGACTGCTAACAATAATAGAACTTAGTAACTTACAAAGTGTTGATTTTCATTCGAATTCTGGGAATTACTTAACAACAAAAATAAAAAAAAGTTTAGCGCTCCAACGCTGGCAAAAATGTGGCAACAAATAGTTGTTTTTTAGTTTTCTGAATTTTTAAACATTAATTCCTTGAAATGTAACTGAGTTACAGCATAAGGAAATTAAAAGTAAACTGTTAAATTATTCGCATACCTCGTCGCGGTTTTCCCCGCCAATAAAAATCTTATATTGAAGTAAGCAATTGAACACTTTGCAGAGTTGCATTGATTAGGTGGTTGAAGATTACGTTAAAGCGTAATGGGACAAACCATTTTTAGGACAGAGACTGTTAAGAAAATCTTGTGGATAATGGACTGCATTCAGTTATTACAACGAAAGGCCAATGAATGTTTACACACAATATCAAAAATCTAAGGATCGGAATTTTGATTTCGTAATAAGTTTTATTCCGCAGAAATAATTTTATTGATTTAATCTGGTTGAATTTTAATTTCTCACCATAAAAGTACGTGACAGTGTGTCAAACCTCGCTTCTGCCACTAATTATTTATTATAGCCGAAAATCCCTAGAACTATGGAAATTATGTAGCTTAAATTTGGTAAATCTATTTGGATATAAGTAAATTTTATTATCAATTTCAAGTCCTATATAATTCTGTACCACTGAACCCTCTCTTGTAGAATGGCACTCGCCACATATCGGTCAATTTTCAAACTTGCTTTTAAGATTTGTTGCCAAATCCTATATAATAAATTTTAGTTAATGTTCAATTTAGCTTCATTTATTTCTTATGATTATTTTCTTTCTCCCTCTTCTTTCTTCTCCAATTATATTTCTCTAAATTAAAATTTAGACCTGATTTTTTTGTTTTCTGCATCTTAATATTATATGTCTGGGGTCCTCCGGGCAGTCACAAGTCTCACATTTTCCGTTGGCTTCTATTTTCATCGTGTTAGGATATTTCCTTGTATAGTCATGATTTTCCTAATCCTCGTTATACTCACAATATGATTTTTATCAATATTGGTACCGATGGTTCGAAACCAATGGTTAGGCTCACTATGGGCTGAACTTGATAACAATCTCCCAGTCATACCTCTCCTGTCATTCTTTTATTGCCTGCTTCTTTGTAGCTGTGAGTAGGTCTGGAGTTGGAACTTCAGCATTATCCCTTTCTAGCTGTCTGTCTCGTGCTTACTCTGTCCGCCTTCACATTTCCAGAGAGGCCCACATGACTTGGTACCTACTGAAAGAAAAATTCGAATAATCGAAAATATTTTTCGAATGGGCTTGATTTGTATAATGTTGATATATACATAAGATTTTATCTTATTTGTATGCATGGCCTCTAGTTCAGCGCACGACAAAGCTGAGTCTGTTAAGATGACTATGTTTTGGTTGGTGTATAATTGTTAGTTTATTATAAAACTTTACTGTTATCTACAAGTTATTAAACCCTCCTGGAAATATAAATATGATGTAGTTAAAATTTGGTACAGATTTGTTCAGTAGTTTTCGTGGTTAGTGATCACAAACGTATGGCTAGTCCTTTTATATAACATTATATTACATTATATTACAGATGACATTGAAAATAAAGAAAATAAAGATATTTGAAAAAAATATTTATATTTTTAAAGTTGAGAAATATAAATAAATGGAAGGGATGTACTAATATTGGGTGAGTAGAGGCACTACAGAACCCAATGTCTAAGTTTGTGGAACATGTGATTTAGCACGCACCTGTCCTTTGGACAAGGTGACTCACTTAGTACTATATTATATATAATATATTAGGCTTATATATTTTATTATATAATGATATATTACTATCTACATTATTTTACATATGTACAATTTTTAAAGGCATTAGCCTTCTTCTTATACTTAGTGTTCACAGAGCATCAGGCCTTGCTTCTCTAAGCCGTGGAGGCTTAGCAGAATAAACGGGTAAAATAAACATAACTAACTAAACACAGCTATCACATTTATCGACCATCTACTACACCCATGCAACAAACAAATACATTGATATATTACAAAATATATAATACATTTTTTTTACTCCAACAGTAAACGATTTGTTTCGAAAGCACGCGTTGAAGGTACGAAACAACTTAGTTGGGAATATTAAAAAGAATTCTCAATTAATACAAATACTCATTGATCAAAAATTCACTGACGAACTTTTTTATTACATCCAAACTTCAAAAAAAAAAAAAAAAAATGTTTTTTTAAATATTCCTTTGATTTTTGACTTGAAATTCAGGCATCACAAAAGATTAAACATGGAAGATCAGGTTATAACAGAAAAATCAATCCAGTGAAGACCAGTCAGAGACGTAAAATTCCGTTATAACGTAAAAATTAACGAAGAAAATATATTAAAAATTGTTTTTAAGAAAATATATTAAAAATTGTTTTTAAAAATAAAATATACAAATAATATATATATCACAATAAATGTAATTTATCATAAATACATATATTTTACCATCTATAATCGACTCTGGACTGATACAAAAAATAAAAATAAATAAAAAAAATAAATAAATAAATAAGGTACAACCCTATAACCCAGGGTTCAGTACTTGATAAGGAAATATCAAGCTAAATTTTCTCCAAAATATGGGTATCTACTTTATAGTTACCTAAAAGGTTCTCCAGACTCCGAAGTCGATCCACGGCTGAAAAAACAGAAATTAAATTTTCTATATGGTATTCTAGCACCTTACCCACTGAACTACTTCGCTCCCCATAAATATATATAGTATAAATATAAATATATATATATATATATATATACATACATACATATATACATACATACATATGTATATATATATACATATACATACTAGCATCCCCCGTCGCGTCCTATTTTTTTTTTTTTTTTTTTTTATTTTAATAAAAGCTGCCTCACTCAAGGGCATTGAGTAATATGACAAAGTATTACCTGTTAAAATTTTATTTGTCTATCGATATAATTAATGTATTGAAGTATGCAATTGATCCAATGACATATTCATGCACGGCAGTAATTGTTAACGAGGTTAAAATTTCACTGATTAGGTATTTGAAGATTATCAGTGCTTGAACTAAAGGCCCATGAATCATATTTTTACGGACAATATAAAAACAACAAAAGATGGACATTATGATTTGGTAATAATTTTTATTCAGCAGAAATAATTTAGTGATTTCATCTGGTTGGATTTTAATTTCTTAAACTTAAGAAGATACGTTCATTAGTTTTACTAAAACTCTATTGCAGAATGTCGCTTCCCATTCGATTCTTAAATTTACATGGAATCCACACGTCACACCATATATTTATAGTTTTTTTTTATAACAATTATGAATGAAGTTAATTTTATTATCAATTTCTGGCTAAATACAACACCGTATCTACATTGTAGCCTCTCTTGAATGGCGCACGCCACCTATCGGTCAATATTAAAACTTCACTATGCACCACATATTTATCTCTTTTTATATTTAACTTTTATTTAACATATTTAAATTTTATTATTGCTAAACCTCCCTTGAACTATGAAGATGATGTATTTAAAATTTGATATAGGTTGGTTCAGTAGTTCTCGCAGTTAGAGATCTCAAACGAAAAATGCCTTTTCCTTTTATATAATAGTATAGATATATATTATTTCATCCTGTAAAACCAACTCAGGACGAATAAGAATTAATATACCAATATTAATTTCTATGTTTTTTTATTCTCTTCTTTCCATTTATTGCTTATTTCACATATCAAGCCATTCATATTATGTACTTATTACCCTCTTTGAGGCAGATTTTAATACTTTTTAAACTTATTTATATATATATATATATATATATATATAAATATATATATATATATATACAAAAACAATGGAACAAATATATTTAAGATTTAACTGGTTCAATATTATACAATATATTAACATATGTTTTTTCGCCAGTTAAAATCGATGGCAAGGAACGGGATGTCAAACATGAAGTGGGCAATCTTAATCGGGGGGAAACCTGGCGGTTAAGCGTGATTGCTGACCACATCACTTTCTTGTACAACCGATAGTCAAGAAAAAATACTCCCTTACGAAGTACTGAACCCTAGACCCTTCATGGGTTAAGGCCGTACAGATTTTTCTTTTTTTTATATAAACAGAACGAAAAAAAAAAAATCTAATAACATTTGAAAACATAGTTATAGTAAGTCATTAAAACTTTTTTTTTGTCAATTCTTAATGTTCTGGTATAAAAGTGATTCAAATTTCTAGGTGCGTTATACCATTAACTATTTCCAATATCTATCAGGATTAAAACCAAATGCTTCACTCTATTTATGAAAATATTAGCGTTGCCGGCTAAATTTAAATCCAAAATATGAATATTTCGTAGATAAACGTGTTTACTAAAAATTTACGTTAGGAAAGAAAATTTTTAATCTTATTTTATTTGTTATAAATACTGTGTACAGCCGACAATTGGATACAATTTTTGAGAAAAAAAAAAATTGTTTAAATAAGATACTTATATTTTTTTTTTAATTTCCTTTTTCATATTCCCAACTACATACTTCCCTCTCACACCAGGAAAAAGCATTTTTATCCAAAAATTTTCATCAATAAGCCTAAAAAGCTAAAGTTCTAGCCAATTTGTTGTTTTAAAAATCTATCCCAATCAATGCAAGGTAAAATTAAACTACGATTTTATACACATTTCTTAATACCTGTAAATAAATTTTTTATATTCCCATATACCAGCCTATAATTTTTTTGATAAATACTTTTCAGAATGAAAAGATAACTGGTTTTGTTTTGTTTTTAATTTAAAAAAAAAAAAACATACGCAGTTTCAAATGATCGGCCTTTACGATCTTAAAATTCCCGATGGTTGGCAACATAATCGGCCGGTACTGCGTACATGCTCTTCCTCAACGGGATCTCCGAAAGCTTCTGGTCGATCGGGATCCTCTGGTCGTAGAGGGAAGGTGCCTGGAATATGATCCAGCAAGTCCCGACCATACAGGCCAGGGTGAAGACCCAGAGGAAGAAACGGTCCAGAACCATGGAGATGTATTTCCAGTCCTCGATCACCTGAAGATAAGAGTAAAAAATTATTTATTTTCAGTATAGTAATATTCACGTGATCTCTGCACGGGAAAACAAAAAAAAAATTAAAAAAATAGTCTGTGGTAGATAATAACTGGATGGTTCTCAAACTACAGGCAAATTTGATTACCCCACCCATTTAAAATTCAACGAAGTAAACTTCGTTAAAAATATTGTTTCCAAATCGATTTATGTTAATTAATGATATTAATTGAAATTATTTGAAATTTTAGTGTTTAAGGGTTATATTTTAGGTTATTCTACGTCATTTAACATCATGGTTTGTCCCTATCCTTGGATTTACTTGCCATCTCAAGGATTCAACGAATCTGAAATGAGATTATTAGAGAAAGAATAGAAGTTAAGAGGAATATCCTTGAGGAAATGGAGGGAAGGAGATTGAGATGGTTCGCCCATATTAAAAGTATGGATTATAAAACAATCCCCAAAATAGCTTATGAATGGGAAGCAGAGGGTAGAAGGAGAGGTAGGCTTCGCTTCAGGTGGAAAGATGTGGCTGAAAGTATGGTGCGGTAGGGACAAACGGAAGAAGAAGCGATGGACAGAGAGAAGTGGAGGAACCGACTGAGGGAGGAGTTTGGTTGAAGGAAACTCCGAATAGCGAAGAAAATCTTTTCAAAGAAGTGAAATAATAAGCTAATGTTATAAAATAGAAAAAAAAATTTGAACTATTTAAAATAAAATAAAATTATAGTTTAAAAACTTTAAAAAAAAAAAACACGCTTAAAAATATATGACTACTATAAAAATTATAAGGCAGTATGGTTCGAAATCCAAGAACAAAAATTATTATTTATCATTTCTTAAAATGTTTCTTGCAATAGGATGAATAATGCTGTTTTCATCCAAAAAAAAATTCTCTTATTTTTAAGTTATCCTCTCCTCGAAAAGTTTTCCACATACCACCCCAACTCAGTTTAGATTGCCTTTGTTGAAATCAGCGTGATTCCTTGTATTGGCTCCAACATCTTAATATCAATAAAATTAAATTAAAAAAAAAAAGTCATTACGATATTTTAACGAAAGAAAACTACTAACTTAGGTATATATAATACAAGATCATACAATCAAAAAAAAAAATTATAGTTTAAATAACAAAAAAAAACACGCTTTAATAGCAAACTGAACTAAACCTATCATAGACAAAATCTAATGATCTACACCTATTAGTATATAATATTTTTTTTGTTGGATTAGCCATTTTTGTGTTATAGACTCTTAAACCTGCCCAAAACTAACTTTTTGAGAAAGTCGAAGAAAATTCGTCGATTTTTGACAATCGATTATGGCTGAACGCCCAAATCAAATTCAGCTTAAAAAATGTCTTTAGACGCACAATTTAATAAACCCTGATTTTGTAAGTAACACATTTTTCGATTTAAAGCATTTTTGTAAATATTTTTTGTAAAAATGTTGGGTTTTTTTGCTTCCCAAAAATTTTCCCTTATCAAATGTAGTCACATTTTTGATATTTTATTCTCAGGACTGTATCATAAAACCTACTACTGCACCTTTTGCAAGGCAGACACTTTGGAGGTATTTGTACTGGACTAAGTAAGATTATTAAAACAAAGTTGTGCAATTATTATCAGATAGCTGGAAATTGATGAAAATTACTATGCAAAATTCCGTATTTAAAATAGTGTCAAATTAATGTTGCATGTACTCAATAGTGGACGTAAAGGTCTTTTAACTTTAACCTTCAAATTTTTCCTTTTCTGGCATATTAAGCAGGTTATGATTTCGTTCGATTTTGCACATCATGAATCGATGCTAGTCCAAAATTTAAAAAGCATTAATTTACTTTTTGAGTTTTGGTACTTTTTTTTTTTTTTTTTAAAGAATATGGGACATAAAAAGGAATAAAATTCTTAAATATAATTGATAACATGATGCAACGGGATTTTTTTAAGAGCCACTACTGATCCTTTCTTGTTTTAAGAGATGACACTTGAAACAAGTGGAAATATAAGATGGGAAGAAAAGAAAATTTAAAGTGACACTTAAAAGCCCCCGGGCCTGGGGCCCTAATGGTGAATTGAAATGGACCGTGGGTTTTAAAAGAGCTCAATATCCAAGTATGAAAGTGCCATTAAGAAGGGAGCAGATAGGCTTCTGGTTACAGGAGTCTCCTGCAAGAGGGCTTCCACTCCTCCCCCCCCCCCCCCCCTCCCGCAAGATCTAGTGAAATATTTATTAGCCTCGGGAAGAGTAGCCTCTTAAGCCACTAAATTGATGTCCGTCATTAGCCGACAGAACTACAACTCTCTTAGCTTTATTTTTATTTATCCATTCCTCTTGCATTACAATATTTCAGTACAAATAATAGGACAGTGATGTTGGCGGTTGTATTTTATTTTAAGTATTTGCTCCATCCAGTACAGTGATTTTGACAAGGTATTTCTCATACTTCAGGATCACCCTCAGATAACCTGCCAGTTTTTCAAAATCAAACTTTAAACAAAAAAAAGGAGTACCGTAAAATGGCCTGACTTTGCTACAAGTTCACTAAAAAGTTTCAGTTGAAGAAAAAGTGTTTTGCTGTTGTCTAAAACAGGGATATTTTATATTTCTTACTTACTTATGACAACACTGATTGGGTCTAAGCAATTTTCACGCTGATCCTAGTTACCTCCCCTGTTTAATAACAGTTAGTTGATTGTAGTTTTTCAACAGGTGGGATTCCTTTGTGAGATAAAGTAGTGCTTTCAACAAATAAATATTTCTCAAATCGATTAAGTTTTGCATTAATTTTATTCCATAATTATTTTAATTCAAATAAATGATATTCATCTTGCTCAAAATATTTTCGAAATGTCATGGTGTTTGAAAATAAAATAGAATCCCCTTTTTGATATGAATTTGGAATGACTCTGCACCAAGTACATTTGGGCGCAAAGTGACCTCCCTATGGGAAGAAGTCTTAGGCAGCATTGCTCCTCCTAAACAAATCAATAAACGAGGATATTTTGAAGTTAAGGAGTTAATAGGCTGGTTAAAATCCAAATTTTTTGGGATAACGTTGTTTCTTGTAAGGTTTTTGTTATCTATGTGCAAGTATATTGACGAATGCTGTTAGAATTTTGCCTAGTTATAGCTTTGCATTTTTTCAAGTCCTAGTGTTCGTTTTTATATTTTAACAATTTTTGTCAAACCATTGCAGATTGCATTTTTCCAAAAGTGTTTCTTTAAGAATCTGTGTGCTATTTATTTTATAGGTATTGTTTTGTCACTTGTTTACCAAAGTTATAGTTGTTTCCGTTATTTAGGCATGTTTTAAGTCGTTATTTTGTTTCTATATGATATTTTGTAGGTATGTTTTTGTATTTTCTATCGTTCTTCAATAAACCTTTAAAAATTGTGCAATTTTGTTTCTCATTTCAATGAAAACATTTTAATTTACAATCGTTTCCTTTACCATATCCTTACAAACAAAGAAAAAAATGACTGTGCATCTCATAACTACTATCAAGCGTTGACTTTGCGCCAGAATACATTTCTAATGCTTATTTAATTAAAACAATATATAGTGGTGCAAAGTCACGGGTATCCGGTTGACTTTGCAGGAATGTTTAAAAACTATAAAATTAATTATAGTTTTGTAAATTTGGTAATTCCAAGATTAAGCGATGAATCAAGAGCAAATTTAAGCCAATTATTCAAAGCAAAAATTTTAACACATGCAGTTTAAAAATTATATATATATATATATATATATATATATATATATATATATATATATATATATATATATATATATATATAGTTAAAGAATGAAGTTCAACAAAAATGGTGCAAAGTCACGCCGTTTTACGGTACATTAAAATACCTTGGAAATGACATGGGTTTGTATTTTGGCTGGGGTTTATATTTTTTAGTGTGGTTTTTCACCCTCGAAAATGTAAAAATTTTACACACTCCAGCTTAAAAATGCGATATTTGGATTCCAGTGAAATACGAAAATCGTCCTGTAGGCGGCAAGCATCATTTTCCAAGAGAGGATACAATAGTAAGTTGTTATCTACAGATTGAAATGAATAATAAAATTTACTTATTTTCAATTAAATTGTTATTAAAAAGAGATAAAATATGTGGGACCAACATGTAGAGTTTTAAAATCGACGGATGTGGCAAATTTGTGCCTACACTGATGGCATTTTCATAGTCACCAGAAGTGAAGCTGCACTTAAAAAAGCCTTAGAAATAATTTATAAAAGCGGTTCAAACGTATGGCTAATCATAAATGAAGAGAAAACTAAATTCTTGAAAAATGTCTTCGGCAGCAAATAAAAGATCCGTCCGCTACATTGAAATCCTCTACTTCAAGTTAGAAAATGTTCATAGCTTGGCTCTACAGTCAATAATGAAAATAAGATCAGCAGTGAAATCGATATTAGAATTATGGCAGGAAACCGAGCCTACTTTGCGAATTTTAAGTTATTGAAGTCTAAACTGTTGTCTAGAAAAACTTAACTAAAACTATACAAGTCATTAATAAGACCTGTATAGTTACATATGGAACTGAAACTTGGTGTTTAGCCCAAAATAACGTCCAGAAACCAAAGGTTTTTGAAAGAAAGGTAATAAGATTGTTAACGCCATTAAAATAATCTGTATTTTTATTTATAGTGGTTGCATTAATTTTCCGTTTTGAATTTAGAGACAATATATTATTGGTGAGGTGAGCGATTTAGGAGGTTGCTGCTGCAGCTGGAGGCTTTGGCTGCCGTTACCTAGCAACGGCCACATGATTGTTAGCCCAACTCGCTAATTAGTTGTTTGCAGTAAAAGATGGCGATTAGTTGGCGTCATTATTAAGAGGCTGTTTTCATTGTTGATGGTTAAAATGCAGACGTGGGCCCACTAGCTCTTCGACCTCTTACAAAGACGTCCATCGTACACGACATCTTAGTCATCTTATGAAAGCTCTTCACACACCGACACTATCTATATCATCACCATCTCGTTGCCAGTCATAGCCGTCCCGCTCCCTCAGCTAAGCTCTTCACCAATAATATATCTTTTTATTTTATTTATTTATATTTTGTTTTGTTTTAGTAATATAATTCTCATAATTTTCATTAATAGGTTATTTTAGTTTTGATCCAAAAGGTTCAATAATTATTTGTTATTTAATTCATTGTTTGTAAATAGTTAATGTTTGTTTTCTTTATTGTAAATATATGTATGTTTGGTGTATAGTTTCGGTCGAATAGATCCCAATATTCGGAACCTTAGTTTATTTATTTATTTTTCTTTTGTTTATTTTATTTTAGTTTTTTGGAGCCTCGTTCAAAAGACCCTGTCAATTTTGCGGGGGCTCCAACAAAGATGAATATGCGGTATATGGAAAATAAAAAAGAATAAAGAGATAGACAAAATGTTAAAAAGGGAAAATATTGTAAATTTCATTAAAGTAAAGGGATTAAGGTGGGCTGGCCATGTCAGAAGAATGACAGCAGATAGAATGCCAAACAACTACTGGATATGAGAATGACTGGAAAGAGAAAAAGGGGAAGACCACGTAGCAGATGGGAGGATGAAGTAGCAAAAGATGCCGCAATTAAGAATAAGAAATTGGAGAATGGAAGCGGAGGACAGAGATAGATGGAGAAGAAATATAATAAGGACATTTTCTTCTTTAGTTTACACTTATTTTCTTATAAGTGTAAATAGTTTAGTATTTTAGTCTCCCCACAACCAGATTTAGGCGAGCCCCATCACCTAAATATAAACTTTCTTAGAAAAATTTTTCTGCAGGCCTTACAGTGTACCCAGTACAGAAAAAAGCCAAACATCCATAGAAATTCCCAATCCTTTTAACACAAAAATTTTATCCAATAGGGGCTTGGAAAAAAACAAAACAAAAACAATTAACATCTAATAATAAATAAATGAAATCAGAAATTTTCAAATATAAATTTATCACTCATAAATTCCTTAAAATTTAACTCGGTTACAGTACAAGGAGAAAAAAGACCAGGCTTATAAAATCGTTGTAGTGGATCTTCGGACTGATTGTTTTTCTCACGGTCAATAATATTTTCCAAAACTGGAAACAAATCAAAAATCAAATCATTTTCATAATATTGGACGGTAAAACACGAAAAATAGGTTATTCAAATGTCTTATGAATTTATGTTTTGCAATCTATCTATAATTCAAGATTTTTATTGATTAATAAATCAAACTACAATCACTAGTTAAAAATGTCTATGTTCTTTACTTAAGTGACGTAGAATGCTAGTAATTATCTATAGTATTATATAAAAGGACAAACCATTTTTCGTTTGTGATCACTTACCGCAAAAACTAGTAAACCAATCTGTACTAAATTTTAACCACATCCTCTTCAAAGTTCAAGGAATGTTTAGCAATAATAAAATGTAAATATTTCCAATTATATTGCCATCAAAAAAATCACAAAAGAAACGATGAATATATAGTGAGCAGTAAAATGATAATCGACCGATAGGTGGCGTACACCATTCCTGAGAGGTTGCAAACGTACGGTATAATAGAGAGCTAGAGATTTATAATCAAATTTACTTATTTTCAATTCAATTGTTATTTTAAAAAAAACATAAATATATGGAGCTACATGTGGACACCAGTTTAATTTAAAAATCGACCGATATGAGGCCATTCTGCAACAGAGTTTGCAATGGTAAACCTATTGAATCAGTACCAAATTTTAACTACAGCGTCTTCATAGTTCTAAGAGTGTTTATAATAATAAAGTTTACTATAATTGGACGCCTAATTATGCCTTTACGTACTTTTCAAACACCTCATCAATGCAATTTTAACCAGGATAAAAATTACTGCCATGCGTGAAGATGTCGTTGAAGAAATAATGCTAAAACCCATACTTCGATACAAGATCGATAAATAAGTGAAATTCAGTTATTAGTTAAAATAATCCAAGTTATTTATTTATGAGAGCGGGCGAAGCCGCGACGGGGTATGCTAGTTATAAATAAATTGTTAAATAAAAATAGTTTTACATTGGACACCCCCCCCCCCCCCTGATCGAGAAATGTCTCCCAAAGGCGGGGTTGTCGGGAAGAAGATATTCTTTTTAGGGCCGGCATACCCCCCCCCCCCCCCCGAGGGAGCTGTTCACCCAGATGGATACCGGCTATGAAACTCAAAATATACACCGCCTAACTCCCCAGCCCCAAGAACAAACCCTCTTCATATGATAAGTAACCTTTAAACCAGATGGAGCCAATATTTTAAAGTTTAAAGGAGTAGTTTTTTTTTTATTAATAATTCAAGAGACACTATAAAAAGTCACCCTTTTCACTCCTTTCAAAATATTGTATTAGATGCATATTAGTCATGAAAAAATCTAACTTTTGTCTTCTAATTGTTACTTTAATAACCCTTCTTAATATAAATATGAAAAAACACCGACATTTTAATGTTTGGCGCTTATTTAACTATTATTAATTTGATTATAAAAATATAAAAAATAAAAAAAAAAAAAAAAAAAACTTGGAAACTGATAAGCTGGGAAAGAGAAATAGAAAGAAATGTGAATAAGATAAAGAGGAAGGAGAAGGTTAGGAGCTATGTCATCATACAGAAGACTGGCCTGAAAGACATAATTCACAATAAGAAACAAAAATGGCAATGGTCGGATTATAGTGGAAGTGGATCCAAATCGCGAAACCGGCTCCCCAGTCGGCAGGTCACATTGGAAAATCTAGACCTATACTGCTTGAGGGAAGGCCAATGTTCAGACTCACAGAAGAATTTTATTTGTAAATATGATAATAATTGTGGACTTATTTGTAAATATGTTAACACTTTTTTTTTGATTGTATTTATTTGAATTTAAAGTTTATTTGTTGAGTTATAAACATAATAAAAGGATATTATTATAATATTATTAATTTGATTAACATCGATGTCTATTGGTCGATGTATCGCGTGACATCGATGTTTCATTTTTCGATGTCATAAATATTGATGTTCCCCCTCGATGTCCCATCCCTATATTCAGGTAGGAGAGACCCTAGTCATTGGCTCTGCCCGGCCACGCCCTACTCCCGATACGTCGGGCCAGTTTCCTTCCCTAATCTCACGAACTATAATGTTTTTTTTATCACTTTATAATATAACACCTTTAATTTAAGTATCTAGGAGAAGTCGTTCAGCCTAATGGAGGGCAGAATGATGTGTACAATAAAAAATCACTGTCCAGAAACTCAAAAATTCATCATTACAATACTGTAATTCGGCCAGGATGATTATATGCGGCTGAGATTTTAGGAACAATAATGGAAAATGAAAAAAATCAGGAAGAAGGAAAGAAAGATTGTGAGGAAAATATTGGGAAACAGAATGGTGGGAGAAACTTCCAAATTGATAAATAACACAGAAGTAACGTTCATACAAACATAGAGAAAAGATAATGGATGAAATAAGGAAAAGAAGACTGATGTTCTATGGGCACATACAAAGAATGAGTCCAAGCGGATTTACAAGAAAAATTGTGCAACATTTTGAATGATTAAAAGGCAAACCCGATTGGCTTCATAAATAAAGAAGAAATTGAAGACAGGACAAGCTATAGACAAAAAATTAAAGAGTCGGGAGGTTTCCAAGACAAAGTGCTCCGCGAAGACAGGGAGTAAATGGACGGCAGAGGAGAGGAGAGAGAAAAGTGAACAGATGAAGGAGTATTGGAGAAAGCGGAAAGCTAACTTGGTTGCTTAAGCAACTTAGACCCTTAGCTGGCCTGTAACGAATAATAATAATACCTTTGTCCAAAAATAAAAATAATTCACTAATATTTTGTCATTGATTAAATATCCTATTTCTGAAAAACATAATAGGTACCGGTTGATAAATTGTTTATTGTACAATGGATGGTTTGTAGGTCGTTGTTTTTGTTTTCATTTTGAACTAAGTTCAGGAATCGCAAATGTTACTAAAAACTTTAGACTGACTAACCTATAACACTTCAGATTTATGTTAATAAACCTCTCACAAAATACTATAGATTCATGTATTCACTGAAATTTCAAAGGATTTTTATTCGGATTTTTGGATATTTCATAATTAATTGAGCATGAAAATAACTACTTCTAGAGTGGTTAAGCAGGTGTACAGGAGATCGCAGAGAAAATCTCCCATACCGCCATTGGTTCTTGAAAGTGTCTAAGCCATAAAAATCCCGAACATGTTAGGCAATTCCCAAGGAAAAATACAATTTTTTTATGTGATAAAAAAAGTTTGCTGATAAAATTTTTGTTAACGAGATTACTTTTTTGAGTTGTCGATATCGGTATACTGATCCGCTTACACGGCTTTCCTATCGAAAACGCTTCCATGGCTTGAGGCATGAAAAGTATTTATGGATAAAAACATTTTGCAGTCCTAAACTTCATCTCCCGCGCTCCATCTACCTCGAACAAGTACCATAAATCACTGATAAAGAGCCCGGCCAACTTTTGAAGAAACTTTTTCCTTTGACTGAAGTCCACGTTAAAATTTTGAAATTACACCCTAAGCATACTTTAATTTCAACTTTTCCCTTCCATACATTTATCAAAGAGTTTAAATGTTTTTTAAATTAAAACTAATGATAATTATAATATGTCATTATATAGCGGTTTTTTTATTATTCAAATGTTTATATCTCGTGTAATAATCATTAAATGGAAATGTAAATGTTAAAAATAAAAATTAAAAATTAAAAAACTTGTTTTCTATAGAAGATAAAAAAAACAGCTGAAATATGAGTCCGAGAAAAAAATTGAAACTTTCTTATTTCTTTTTAAATCACTCTATGTAATATACTGTTCATATTTAATAGATCAGTTCATCTATATCTATACTATTATATAAAAGGACAACCAATTTTTCGTTTGTGATCACTAACCGCGAAAACTACTGAACCAACTGTACAAAACTTTAACCACACTATATTTATAGTTCCAGAAAAGTTTAGCGATAATAAAATCTACTGATATTCGATTAATTTGTATTTAAAAAAGCGATTATATGTGGATAATAGTGAAGTTTCAAAAATGACCGATAGGTTGCGAGCTCCGTTCTATATGAGAGGTTACAAAAGTACGGTGTTACATAGAGCTTGAGGTTGATAATAAAATTTACTTATATTCGATTAAATTATTAAAAAAGATTTAAACATGTGGTTAGAGATATTCCGCAATTTACTTCAAAATCGTAAAAAATACTGAACCCATCGGTACCAAATTTTAACTACATGATTTTCATAGTTCAAGGAAGGTTTAGCTGTAATAGAATTTACAATAATTAAAATTTAAAAGCAGAATGGTGAGTGGCAGGAACGAAGTTTGCGCTGTGATATACTTTTTATGGTTAGAAATTAAAATCCAGCTAGATGAAATCAATAAAATTTATTGTACCGAATACAAATCACGATCCTTTGCTTTTTGATATTGTGTGTAAAAATTGGATTCATTGTCCTTTAGTTTGCACTGATTTTGCAGCCCACTTTCCGCAGGATTTTCTTTCTAAACAGCCTCTGTCTATCTGGATTACCAACTCCTACGTTAAAATAAAAAAATAGATGTCTAATTATGTTTTTTTTCCCGCAATATTCAACCATCTAATCTATGTGATGGTATCAGGTTAAAGATTACTGCTATGCGTGAAAATATCATTGAATAATAATGCTCTAATGCATACTTCAATTCAAGTTTTTTTTTTTTTTTTATCAATAAACATAGTTATGATTATTCAGATTCTTTATTTGTGAGAGCGGGCGAAGCCGTGACGGGGTATGCTAGTATTCTATATTATTATAACTCTTCCCTCTTTTCTATTATATAAATAATATATGTCATCTCTTTCTTTTATTTTTTAAAATAAATACTTGCAGTAATAATAATTTTTTATTATTAGTTTAACTAATATATAAAATTATGTTGAATAAATCTGATATACTCATGGGCTCTAAAGGGGACCATGAAAGCTAAGCCAGAGAATAGCGCCATTTTCTCTGAAAACGGCCAGTGCCTTCTGTATACATAACCGCAACTAGAAATGTATAAAAATTTATAGTGGATTATACTGACCTCTTAAGAGGCTTGTATGAAAGGCTTTGCATATACACTGGCTACCTCAGGAATATATACTTATATTGTTCCTATCCATAGTTAGGACTATGAATAAATTGTTCATAGAACAATCTTACAAATTAATTTTAAAATATTTAGTTAATAAACAAATAAAAATTAAAGTATTATCTTGTATTATTATCACATTTGCTGTTGATGAAAATCAGCTTATTAGGCTTAATATTTTATCATTTCTTTTCTACAATAATACTATAATTATCATTTATGCTAAAAATACAGGCATAATCAACAGATGACTTCTTGATCATTTAATTATCTTCTATTTAGTTTAGCTTCTTCTAAAGACCCAGTTCCAAGTAAAGGGTGAATATATAAGATCCCTTTAAGATCTCTTTAAGATATGTAGTGCAATGTCATTTTTTTTTGTTTATAAAATAAAAGTTATTTCAGTTCCAATATTCTTTAAATTAATTTTTTTTAGACAAACGTTCAAAGCTTCCAATTAATTACAAAAGACTCATATACATGACTGTGATTAGACCTATTTGGACGTACAGAGTTGAGATTTTGGGCTCTACTAAACCATCCAATTCATCTCGTATCCAATTCATACAATCCAAAATTCTTCAAAAAATCCTCAATGCTCCTTACTTTGTCACCAATAAACTTGTCCATAAAGATTTTAATGTTCCATATGTTACTGAGTTAGCCCAAACCAGATACCTATTCTTTCATAGTAAGCTCCATAGCCACTCAAATCCGTTAGTTTCTCAACTTGCTTCCCACTTCATTCCCGATAATCCTCCGAGGCGTCTGAAACGAAGATGGCCTAGAGACCTCCTTGTGTGGTTTTTAATGAAGTGCTACTGATGAGTAGTTCTTTTCAAGTTTTAACTTGTTATTGTAATCGTTTTCAATACATTTACTTGATGTATATATCTTGTACCGTTGTAAATGGGGTATCGGGATAAGATAGGTCTGGCGGCCCCCACGGATTTTATTCAAGCGACCCCAAAACCTTGAAGATGGCCAAAAAAAAGATTTTTTGAGATTTTTTTCCGACCCCCATCCCCCCCTGAAACCCCACAAGGGGAAAAAACGTGCTTTCTGATATTTGAATTTTTTTCGCGACTTCAAATTAATTTTTAAGCAGTTCCAACGCAAATAAAATATTGTTTGGGATGTGTAGATGTTCCCCGATTTTTTTCAGATTTTATTATTGAATGAAACACAGCTTAATATCCAAACAAAAAGTAAATAATCGGGATTTCACAGTAAAAACTCTATGGTATTTAGGTGCAGACTAAATGAAAAAGAACGGCCTAAATAGCATTGAAAGATACACTCTTCCTCTTCAAAATGGCGCCGATAAACTTGAAGTTGGTTGCTTGTAGTCCGCGACAAATCGATTTGAGTTAAACGTAAATTTTAAATTATGCAATTTAGGCCTACAGAATAAGTCAATATTTAATTAAATATATGAAAAATTGTTCAACTAGGGGTTTTCGAGATCGCTGATTCCGAATTTGATGTCAAAAATATATTTTGACAATTGACAGCTGTCAAAAAAGCTGTCAACAAGTGATAAAATTGTTATATTTCTAATTTTTGATAAATAATCAACAAAAATGCCTTATTTATGACTAGACGAGTAGAACGACGACATTTTCCGCACAGAACGTTTCCTACATCTACTTCTTTGTCCAGCTCCACCGATAACGAGTTGGCTTCTTCTACTGAAGTAATGACTTTTTTCTGCCCGGTGTCATATCTTAACAGTAGATTGCATTTCACGCATCTTTCATCATGTTCATGTTTTCGTTTTTTTTTGAGGCATTTCGGTTTAAGCTGAAAAAATTATTCAGTACGTTTAAGTAAAAAGACAAGAAAGTTTTTCAAACATATATCTTCAATAATCTAAGTTGTAGTTTTTGTCAAAATTGTGCTTACAATAAAGTTATAATACGTTGTTGCGTATTCAATGCCACGTTGTCCCGCGTTTACGGCCCTGTTATTGCAAGTGTTCTGTCGCATTATCGCTCGTTCATTGCCGCGTTGTCGTTATTGACCGCCGCATTGCCGCGTGTACGTTGTATCATTGTCGCGCGTGTTTTGTAGCGTTGTCGCGCGTGTTCCGTTGCGTTGTCGCATGTTGATGGTTGCGTTGACAAGTCTTAATGACACGTCCCACGTTTTCGGCCCCGTTATTGAAAGTGTTCTGTCACGTTATCGCCCGTATATTGCCGCGTTGTCGCCTGTTACCAGCATAAAATCCTACATATTTTGTCGCGTTATAACGCTCTGTTCTGTCACTTAGTCACGCCTTTACAGCCGCGTTTATTTCACGTTTTCAGTAAACACGAGTCATCAGAACCCAAAGTACCTTTTTCATAATATATTTACGTTGTCCTGTTGAATTTATTTAGTATTAAAATGTCTTGTATTGTGAACCGTCGTAATACATTTCTTTAGTTTGACTTTTTACTTAAACGTACTGAATAATTTTTTCAGCTTACACCGAAATGCCTCCAAAAAAACGAAAACATGAACATGATGAAAGATGCGTGAAATGCAATCCAATGTTAAGATGACACCCGGCAGAAAAAAGTCATTACTTCAGTAGAAGAAGCCAACTCGTTGGCCACCACTGTTATCGGTGGAGCTGGACAAAGAAGTAGGTGTAGGAAACGTTCTGTGCGGAAAATGTCGTCGTTCCACTCGTCTAGTCATAAATAAAGCATTTTTGTTGATTATTTATCAAAAATTAGAAATATAACAATTTTATCACTTGTTGACAGCTTTTTTGACAGCTGTCAATTGTCAAAATATATTTTTGACATCAAATTCGGGATCAGCGATCTCGAAAACCCCTATATGAACTATTTTTCATATATTTAATTAAATATTGACTTATTCTGTAGGCCTAAATTGCATAATTTAAAATTTACGTTTTACTCAAATCGATTTGTCGCGGGCTACAAGCAACCAACTTCAAGTTTATCGGCGCCATTTTTAAGAGGAAGAGTGTATCTTTCAATGCTATTTAGGCCGTTCTTTTTCATTTAGTCTGCACCTAAATACCATAGAGTTTTTACTGTGAAATCCCGATTATTTACGTTTTGTTTGGATATTAAGCTGTGTTTCATTGAATAATAAAGTCTGAAAAAATTCAGGGAACATCTACACAACCCAAACAATATTTTACTTGCGTTGGAACCGCTTATTAGTTTGAACTCTCGAAAAAAATTAAAATATCAAAAAGCAAGATTTTTCCCCTTGTGGGGTTTTAGGGGAGGATGGGGATCGTAAAAAAATCTCAAAAAAATCTTTTTTTTTGGTCCTCTTCAAAGTTTTGGGCCGCCAGACCTATCTTATCCCGCTACCCCCTTTCAATAAATGGATATAAAAAAAATAAAATAAATACGCCAATTATCATAAACTATTGTCAGTGTACCGTAGCAGAAAAATTCAGTTTTGAAATGAAAGAGTTCATAAAAGTAAGGTGGAAGAGAAAGGATTGCAGAAAATGAGCATTTCAGTTGACAGAATAATATTTTTTTAGAAAAGAACTTTTAATAATATTTCTATATAAATATATTTATTGAAATTTACAACTGTACAAAATATATACATCAAGTAAATGTATTGAAAACGACTATAATAACATGTAAAAACTTGAAAAGAACTACTCATCAGTAGCACTTAAACTAAAATTCTACACTATATGGTCCCTAGGCCATCATTTTTAGACGCCTCGGTGGATTATCGGGAATGGAGTGAGAAGCAAGTTGAGCGCCTAGAGGATTAGTGTGGTTATGGAGTTTGCTATGAAAAAATAGGTATCTAGTTTGGGCTAAATGAGCAATATATGGGACATTAAGATCTTTATGGATTAGTTTATTGGTAACAAAGTATGGAGCATTAAGGAGTTTTCGAAGGATTTTGGATTGTAAGGATTGGGTACGGGAAGAATTTGAAGGTTTAATTTGAGCCCCTGGATTAAGGATGACAATAAAAACTTTGATGATTTTTTATTTCTTTTTCCAAAGATGGACATCATAAGGACTACCGACTACAGATTCAGTTAGTTTATGAAATTGTTTTAAGATACCCCAAAATTAGACATATCTCCTCCAAATCATTCAGCTAAACGTTTATTCATACAGCTTGGATTTCACAAAAGGATGTCATGATGAACGAAAGTATCGACCTGCACCAATTTATTTTAAATTGAGGCGACATTGACAAGGTGAGACAGGCATCCAACGGTATCGCATTTCCAAACCCTTAAAAATTTAACCCAAATACCAGGAGCTAAAAACTTTTTGAGATCCTCTCGGCAATACTGTGCATTTTACCAGACGATGAAGATAATAAATTTAAACTATTCAGATAATGGGGTGACGACGGTAGTGCTGCCTCAAGGGAAATATGTCGGGAATTTTTGCCGACGGGGACACAAGGTAGACAGAATTGAGGCTAACATAGCTGCGGAGGCAAAGCAAGGACAACAATGTCCCCAGAATGCTGGGAATCCCCCCCAGGAGAGGATCTCCCGCCACGGTTAATGAGAAAACACTCCCTCTCAACCGCTTCAGTCGCAAACCTACCCCGCATTTTTGGGCTTACCTGAGACAGTTCGCCTTAGTATGCAAACAGGAAAACACGACCACAAGCTAGACTTTTCTATTTTTTTTCTTCTATTTTCTTACCTTCGGCTAAAGAAAAGGGAATATAAACATTCTGTGAAAGTCAAACCGTAATATTTCTAACTTGAAACTCATAACATTTTTTTTTTTCAATAAATATCAACACCGCTTTTTTTTTTAGTTATATTAGGCGCGAATTATATTATTTCTTAGTTGAAAAATAAGTCGAGGCAGTGGATTTAATTTATAGTTAGAGATGGTTTAGCAATTAAGCGCCATTCTGATGTCCCCCCTCTACTACTCCTACCCCCTCCCCTTGACCAATAAATCTCTCTGATTTATTATTTAATTTAAACAGTCGGTTAACAGTTGCTGTTTCAATGCTTCGTCACTGAAACCGGATGCCATTCTCTGTGACAGTACACTATGAATTTCTTAAATAAGCTGTCATTGAACAAATATTAAAATTAGACTTAAAATATTAAAATATTAACAAATATTAAAACTTAAAATTTATTAGATATTTAAAAATAAAAAATAAAATTTTCACTTAAGGCAAGCATGGTAGTATAGGAGGATCAATACAATTAGGATTGATGAATTATTTGAATTCTATTGGAACTGTTAATTCGAATACTAGTTTTAATTTATTATTATTTTTTAATTTATTTATTCTTTTACTTATTTTTAATGTTTATTATTATTATTTTGCTCCTTTATTATTGCCATTGCTTACTCTGTTTAAGGATTTTTTTTTTTTTTTTATTATCTAATGAATCGTACATATTCTATGAATGGATTCTTAGTCATAAATATTACTCATTAACCTTTAAGAGGCAGCTAGTAATATTTATTCAATAAAACAATTTTTTTTAAAAAAAGTAACTAATGGTAATTTATAAAAAAAAATTTTTTGAATGTTAAACATAAATAGAATTCAAAAATTTAGCACTCTGGTACTCAGATATAGTCGATGATTAGTCTGATTGTAAACAGAGGAAATAGGAAGGGGGCGTTGGTTAGTTAGGTGTAAAACATTTTGATACCTACATTTATAAGTCAGGTAAATAGGCAGTCCATTAATTTTTTACTATGACTGGTCGGTTTTTACCATAACGGAAACAAATTTTAAACCTTTTAGGGCACAATGTTCAACAGTACAATATAACTTTATAGATGATTTGAAGAGGCGCCATCGTTCGAAAACAAACAATTGTTAAAACAAAAAAAATTATAAATGAAAGTAAATTATTATTATTTTTTTTTTTTTTTTTTTTTTACAGATTTATTCAATGCTGCACCAATTAAAAAAAAAAAATAATAATAATAATTTACTTTCATTTATAATTTTTTTGTTCATTAAAAAAATTATAAATGTAAGTAAATTATTATTTTTTTTTTTTTTTTTTACAGATTTATTCAATGCTGCACCAATTAAAAAAAAAAAAAAAAAAAAAAAAAAAACAGTGAAATTAAATGTTTTTAAATATGTGTGCTTGACATTAAAAGAGTTAAATGCGATGTAGGAACAGAAAAACCGAACAGTCATAATGGAAACTTCAGGAACTCCTTTCCTATTTACCTGAAAAATAAATATAGGGATCATAATTAAATTCGCCAGTGAATGCCTAGAGATGGACTATAGCCTCGAGAAGCTGTAAGCCTTGGAAAGGAGAATTTTAAGGAAGAATATGGGAGCAGTACAGACTGCAGATGGATAGAAACTGAGAAACAACCAAGAAGTCTATCAGAATGCGGAAAGAATCTCAGAGACTATGCGGAAGAGGAGATTGACGTTTTTAGGACATTTGTACAGAATGAACGAAGACAGATTAACAAAACAGATATTCAACTCCCTGTGGAAGGAGACCACTAGATTAGAGAAGTCAGAAAGACCTGGAACACTTGAACAATACAGAGTCCCAACGTTAGAAAGAGGTACATTTAGGAGTAGAGTGGAGGAGTTTCAAGCTGAAGGAAGACCTAAGAGAAGCGGACGAACGTGGACAGAATATCAAAAGAAGTAGGACAGTGAACGCATGAAGGAGTACTTGAGACAGAGGAAACTAAAGGCAATGGAAAGGAATAAGAGGAAAAAAAGTTGTAGCGTGGTCCTAAGTGATTAATTCATACTTCAATTTAAATCTCTACAGAAAACCTATTAAGATAATCAGAATATTAATTAAACAGACTCACCAAAAAAGTTATTTCAATACAGGTTTATAATAGAATATTCTATTCTATGATAACCATAGAAAAATTTTAAAATCGCGCAATAAACAAAAAATCAGACCTAAATCTCAAAACCAGTTATTCAAACTTAATGCACTCAGATTAACAGTATACATTAATATATAACATTTATCCATTTAAATACTACACAGTAACGGAAAGTCCAGATACCTGTACCCGGAAATACTACTTAATATGGAAATACCCACACTATCCCTTATCCCTTACTTTTTTCCTCCAAAGTTCCCCAGTTCAGATATATAATAGCAATGTTCACCAGTGACATTGAAAGTAGTTTCATTCTCCTCCATATTTTAATTATACTTATTTATTTATTCTAACGCACGATTTTATATATTTATAATGTTGCTAGCTTTATTTTTTTAAATAGCCTGTGTAACATATATAATTTTATTGTAACCTGTTTTTTTACTGTAATGATTATAAGAACAACATAGTCTCGAAACGTCGCCAAAATAAGTTTTTATTTTATTGAATGCACCTCTTGAACTTTATTAAACACACACACAAACAAACACACATATATATTCGTTTTTATATGTTCGGAAAATAAAGTATTAAATTAAAAATAATTTTTATTTGACAAAAAATAACCCTCATGATAATTCAACGTGTACATAAACTTTTAACCCTTAAAGTGCGCATGATGGTATAGAAGTACCAATACAATTAGGATTGATGAATTAATTGCCACTTCTATTTGAATTATTTTATTAGAATACTAGTTTCGAATGCTAAACATTCATCTTCAGTTCTAAAGCGTACAAAATGTTTTAATAGGCCCTTTCCAAAAAAGCGGTGTATACGAACTAAAATGTAGTGACTGTGAAGCAAAATACTCGGGAAAAACTGGTCGATCGGTAAATCAAAGAGTAAAAGAACATTTAAGACACTAATAAGACCCAAACTCCAATTTCGCTATCCATCGAAATGAAAATAACCATAAATTAAATAAAGACTCGGGAGTAAAAAGACTACATCAAGTAGAAAATAGCCTAAAATTAAATATTTATGAATCATTAGAAATAATAAAATCTTTTAAAACCAATCCAGATTCAAAAAATATAACCTACCTGCTCCCTTACCCTTCTCACGATATATTTCAGTTATCTCTTAGACCTCCTGAGGTGATTACCAATGTTTGATTTCTTGTCTTACATTTTTAAAAACTATAGTGCATATAATCCACGTAACATAGGACTGAAGTGCTGAAAATTTTGTATGTTTTAGAACTGAAGATGAATGTTTAGCATTCGAAACTAGTATTCTAATAAAATAATCCCAATAGAAGTGGCAATTAATTCACCAATCCTAATAAACTTTAACTGATAAGGTTCAGATTATAAACAAAATATAAGTATTTTCTTTTCCATAAATGCTACAGAATTACAGAGGGAAGAATTGGTTATGAAGATTCAAAACGAGGAACAAGGAATAATAATAAATTAAAAAAAGGGAGTAGTTCGATGTGAAGGAGTACAGATTTCAAGATCTTATATTCACGAAGGTTAATATATTGAGTATAGGGTGGATTTAGGTTTTTATAAGTATGTAATATACCAAGGAAACTTTGATACCAGATAGCAAGAACCCTAAAAGCATACCAAAAAAAGATTTAGAAAAGATAATTTTTGTTTAATAATTCATATCTTCACATTAATAATTATTAGTCGTTCGTGTCAGTCAAACCTTAAGGTACTTTGCTGGAAGTTACAATTACATTATTACTACTAAATTTAAATTATCCCTAAGAAAAATTTTTGGGACTAATAACAATATTCAATAGAAATTATTAATTTTTAAATAAAAATGTAATAAAGAGTAGCTAACAGAGAGGAGCCTTGAGAAACCCTACGCGTGATAATAGCTCATGAAGTACTATAAGTTATATCCGCTCTAATTAAATCACTTGACAATTTAATACTCACTTTATAATATAAAGTGATTGATAGCAAGTGTAATTAAGTAGTTAATTAACTTACTTCGTTGTCTTTGTCTGAATCCTTAATATGCTGGGCGATGAACCTCACCCCTTCCAGTGCCTGGAGGACTCCAGTGGACATGTTCTTCGGGATCATATTCTCTCTTTCTGCAGCTGAAACATAAATCCACCTTCTAAAAAAAATCAGCATCTGAAAATTCCTAAAACTATAAGTTATTTCTATTAAAATTTTACTTGTATATTTTAAATAATGAATTTTACCCAATTTTTTATCCACAGCCCAATTTTTAACTATGTATTGATATTTACAACTGTATAAATTACATACAATAAGTAAATTTGATGAAAATTATTACAATGACATGTCGATAACATGTAAAGAACTGCTTACTAGTAGCACTTCAATAAAAGTCTGCATAAGAAGGTCTATTGGCCATCTTCTTATCAGAAGCCTTCGAGGATTATCGGGAATGGAGTGGGAAGCAAGTTGGAAGACTAGTGGATTGGAGTGGTTGTGGAGCTTACATATGGAACATTAAGATCTTTATGGATAAGTATTATTGTGACATAATAAGAAGCATTGAGGATCTTATGAAATATCTTGGATTGTAAGGATTGGATACGAGATAAATTAGATAGTTTAGTGGGGCCCCAAAGCTCAACTCCGTTCGATCAAATAGGTCTAATCACAGTCATGTAAATAAGTCTTTTTTAATTAATCGGGAGCTTTGAACGTTTGTCTAGTAAATGTTGAAGTTTTCTGAAACGACGAGCAGTTTCTTGTCGTTTTAGTACGTGGATTCCAAGTAAGACGTTTGTCCAAGCCACACATTTACCTGATGTTTATTTTGTATAAAGTTGTAAATAAAATAAAAAAAAATTCAACATTATTTAATAATTCAGTCCCACGATTTATGGACTGTCTTGAATGACAACTTGATATTACACTGCCAAAGCAATATATAAAGATATACAGAGGGAATCAGTGACTGCGATATGAAAAGAGAAAAAAACATTGTCCACATCCCGCTGAGAATATTAGATCAGCTGGAAGAAATCCTCCCCCGTGATGGAGATGGTCCTCCGGTATAAGATAAGACATCGAAGAAGGATGGCCGGCCTACTGATTCCACGGACTCCAATAAGGAGCCCCAGAGCCCTAAAGCATGTTCCCTTCCTTGGACGATTCATCTCACTTTGCAACCCTTTCAACCTCTACTCATGGAATACGATTCACAGAACCTCGATAAAAAAAACAGACGGTTCTCGTGAAGAAATGATAAAAATGCCGCAGAAAAAGTTGTAAAGAGGATACAGCATTAGCTGTACAGGTTGTAAACGATTGATTTAATGAACATAGAAAAAAGGCTCATTCTCGAAATGATGTTCATTAAAAAAAATAATAAAATGATCAACACAAGAATCCATCATTCAAAATTAAACCACGTGTACTGTAATGTATTATTTGTGATTGAGGGTGTATGTAAATATATTTATGTGGGAGATCTTTATTAATTTGTGATTATAGTTTTTAAGTTTTATTTGGAATGTTTGTTTTAAATTTGTAGATAGTTTAAGACTAAAACGAAAAGAAACTGCACGTCGTTACAGACTACTCCAACATTTACTAAACAAGCGTTCAAAGTTCCCAATTAATTACAAAATGCTCATATACATAAATGTGATTAGACCTATTTGGACATACGGAGTTGAGCTTTGGGGCTCCACTAAACCATCCAATTCATCTCGTATCCAATCCTTACAATCCAAAATCCTTCAAAAAATCCTCAATGCTTTTCACTTTTTCACTAATAAACTTATCCATAAAGATCTTTATGTTCCATGTGTTGCTGATTTATCCCAAACGAGATACCTATCCTTTCATAGTAAGCTCCATAACCACTCAAATCCACTAGTTTCACAACTTACTTCCCACTCCATTCCCGATAATCATCCGAGGTGTCTGAAAAGAAGATGGCCTAGAGACCTTCTAGAGTAGAATTTTTATTGAAGTGCTACTAGTAAGTAGTTCTTTACATGTTATTAACATGTCATTGTAATAATTTTCATCAAATTTACTTGTTGTATATAATTTATACATTAAATATCAATAAATAGTTAAAAATATTTAAGATTTTTTCCTATTATCAAGGGCTTAAAATATAGATAAATACGCAATACTGATCAATTTGTGATCGCGGAATTAGGCCGTTTTCTCTGTTTTGATGGGCGTGGCTACATAATTGGGTAGAATTACTACTGATGAGTAGTTCTTTTCAAGTTTTGACATCTTACTGTAATCGTTATCAACACATTTACTTGATGTACATATTTTGTACATTTGTAAATTTCTATTTTTTGTAAATAGATATAAATAAAAAAGATAGTTTTAAAATAATGTACATTATTGTTACTGTGACTTTTAATTGTTTGACTTTAACAACGTATAAAGTTTAATAAGTTTTTTCAGACTTAGAAATTTAACGTTTTGACACGCTCTAGATCTATTTGTGTTGCTTGGATTAAAAATTTGACAACAGTTTCTCATCAAAAAATTAATGGAGTATATTTTTTGTTATATAACACATATCGGTTGGAACTTCCGTATTAGAGCTATATTAATTTGTATATGGCTTTATGCAAAATTTACACCAAATTTTAACATACCTCTTCACACTTTTAAGAGGTTGTAGAATTACAAAAAATTACTGATTTAAATTAATTAAAAACAGCAATAAATATATGGACCTTAGTGAAGTTTAAAAATCTACCGACAGGTGACGAGCGCCAATGACATGGTGTTTTCATGGAGTTATAAGACTTATGGAGAGGCTTTTCCGTATTTTCTTCAGTGAGGGGTGAGGCCAAAACGTCAACCGGCCACGCCTACTTTACCACAACTGGCGACTTGCATTCCATTTGGGCTAGACTATTTCCCCATTATTAAATGGAAAAGTTACTCATTAAATATTTAAAAAATCCCAGAATAAAGCCTAAGAAACCAAAATTTGAATTAAAAAACGGTTGAATGTCCTGCTGTTAGGGTGCAAATCAAAATGGCTGCCACTAGTCAGTTACTGCCTCAGCGATTGAGAGGTAAGCCCCCTCCACTTGTCTATAGCTCCATGCGTGTTTTGTAAAGCTTGAAATTTAAAAAAATAATAAAACGACCTCTGGATCCCAGTGAGGTTTAAAAATCAACTGATATATGGCAGTATACTATATCATAATAATAATAATAATAATATCATATATAATAATACAGTAAATACTCCTTGTCTACCTGAATTATTGACTAATACATTAAAATTCAAAATTGGATGTCCAATTATGTTAAAGTGACATTCAACCACCTGACAAGTGCAATGGTACCAGGTCAAATATTACAACTATGCGTGAAAATATTTTTGAGGTTGTAATTTTTATTGGACGAGCGACTGGATCTCACTAGAAAATGCATTTATTTCTAGAATCCCAATTATATCAACTGATCTACCATAACAATTCAAACTATTAAAATTCCCAATTAAAGTTTGTTTTTTGTTTTTTTAGGAATACGATCACCAATACTGTTGCTCTCACACTAAATTGTATGTAGGACTTTCCGGAAATGAAAACGCTAACAATCAAACCATTGTCATAATATTGGGAGAAAAACCCAGATGTTGCATGAATTATTTTTTCCTTTTTGTAAGCTTTCCACAATAAAAGATTTGAAAGAAAAATAAGTATAAATTTAATTATTAGTTAAGTTCTTTATTTATGAGAGCGAGGGAAGCCACGACGGAAAATGCTAGAACCTAATTAAGTTCACAGTGCATTCATCTTTCATTTGTCTTAATATCCTCTCAAATTATTTCCGAAAACCTTAAGGTCCTCTAACAGAAGCGTTTACACGACTTCTATGTCACTATTTATTTCGTTCGTTTTTATTTTTGGGACCATTAATTACAAATTGGGAAACTTTCACAATTTCATGTCATGATGTGTTCAAGAATTTCATGCAACGGTCGGGTGTCATATTTTGGCATGTCTTCAAAGAACTCGATGGCTCAAAGCTTCCCACCGGTGGGCAATCTCATGCATAAATTTGCCGCGCTTTATGAATATGAAATGGATTACTTTGCAAAAGCGTCAACCCAATCTGGTTTCGTTCCTTATCTATATTTTGTTTTTTAATTTAAAAAAAAAAAATTAACTTGGATTTTTTTTTTTCTATTTATTGAAATTAATAACTGTGTACTAATAAAAATACATCTAGTAAATGAGAAAATTATGTTCATAAAATGTCCATTGCTTGTACAGCAAGTACCGATTAGTAGCACTTCAATAAAAGTTAAAGAAGGTCACGAGGCCATCTCCTTTTCAAGCACCTCGGAATGGGAAGCAATTTGAGGGTTTGAGTGGTTTTGGAGTCTGCTGTAAAAGGATTGATATCTGATTTGGGCTGAATCGACAAAACATGGAACATTAAGGTCATTATGGATAAGTTTATTGGTGACAAAGTAAGAAGCTTGAGGATTTTTCTGAAGATTTTGGATTGCGAAAATTGGATACGAGATGAATATGACGATTTTGTTAAGCTCCAAAGCTCAACTCCGTACGTTCAAACAGGTCTCTTGACTGTTATGTGAGTCTTTTGTAAATAATCGTAAGCTTGTTGAAGTGTTGAAGAAATCTAAAACAACGAACAGCTTAGCTAATATATAAATATAATAAAATTTTAGCTAATAAATAAATATAGCGAATTTATGTCTGCCCGAATTTTCGAATTCTGAAACAACCCGAAATACCTAGAGAAAGGGAAGTTAGAAATAGTAGTTTGGTCTTGGAACTAAGGACACAAACCATTTCTCTCTTCTCTAGGATAATTAATTTCCCATGGGTCATGGCTTCACTGACAAGCTCAACTAACCCTCAGTCAGTAAAATGTCTCAAAAACCCAGTACCAAACTCTTTACTATGATATAATGGCATTTTCGTTATTTATTGAGTAATTCTTGAACTTGCAAGTGAGTCAATCATTACCTAAAATATAGTAAGTATGGCGGTCCCCCGGGCCGGATTATAACAATAAATTAGGAACAAATTTTAAAGTAACAAATATTAGGAGCCACTTAATAAATTATTCTGGTATATTAAGAGTCGTTATAGGGGTCTAGAGTTTGACCTGTCTTAGGCTGAACCCATCCGAACATATGAATGAATGAAAAATAAATTTTATTTTGGGACGTACTCTCTTAAAAAAAAAAAATGATGATAATAATGCAAAATTTCTGATATAATTGTCTGTCAACATTACTTGCATTCAATACATCAGTTAATATGGCACGGATAATCGACAGGAAGAAAGAATACAATCATATTTATATGAAAAAATAAAACGCATTCAAATATATAGGTACTTAAATATTTACTAGCAATGTGCCTATATATATAGCCTATATTTACTATGATTTTGGCATACTAGTCAATGGGCAAAAAGGCCGTTGCTTCTAGAACGTTATAGAACGGTTCTATTCTATAGTTTTATGGGAGGGGGTGTACAGGTTGAAAAGTTGGGACGTCTTGTTTAGGAGGCGGATAGAAGGTTTTTTTAATTTTTAGTTATTGAAATAGGAAAAAGCCTAAAGGAAAATCAGAATATATCCGAAAGTAACGTCATAATAGTTATATTTAGAGGAACCATACAAAAATAACAACAATTTCTTTTTAATTTCGGCATTCTTATGTTGGTAGTCAAGTCGGGTCAAATCTAAGTTAAAGGTGTCCAATAATTCTAAACACTCCGAATAAACCGACGCGTAAAGAGACTTGGCCTGAAACCGGAATAAGAGGGTTCGAAGGACACTCTAGGCGAGATTATTTGGGGAAGCCCTCAAAGAAAACAATTATAGTGGTCCCTCTACCTGAACAGAATGGAAGGGCGTAAGGGTAAGTGGGTACTTGAACCTTAACTGAATGGTACATAAACCTGGGTCTTGGGCCTTTTGGCACGGGTCCAATTGAGAAACCTTATATTGCCATTTTGTTGCAACAAATGATTTAATTAAGCCTTCAGAAGGTATATTGTACAGTCATAAGAAGTACCATTGTTCTTATCTCAAATTAGCAATATGTGTATGTATCTTAATTTATTCATACATTCATAAATTCATACCTGTATTTAACTACTGAAAATCAGTGAATGTGTTAAATATAGGTAATAATACAATATCTTACTCAGCATGGAGACTTTGCGATTAGCCTCAGTTACTATGATTGACACGTTAATAGTTTTTTTTTTTTTTATATGAGTTTCTCACATTTGTGGTGCATAGTTTCTAATCGGTTTTAATAAGTAAGTACATATTAAGTTATATATCTAGGTATATATTTAGTCGCTATCTTAGTTTCAGTGAGGATCGTTCCCAAGAGAGAACCAGTGTTTTAATCGCTTATTTAATAATTTGTATTTAAATTATAATAGACATACCAGATTCAAAAGAAAAGAAACTGCTCGTCGTTTCCAACATTTGTAAGAGTTCAAGGCTCCCAATAAATTACAGAAGATTAATTTACATGACAGTAATTAGATCCATTTGGACATACGGAGTTGAGTTTTGGGGCTCCACTAAACCCTCCAATTCTTCTCGTATCAAATCCTTACAATCCAAAATCCTTCGTAAAATCCTGAAAGCTGCTTATTATATCAAAAACAGACATAAAGATTTTAATGTTCTATTTGTTGCTGATTTGGTCCAAACCAGATACATATCCTTTCGTAGTAAGCTCCATAACCACTCAAATCCACGAGTTCAACAACTTGCTTCCCACTTGTTGTGTATTACCGTTAGAGCACTCTGCTCTCAACTGGCTTCGCCAATATTCATGAAGGCTTGTAGTGATATATATTACTATTACCTTCTTGTGGTTATCTATTGTGTAGAATAATAAAGTTCTGTTATGATTAGATTGTGTGTAATTCACATGTTCTCAGTTCTATTACCTATCAGAAGTATATGTTACCACTCCATTCCCGATAGTCATCCGAGGCGTCTAAAAGGAGATGACCAAGAGACCTTCTAGTGTAGACTGTTTATTCAAGTGCTACTAGAGAGCAGTTCTTTACATGTCATTTTAAACATTTTTCTAAATTTTACTTGTAATCATATATACAGCTGTAAATATAAAGTGCTTTTATTTGAAAAGCTACTAACGTTTAATTTTTCACAATAGCCCAGTCATTAATTTCATGATTCCGGTCATTTATTAAATTGCATCGATATTTATAAATGTGTAAAATAACTACATGTCAACAACAAAAACGTGCCGATGAAATAGGCTTGGCCTAATCGCTTCCAGTGAGCAGTATTGCGGCAAGTGTAGTTCTATGGTCAGTTTTATTTATTCGTTTGTTCGCAAATTTAATCGGAGTTTTTTCCTGTTTATTTTGTAAAAATCCTATCCTCTAGCTACTCCATTTTAGGTTGAAACTACCATTACTGTATAGTGCCGAGAGCAGGGTAAACTAAAAGATAAGTAAGAAAAACAAATGAAAATAAATAGTTTGTAGGACAAGGTTGGATAAAGGAAACGGGAAGGAACTCCATTTAGCCGATCGGAAGGAAGGAAATAAGTTTGCAAGTGCCCTTTTATCAGAGCTTAAGGTCTAAACCCGTCCCTTTAATATATACAATTTTTATCTTCTGTTGTTCCATGATGAAATTTACAATAACTTTTTTTAAAAAGCAACATCCTTGCTTGCCTTCTATAAAAGATACATTAAGTTCAGACAAAGGGAACCATCCTGGAAATTAAAACAAGCATTTGCGGTAATACTTTCAGAACGATACACAGTGGGTCAAACGCGGAAAAAAAATCTTACATTCCATAGGAGAGTTAATTTGTATTGTGTACTAAAGTTGAATATCCAAATAATTAAAACCTATTTTCTTAACCAAAAAATTTTTTTATAATATACATTTATTGAAATTTACAACTGTACAAAATATATACATCAAGTAAATTTATTGACAACGATTATAATAACATGTTAAACTTGAAAAGAGAGCTGGAGCATACTATGAAAGGATAGGTATCTGGTGTGGGCTAAATTAGCAACATATGGAACATTGAGATCTTTATGGATAAGTTTATTGGTGACAAAGTAAAGAGCATTGAGGATCTTACGAAGGATTTTGGATTGTAAGGATTGAATACGAGATGAATTGGATGGTTTAGTGGAGCCCCAAAGCTTAACTCCGTACGTCCAAATAAGTCTAATCATAGTCATGTATACGAGTCTTTTGTAATTAAGTGGGAGCTTTGAACGTTTGTCTAGTAAATGTTGATGTAGTCTGAAACGACGGGCAGTTTCTTGTTTAATTTTTTTTATTTATTATTTTTTTTTTTTAACCTGAAAATATAGAAATTTTCCTTTGCAAATTCAATCTACCTTTTTTTTTTTTAAATATAATTGTATATTTGTTGTACATTTAAGTAAAAAGTACTTTTTAAATTTTATGTACATATATAGAAGTTAACATATATTACAGTAGCCACCGAATATAAACCATTAAAAAAAAGAAAAACTGATAAACTTAATAACAAAGTTAAAGCAAGATTATAGAACAGGCGTTACGTTGGCGTTCATTGTATTAATATCGGGATGCATCAAAGGAAATATCCATATAAATTCATCTGCATATTCTTGCATATTGGGTAGTTATTGCAATTAGTGTGAAAACTTCCGCATAAAAGTTTTAGAAAAAAACGCGACACGAACAAAGAAAAAACATATTCCAGTAGGTGTAGAAGCCTTAGAGTTTTTAATTAATTTGTTGAAATTAGTTTCCTTAAATAATAGCTAAAAAAATAATATAATTCAATTGTATTTTAAAAATAACTATAAAATGTAAGTTCACCACACTGTTGTCGCGTTGTGTAGTATAGATATATAAACGGATTTCACATCTAAAATATGAAAATATTTTCCCTGGTTTCCAGCTTTTCTGTACAAGATGAAGATGTATAATATAGCCTCAGACTTGACGTACTTAGAAGAGCTTATTGATTGCTTTGAATCAAGTTATGAACTTCCTCAGCGCGACCCTCCTGCTGGTAATGGAGTTTGCAGCAAGTGTTCGATGGTGACAGCTGTAATACACGTCGAGGAATTTCTTTGGTAGTACTTTAGTTGACAGCTTTTAGAAGCTTCTACATCCGGCAATCATTCTATGTCTATTTAGATCTATCTTAAACTACATTTCCCACAACTAAAAAAATAAAAACGAAGTTGAGAGAAAGGACGTAGGGGTTTTAAACATGACTTCTTTCATTCGAACCAATACAGCTCCTAAACGGTAGGTCCTACCGACAAATGTTATGTAACCATTGAATTTCTGATCAGAAAACTGCCGGGAAATTTTCGATCCGAGCAACATTTCAAAATTTTACATTTTTGAGTGTGAAAAAAATCTTACATCGTCTAAACCTTAAAAGTTTCGACGCGCATGTCAATATGATAATATTAGTAATCCAACATCAAAAAATACACGAGTTCCTTTGTACCTCAAAGAAATACATGGTGTACTTTCATCACCCATGTTTTATTATGATTTAAAAAATTTTCTTGAATTTTTGATACTTGCATACGCAATAACTGACAAATCGCAACTCAATTTGCAACATATTAAAAATTAAAGTTCAAATTATTATTTATGATATTACACACAATAATTATTTTTAAAAAATAATAATAAATCATAGTAAAGACTCACCAGAAGGCTGAGCGACGTGTTCACGGAAAGCTGAAGAGACTGTTTCATAGGTGTCGTGGGGACTGTTCTTCGAATCCATTGGATAAGGGTCACTCAGACTATCTCTGCAATAGAGAATTCATATATTAATTATATATTATATACACAAACATTATATTATATAACAATATTTGTAAAAATTGGGATAGATGAATTAATTGCCACTTCTATTGGGATTATTTTATTAGAAAACGAGTTTCGAATGCTAAACATTCATTTTCAGTTCTAAATAAATAAAGGCTTAGCGAACCCGAAAGTTCGATGCTGACACCACCAACCGTCGGCCGCACACTTCCCTCCAATCCACTCCTCCAAAACCCAAATCCCCCAGGTCGGCCCTTCTTCGTCTCAGTCTACCCCTAGGTCGTTTACCCGACGGCTCAAAACTGATTACTTTTTTCGGAATTCGATCATTATTAAACCCAACGACTTTACATGCCCATTTTAACCGTCGCGCTGCTATTACCTGAACTATATTTACCGGATATAACTCGCGCAGTTCCGCATTGTGAAGCCTTCTAAATTCTCCTGTTTCTTCATCCTTTTTTGGGCGAAATATTATACGCAGTATTTTATTTTCGAAAACTTTAAGGCGTTGTTCCTCCCTTAACGTCAGCATCCGTAGAGAACTGTTGGTAGTATAATAGTTTTGAATATCCTAATTTTTAAATTTTTGGAGAGTAAGCGAGAACTGAGTAATTTTGCGACCGAGAAATAACAAGCATTACCGGCTTTTAACATAGCCTTTATTTCTTCTTGAATTTCATTTTTCCTTGATATAATATACCGTAGATATTTGAATTGCTCAACGTGTTCAAACTTTATCCCGGAAATATCTACATTACTAAAATGTTCACCGTTTCTACTACTAACCATATATTTCGTTTTATCGGTATTAATTACTAAACCAATTTCGTTACCGGTTTTCATGAGCGTAGTTGCATTTAGTTTTATAGTTTCCTCGTTTTCACTCAAAAATACCAAATCATCAGCATAACCAAGAACCGGACATTTACCGCCCATCTCTAATCCTTTTCCCGGAAGCATTACCTTCCTAATGACGTATTCTAGCTCTAAGTTAAATAATACCGGAGAAAGAGAATCTCCCTGTTTTAAACCCAAACGTTAAAACATGTTAAACAATTTAATGATTTGTAATGATTCATAATTATCTAATTAATTCATAATTATTTAACTATTCATAATGATTCTGAATAATTGAGAATAACCTAAAATTAAGTATTAGTTTTTTAATAATAAATAATTCCATTTATTCCCCTTTCGACGATGGATAAATTTCAGATATCTGTTAGATCTCCTCAGGTGAGTACCAATATCTGATTTCTTGTCTTACATTTTTGAAAACTTTAGTGTACATAATCCGTGTAACATAGTACTGATGTGTAGACATTTTTTTTTATTTAGAACTGAAGATGAATGTTTAGCATTCGAAACTAGTATTCTAATAAAATAAATCCAATAAAAGTGGCAATTAATTCATCAATCCTCATTGTATTGATGGAAATGTTACCATCATGCGTACCCCAAGTACATCTTCACATGTATTAAAATATAATTTCTATTAATTGTTTACTTAGAAGAATATTCGTATTTGTTATTTTATTTTTTTTTTTTTTTTTTTTTCTGGTTTATGTTTATTAATTTATTTATAAATCGATTCGTTGGTTTATATTTCATCTTTTATGTCAATGTTCATTCTAATAAAATTCTTTAAAAAAATTGTTCGTTATATAAAATTAAGCAAGCGCGTATAAAGAAATATAAATTTAAATACTCGTTACGTCGAGGGATGGACCGCATAGAAATATATGCACCCATTGCAGGGTTACTGCAATGTGGAAAACTGGAAACATGATAATGTTCTATGTACGTTGAAAAGGAACGTACTAATTGGTTACAAGCTGATGGATGAAAGGGCAGGAGTATTTAGTGTGTAAGAAATCCATCTCCACATTAATGTGCATTCCACAAATGCAATAACCACATTCCGGCAGAACCGACTCCGTTCCGGGCAGACAAATTGACTGGTTTCTTTCTCATCCCGTCCCGCTATGGCGTAAGTATGAATGATGTTCTCAACTTCTTGCTTCAAATGGTCGCTTCTAGAATTTCTTGCTTTAAATAGCCTCTATTCGGCTATATTTATTGCTGAGTGATAACATTACTTAGGTTAGATTGCTTTACTAAGCTAATTATTCAAACATTACTTACATTACATTGCTTTACTAAGCTGATTATTCAATCATGTTTGTTTTTTATAAAAATATTTACAAATCCGTACACTTAATTTTTATTACTACCATTCCTTTTCACGGTTTCACCCGCTCTCATAATTAAATAAACTCGATAATTTAAACTAATAACTGAAGTTTTATTTGTTTATTGATGAAAATCTTGTATTGCGGCTCACAATTAATAACCATTATTTCCACTATATTTTCACGAATTACAGTAATTTTCAACCTGGTTGAAATTGCTCTGATTAGGTAGTTGAAGATAACGTAAAATCATAATTAGACATCCAATTGTTAATTTTAATGTGTGAATTGGTAATCTAGATGAAACTATTAAGAAACTTTTAGGTATAATGGAATCCATTATCAGTGCATGCAACTAAAGGCCCAAGAATTATATTTTTCACACAATATCAAACAGCAGAGGATCGGCATTCTGATTTTGTAATAATTTTGTTTTGGCAGAAATTATTTTATCGATTTCATCTGGTTGGATTTTAATCTCTAACCATAAAAGTATATGACAGGGTACCTCTTTTCTACCAATCAACATTATACATTTAAGTTTTTATTATTGCTAAACCTTAAATTATGTAGTTAAAATATGGTACAAATGGGTTCAGTTGTTTAACCATTTTAAACACTGTTGCGGAATAGTGCTAACTACATATCGTCGGTCGACTTTCAAATTTCACAGGGATCCACATTTCGCACCACATATTTACCTAAATCTTTTTTAATAATTTAATTCAATATAAGTCTCTTAATATCAATTTCAAGCTGTATATAACACCGTGCCTTTGTAACCTCTCATGTAGAATGGCGCTCGCCACTTATCGTCCAATTTTCACTGTTTCCCACATATTATCGCTTTTTATATAACAAAGAATTGAAAATTAATAGATTTTATTATTGCTAAACCTTCCTGGAACTATAAGAATGATGCGGTTAAAATTTCGTACATATTGGTTCTGTAGTTTTCTTGATTAGTGATCATAAACGAAAAAAAAATATATATATACTAGCATACCCCGTCGTGGCTTCGTCTGATCTCATAAATAAAAAACTTAGTTTATTTTTTAATTGAATTTCATATGTTTATAGATAAAAATCTTGTATTGAAGTATAGAATTTAGAATTATCTCTTCAATGATATTTTCACGCATGGCAGAAATAATTTTATCGATCCATATATATGGTTGGATTTTAATTTCTAACCATAAAAAGTGTATGAAAGATTAGCAAACCTCGTTTCTGGCACTCAACACTATACATTTTAACTACTATCATAGTAATATTTATTATTATAAACCTTCCTACAACCATGAAGATGTAGTAAAAATTTGGTACATTTAGGTTTAATAGTTTTATCTCCCACTGATCCCTGTTCAACAGATCCGCTATCTAGGACTCCAACTGGACAAACGTTTAACTTGGAATCCACATACTAGACTAAGACGACAGGAAAAAGCTCCTCGTTTTCGACTTCTTCAACACTCACTAGACAAACGTTCAAAACTTCCGATTTACTATAAAAGACTCATTTACATGACAGTTATCAGACCTATTTAGACATAAGGAGTTGAGCTTTTGGGCTCAACTAAACCTTCAAATTCTTCCCGTATCCAATCCTTACAATCCGAAATCCTTCGAAAAATCCTCAATGCTCCATACTTTGTCACCAATAAACTTATCCATAAAGATCTTAATGTTCCATATGTTGCAGATTTAGCCCAAACCAGATACCTTATCCTTTCTTAGCAAACTCCATAACCACACTAATCCTCTAGTCGCTCAACTTGCTTCTCACTCCATTCCCGATAATCCTCCGAGGCGTCTAAAAATAAGATGGTCTAGAGGCCTTCTAGTGTAGAATTTTAGTTGAAGTGCTACTGATGAGTAGTTCTTTTCAACATTTTACATGTTATTGTAATTGTGTGAACACATTTACTAGATGTATATATGTATATTGTACAGTTGTAAACTTCAATAAAATAAAAAAAAAATAAATAAATAGTTTTATCATTGCAAGCTTTGCTGCAGAATGTCCACAGATTAGTCGATTTTTAAACTTCACTGGGATCCACATGTGTCGCTGTACATATTTATAGCTTTTTGATTAACAATTGAATTGAAGATAAGTAATTTTTATCATAAACTTCTAGCTCTGTATATCACCGTACCTTTGTAACATCTGTGGAATGGTGCTCGCCACCTATCTGTCAATTTTCAAACTTCACTGCGCACCACATATTTGTCGCTTTTTATAAAACAATTGAAAATCAGTAAATTTTATTATTGCTAAACCTTCCTGGAACTATAAGAATGATGCGGTTAAAATTTGTTACATATTGGTTCTGTAGTTTTCGTGGTTAGTGATATACAGGGTGTTCGGAAGATCGTTGGCCAAAAAATTATCTCGGGTAGGGAGGTTCATTTTGAACCTATTTAAGGTCACTTACCTATATACAAAGTCTTACGGTTTTTTTTTTATGAATTTTTTTGTAAAAATGGCCAAATCCAAACATTTATGCCTTATAACTCCGTTGTTTACTGATATATCAACGCCATTTTTTCCCCCTGTAATTACTAATACATTGTCCATTTAAAATAAAAAAGATATGGTGCAAAAAACAAATACCAAAAAAACGGGAGATCGTTAAATCTTCTCAAAGGCAAAAATAAAAATTATGAACTTCAAGTTTAGATTCAATAAAAAAAAAATTAAGCGCAACAGCCAAATCCAAATTGTTTCAGAAACTTCTCTATTTAATACTCTTTAAAAAAATACCATTTGCAGGCACGCAGCACATCTAGTTTTTTTTTTTTTTTATAAAGGGCCACCAGCGGACACTGACAATAATTATGAATCGAATCATATTTTTTATGCAAAACGTAACAAATAGTTGTGTTTCTTTATAGCATAGGTTAAACTGCATATTTTCTCTTTCTTTCTCGCAATTTCGATTTTATCAGAGTAAACTTTATCTACATTTTTGTAAACAAAAATCAGGGAACAAAATTAAACTAATTTTAAATTATTCATAAATTTAATTTGTAGAGTATCACAGGTATTGCTCAAAATGATCTCCACTATTTCTAATACAAGCACGATATCTTTTTTTTATTTCTGTGGTAGTTGTTCTAAAAATAAATTCTTATTTTATTCTAATTATGGTAAACGCGGCATTGATTTTTTAAATAAGTTCTTGTTTTGAAAAAGCCCACTACAACTTACCTGTAAGAGAATGTTTAAACAATTGTTTCCCACAATCCTGGATAGGAAGACGGGGTCCAATTGAGTGGCCAGCACGGTCTCCAGACCTCACGCCGCTCGATTATTACGCCTGGGACCGTGTCAAAGATTTGGTTTATAATGAAGAATTGTTTTCAAGACAACAACTTTTTCAACAAATCAATGCCGCATTTACCATAATGAAGGAAGAATTTGTTTTAAGAACAACCACCACAGAAATAAGAAAAAGATATCGTGCTTGTATTAGAAATAGTAGAGATCATTTTGAGCAATACCTCTGGTACTCTACAAATTAAATTTATGAATAATTTAAAATTAGTTTAATTTTGTTCCCTGATTTTTGTTTACAAAAATGTAGATAAAGTTTACTCTGATAAAATCGAAATTGCGAGAAAGAAAGAGAAAATATGCAGTTAACCTATGCTATAAAGAAATACAACTATTTGTTACGTTTTGCATAAAAAATATGATTCGATTCATAATTATTGTCAGTGTCCGCTGGTGGCCCTTTATAAAAAATAAAAAAAACTAGATGTGCTGCGTGCCTGCAAATGGTATTTTTTTAAAGAGTATTAAATAGAGAAGTTTTTAAAACAATTTGGATTTGGCTGTTGCGCTTACTTTTTTTTTTATTGAACCTAAACTTGAAGTTCATAATTTTTATTTTTGCCTTTGACAAGATTTAACGATCTCCCGTTTTTTTGGTATTTGTTTTTTGCACCATATCTTTTTTATTTTACATGGACAAGGTATTAGTAATTACAGGGGGAAAAAGTGGCGTTGATATGTCAGTAAACAACGGAGTTATAAGGCATAAATGTTTGGGTTTGGCCATTTTTACAAAAAAAATCATAAAAAAAAAAACCGTAAGACTTTATATATAGGTAAGTGACCTTAAATAGGTTCAAAATGAACCTCCCTACCCGAGATAATTTTTTGGCCAACGATCTTCCGAACACCCTGTATATAAAATTTAAAAAATTATAATAGTATATGTATATATATATATATATATATATATATATATATATATATATATATATATGTATACTATATACATATATAGTATATAATATATATATATATATATACTATATACATATATAGTATAAATATATAGTATATATGTATACTGTATACATATATAGTATATAACATATGTGGCCTTCACCTTTACCTCTTGTGAACAGAATCATGATCTATATGAATAATCGAGCTCGGCTTCCTCAAAAAAAAACCCACGGAGATTTCACCATCGATGGGCTGCAATAGGCAGTTCTTAGCGTTTCAAATTAAGTGCCTCAAGTGCTCAAGTTTTCCATTCAGGGCGGCTCAGAAACCCTCTCGCACTTGGACGATGATGGAGTACTTTTTCATCGGAGACGTGCACGCTTCACTGGATTCTTAAGTACTATACGGTGCATTCACATTTCGACTGCTTCCAGAATGCACCTCCCGCCTTACTTCGTACTGTAGCACTTCAATACAATCGATTTTTAAATATGCGAACACGGATGTAGAGAATAATTCATTATTTCATACATAGGTTAATGTTGTTCGTAACCCAACCTGATTTAACAGGACTAAAATTTACTGTTAATATCAAATTAATAAACTAGTCCTGGTTTTATTGTTGGGCTTGTCCTTAGTCTAGAACTTGACTGTGGATATCTATACTATTTCATAAAAGGACAAGCCATTTTTCATTTGTGATCACTAACCACGAAAACTATTGAACCAATCCATACCAAATATTAACCAGATTATCTTTATTGTTCAAGGAAAGTTTAGCAATAATACAATTTAAATATTTTCTATTACATTCCATAAAAAATTGATAAATATGTGGTGCATACTGATGTTTGATAATCGATCGGTAGGTGACCAGCACCATTCGAGAGAGGTTACAAAGGCACGGTGTTATATAGAGCAAGGAAATTTATGATAAAATTTAATTATTTTCAATTCAATTGTTATTAAAAAAATTATAAATATATTGAGCGAAATGTGGATCCCAGAGCAGTTTAAAAATAGATCAATATGTGGCCATTATGGAACAGAGTTTGAAATGGTAAAACTATTAAACCCAACTGTACCAAATTTTGACTACAATATCTTCATAGTTCTGGGAAGGTTTTCAATATTAAATTTACTATAACAATAACTGTCATATACTTTTAAGGTTAGAAATTAAAATCCAACCATCGATAAAATTATGCCAAATTAGATGTCTTATTATTCTTATACATACTATCAAAATACCTAATAAATGCAATTATGACCAGGATAAAAATATCATTGAAGAAATAATGCTAAATTTCATAATTCACACAAGATTTTTATCGATAAACAAATGAAATTGTATTATTAGTTAAAATAATCTAAGTTCTGCATTTATGAAAGCGGGCGAAGCCGCGACGGAGTACGCTAGTAATTTATATTTCAGTATTCCAGAAAGTTATCCATAATGATCTAAATGTTCCATACAGCTGACATCCCAACTCATCCTACCACTGTCCTCACCACTTACGCTGATGACACATGTGTGTTATCAGTAAACAATGATCCCTTTATTGCCTCTCAAACACTCCAATCCTATATCCTAAACCTTCAATAATGGTGTCGAAAATGGAGAATCAATATAAATCCAAACAGATCCCACCATATAACCTTTACCCTACGTCGTAAACCTGCTACTTTCTGTCCTACAGTATCCTTTAATGATATTCTACTAATCCCTGTTGAATTGATCCACTACCTAGGACTTCACTTGGGCAAACGCTTAACTTGGAATCCACATATAAGACTAAAACGACAAGAAACTGCCCGTCGTTATAGACTACTTTAACATTTACTATACAAACGTTAAAAGCTCCAAATTAATCACAAAAGACTCATATACATGACTGTGATTAGACCTATTTGGACGTACGGAGTTGAGCTTTGGGGCTCCACTAAACCATCCAATTCATCTCGTATTCAATCCTTTCAATCCAAAATCCTTCGAAAAATCCTCAATGCTCTTTACTTTGTCACCAATAAACTTATCCATAAAGACCTTAATGTTCCATATGTTGCTGAGTTAGCCCACACCAGATACCTATCCTTTCATAGTAAGCTCCATAATCACTCAGATCCGTTAGTTTCTCAACTTGCTTCCCACTCCATTCCTGATAATCCTTCGAGGTGTCTGAAACGAAGATGGCTAGAGACCTTCTAGTGTAGAATTTTTAATAAAGTGTTTCTGATGAGTAGTTCTTTTCAAGTTTTAACTTGTTATTATCGTTGTCAATACATTTACTTGATGTACATATTTTGTATAGTTGTAAATTTCAATAAATGTATATATAAAAAAATAGATAACAATTCCATATTTTGCTGATTTGGTCCAAACCCGATATCTATCATTCCTTGATAAGCTCCATACGAACTAGAATCCAAGAGTTTCCTATCTTGCTTCCCTCTCGATACCCGATACCACTGTGAGGCGTCTGAAATGAAGTGGCTTTTATTTTAGACAAATAAAATAAGCAAAACAGTCTCCAATCGTTACGTAGCAAAATATTCGCTGCATTTGTCTCAATTTAAGTACGCTCGCTATGGTTCGATTCCTAGACAATTTTACACTTAGGGAATATGAGTAGCTAGGCAACTAGGACAGGACCGGAGGAAGGTAAATCTATTTGCTGTTGGGGGAGGCACCCCAGGGAGAGCAGGATTAAGTTCGTGGCTCCAGGGACCCTATGAAATATAGTCAGCACAGCTGGGGGTGTAGCCGTGTCGCTTATGCATCTTACAGTAGCGTTCCACCCTCTCTCCTCCATCTTCTACCTCCCTTCAGCGCAATATATTCGTCCTCCTTCTTTAACTCCTTTTACCTGTGATCCCTATCTGTGATTTAGGGTCACCGATACCAGTAAATGAGAAAGGAAAATGGTCGTTATGTACAGAAACAATTTGAATCTTTACAAAGATATGATTTCATGTTATCAAGTAGACTCTCTAATGAATAATGAGTTTTTTAGCATCGATGCTTTCGCAGGATCCCTTTTAGCGATCCTCTCTACTTTCATATTACATGGCTAAATCACACACAAGGTGGCGTCTGTGTGAACGATACAATGTTGAGATAGTTTTTCCGCGGAGCAGGCTCACAGCAGGAGTTCCAACGGTTATAGTTGCTGTGTATCCAACTATAATTAGCTTATACTTTTTAAAATTAATAATAAGAAATTTTTCGTGAGACACAGTAGGCGAATTCCTCACAGTCCTTAAGAAGAAATTTTAGAACTCATCACCAAACAGCGGTTGGGCAGTATACAAAGAAAAGTTTATTTGTACCAATCACTCATTAGTAATCTGGGAAAATACTTATATCGTAAGCTGACTTCCTACCTTAAACTACCAAGAAGTCAGTTGGTGTCAGACCTGGAGTGAGGACAATGCTTTAAAAAATACCCACATCATACGAGCACCTCGTAGCACCTCTCATTTAGATAAGTTTAATTTAAGTTGGTTTTAAATTATATAAAAAGTATCAAATAAGATACTACTTTAAGAAATGAGGCATACTTCTTGTTGTAATTTTTATATCCTAACCCTATGAATATACATAGCTATTGTTTATTGGGGCTTAACTTCTTTATGTATTGCAACTAGGGCAGTTTACCCCAGAGGTTACCAACCTATTCTAGCTATGGTGAGAAGGTCAAGATTCAATTCGTGGGACCGCCACGAAATGAATTTTAACACACCCAGGAGGGATTCGAACCTCCATTGCTATTAATTTAACAACTGTCAAATTTTCTTACACTTTTCATGTCAATGATCAAATTAATACTTTAGCTTTCTTTCTTTAATAATTACCTTGGTTATCTTGCCTCATGTATACAACTTTTGGAGAAGATCTTGTTAAGTAATTAATTATTTTTAAAATATTTATAATTTGACACGCGTCCTGACTGGCATCCCTTTAAAATTATGCTGATCCGGATGCGAAAGAGCGGACGGACATAGCATATTGTTTTGCAGATGTTTCTTTAAAATGAGTATTTCTGATGTGTCCCAGCAGAACTAGACTACAGTCTAGTTGACACTAGACTATAGTATTGAATTTACCCAAATAATGAAACGAGAGAACTTGGAGAATACCAAGAGATCATTAGAGGATGCAGTAACACGATCATTAATATAGGTATATTCCCGCATGTCAAGGCATTCGTGTCACACTGAAAAAGCACTTTTTCAGTGTTGGCCATGACTATCGCACTTTACTGTACCGTCAAGACTGGACCGTCGCGGTAGAACGCCTTCAATCTGACGTCGATGATAGCGATCAATAGAACTCAGCAGTCTTCCCGCCGCGATAAATTAACGCTGACCGCCGCGTCAAACCGCATTCTGTATGCGAAAAAAGACCTTTAAAACATTTTATATATATATATATATATATATATATATATATATATATATATATATATATATATATATATATATATATATATATATATATATATGACGATATTTATTATTCATTTCGTTGACAAAAATGTTTTTTTACTTCACTAATTGGAAATAATTCAGTCTTTACTCACAGGATTTCTTGTGATTTTTTATTTAATTTCGTTTCACGTGTTCAAACCCGGTCGGAATAGGGCATAAATAATGGCAGATTGTATTTTTGTAAAATAAAATTCGATATATCGAATTCCTTGATAATTCGAACCCTTGAATCCTCCTACCATTCCTATGTTATTTTTACCTCTACATATCGACGGATTGGTTAAGAAGACCTCGATATATCGAATTTTCGAAGATTCCTTAGCTTACACCGCACCTCTACAAAACGAAGTTTTTATCGGAAAACCTCTATATATCGAAGTGGATTTGTTAAATAAGTCGAGTTTAGACTGATCAAAGATTCTACGAAGGATTAACTGTAACTCCTATCCTGAAATTTGTTTTTCATAAAACAATTGTGCGATACGTTTCGTTTTCTGTTGTTCCTCAATATTTTTTTTATTCTCGAAAATGGTAAAGCTCAAAACCATTTCGTATGAAGAAAAATTGAAAAATATTCAAGCCGTGGTTGACAGAAAGTGCAGTATTGCAAAAAAGTTTGGAATACCAGCGAACACATTATCCACAATTTTGAAAAATAGGCTGTTTCAGATTTTTTCCAAAGGTCCGCTTAAATTTTTCACTAATTTAATTATTATTCTTTTATTATTATTATTTCAATAAAATATGTTTTCTATAGTTACATTGCGTATTTTATCATAAACCTGTAACCTCTATATATCGAAGTCAGTCATAAATCACCTCAATAAATCGAACCTCGATATATCGAAATATTCGATTATTCCAAGTTTTCTCGTTCCCCTTGAGGTTCCATTTTATATTTGTTCTATCACAAAAAAACTAAATATTATTAGTAATATTTAAACAGCTATTTGCACACGATATACGTATGAGATATATTTTGATACTCATAAGGGTATACCATATATTTTCATTATTAAACATTTCATATTAGAAGGTTTGAAATATGAGAGCACCCAGGAAGTATTGACGTCGAAAACCGGGGTACAGCCACCCGATTTCAGAATACCTGTGAGATATGTGAGAACGTCTGGAGATCCCGAAAATAAATCTAATACAACAGTTCATTACTCTTTTACATCTCATCTCGAGCTCATCAGACAGTCCTCCATATACTACGCATCCATAGTCAAAGTTAGGAAAAATAAGTGATGATACTAAAAGTTTTCGAGTACTTAATGGTAATGAATCACGGTAATGTGAAAGTTGCTTAAGAATAAAAATAGATTTTCTCGTGATTTGAGAGATATGGCTATTCCATGCAAGATGTTTATCGAAAGTTATTCCCAGATTTTTAATGGAATTTTGGAAATGAATTGGACGGTTTTTTTAAGAAAAGCAGTGGATAGTAGGGAAGAGCTTTTAGGTGAGGTTTTTGACCCAATGAGAATAGCCTTTGTTTTTTCTGGATTTAGACTTAATTTATTCTCCACTGCCCAAAGGTTAATGCTATCTATGTCTTTCTGTAGCTTACAAGTCGCCTCTAGCATATTTGAAGGATGAAAGGATAAATATATTTGCAAGTCGTCAGCATAAAGATGATATTGGAAGTAGAGGATGCGATTCGGCAAGTCATTAATATAAATAGAAAATAGGGTAGGTGAAAGAGAAGATCCCTGGGGTACTCCTCGCGAGAGTGGTAGTGAAGATGAGTGAGGTTTTCCAGGTATAATCACTGTTTGGGAACGGTTGGATAAAAAAGAATGAAGCCAGCTTAACGCACTATTAGATATTGAGAGGTTATGGAGTTTGGAGAGGAGGATTGTATGGTCAACAGAATCAAAAGCTTTTGAAAAATCAAACAGGATCAGGATCGTAATATTCTGTTGGTCTAAGGAGTAGTAAAGGTCTTGAGTAATTTTTACCAAAGCAGACTGCGTGGAGTATCCGGATCGGAATCCTGATTGGAAAGGATTAAGGAGAGTTTTATAGTCAAGAAAGGAGGTGAGTTGGGTATGTGCTAATCTTTCTAATGGTTTAGATAATTTGATAGGATTGATATAGGTCGAAAGTGGGAAACTGAGGAAGGAGAAGGAACTTTATTTAATGGACGGACAAGGACTTTTTTCCAAGCTGTAGGGAAAATAGAGTTTTGTAAGGAGAAATTATATATGTGGAGCAGGGCAGGTAAGATAACAGGAAGGCAGAGTTTGATTATTTTTAAAGGTATTTGATCCAAACCATGGTCATTGGTACGAGATTTAAAAACTGAATCAATTAGGTCATTAGGGGAAATATTAAGAAAATAAAAGTTATTAGAATTAAAAGGGGTTTGAGGAATAGAATAGGATAAGGTGTTTACAGGGAGTTCATTAGGGTGGGGGTCAGCAAAGTAGGAATTAAGTTCATCTGGAGTGAATGGATAATTGTTATCAGATGTGGAACTGGGTACTGCAAATTTTCTCAAAATTTTCCATTTAGATTTAGGGTCAGGCGCTTGGGATAGGATATTTTGAAAATACTGTGCTTTAGCACGGCGTAAAGAGGTCTGGGTGAGGTTTCTAAGAAGCTTAAACGATGAATAATCATCTGAATGTCTAGTACGCCTAAAACGTCTCCTGGCAGCATCTCTTCGCTTCATCAGATTTCTAATGTCAGGGTTAATCCATGGAGCTGGTAGTCGTCGGATAATTGAGGTTTTGAGAGGGGCAAGATGATTAAGGACAGTATAAAGATTCGATGTTAGGCATTCCACCATTTCGTCAATTGAGGGGGAAGAATATATTGATTCCAAGGAATGGGATAGTGCGTCAAGTAAGGATTCTATTCTATCTGGGGTTATATGGTCAAGATTTCTCCAAGATATTTTCTTAGGAATAAGGATAGGAACAGATATGTCATAGGAGATTTGGATGAGATCGTGGCATGAGAGGAAAGGTACTGGATTTGAGAGAAGGATAATAGGTTTTTCTGAGAATCTACAATCATAAGGTCAATTAACGTATCTGTGAACTGGGTGTGATGGGTGGGTTGGAAAGGTACTGCAAAAAGATGTAGAGAATACACCAAGTCCATAAGATACATTTTATCAGAAGAATCTGAGAGGAGGTTAGTATTAAAGTCACCAGCAATGATGACATTATTATACAGAGGTACATAAGTAAAAAGAGATGATTCGAATGATGGGTCGAATTTGACCTGAGGAGGGCGGTAAACTATAAGGTAAAGGAGGGAAAATGATTCCGAAGAGATTTCAGTGAACATGTATTCAAGGTGTGGAATATCAAGAGAACTGGATTTTAGAAGAATTTTTGCTCTTAGGTTATTGCGAACATATAAACAAACACCTCCACCAGTTCGGTCCGTCCGATCATGGCGAATAAGGGTGTAATCAGGAATAGATATGGAAGAGGTGGGAATATATGGTTTCAACCAAGTCTCAGAAACTGCAATGATATGATAGGTGTTATGGATAAAGTAGTCATGAAATTTAGCAGTTTTTAGTTACACATTTTTTTCTTTCTTTTTTTTAAATCGATCTTTCTTGCCCTTTTTTCGTAGAAATAACTTCTGGTTTTATAAGAACAACGCTTGTTTCAAAATCGCTCTTCCACTTCAGATGTTCCCAGACATCCTTCCTTATTTCCATAATGTCGCACCCTTAAGAAACCAGATGCTAAACACCGTTTCTTCTGACTTCAATCAGAGATAGTTCTGAAAAAAAATCAGCTGGCAGAAGGTGCTATACTCCGTTTAAGAAGAACATTGGTTACAAAACATTGTCACTAACAACTAACAGTGAGAGGAACTGTTTAATTAAAATGGCAATGTTAAAAAAAATTAGAATTTGGGATACGGCACAAGGTCTGTGTTTGTCCTAAACAATCCTAAATAATAATTACCATGTAGGTAAAAATTCCACTTTCTTATCTTTTTTCTTTGTATATATTTTTTTTTATTTAAGGGTTTACGAGAAAAAAAACTCAATCTCTCCCTGACTGGGAAAAACAATAGATCATGGATTTGTTTATCTATAATCAAATGCTTTTTCGAATTTACATTGTAGAATTAAAAGGATCAAATTTCTTAAATTGATAACTAAATTAAATTAACAATTTAAATTTACAAAATTGAAAGAAAATAGGTGTTTCAATCGTGATTTTTTTCAATCAAACTTTGAAAGAAAGTAATTTTTATCTTTAGAAAAAAAAAGGTTAATTATATCGTTATCAAATTATTTACCATAAAATCAACATTCTTGAACCTTCATATTAGGCTTGAAATAATATTAAAATTATACAAAGAAGCAACTTATTTTTATAGTTGTCTGAAATCACAAATTTGTTATATTGGCGTACAGTCCATAGAGTTGCAGTATAACAACAAGGGGGACACAAAACATACATTAAACAAAATAAAATATGAAAAATAGAAAATTTTAGACCTCTATGATACACTGTAAAAAAAATTTTGGTACTCAAAATTAAGCATGAACAAATTTATGAGAATTTATTTTATGTCATTAGAATTTTGTAGACCAATGTCTGTCTTCCTTTTACTATTTCGCTACCAATTTTCGATGTAACAAGAAAAAATATATATAACCAAAGGAGACACAGTATAATACATTATGTTACACTGTACCCCAATATATTAATATTGAATATTAAAGGGAATATTTACCTACTCACTAGAAATCATTAGTTTCCCAATAATAACAAAACTTCACTAGCCAAATCGTTCACAAATGTTTTACAAAAAAAATTAATTCGATCATTCTTCCGTTTATACTGTAATTTGGCGTCTAGTGATAGCTGTTTAAGATGTCGACGCATGAAATTTACTAATAAGGAGACATCAAAGTGAAATTAAAAGAGGACAGAGCTAATCATGATGTTACAATGTGTCCCACTTGACCCCATACGGAAGTGTCCTGTAGAAAACGAGCCAATTTGATCATTTTTCAAAACAATTGGTTTGTTAGGGAGGAGAGACTGAAATAGCAGGATATTCAGCAGTAAAAAAAGCTTTCGTTAGATCGGGTAGGTCTGAAACGAGTATCCTTCAGTGGCATTAATAATTTAATTTGTTATTTTTTGTTCTTTATTATTTGGTTAAGTCCTGAAGAAGATCTGCAAGCTACGTCGAAACGTTGGCACTCTATTTTCTGACCTAGGTGTGTTTTCACTAAGTCTAAAAAAATCTACAGTTAACTATAACCAATTTCAATAAAATATTAATAACTGTAATGAAATGAAATGAAATAGCCTTTATTTATGCAAAAGAAATTGTATACAGATTCGCAATAAATATTCAGAATCTAAACAGGAGAAAAGAAAAGTATATAAAATAAAAATATTGACTTTTTGGTTTCTATAAATGTAAATCATAAGCATATTCTGTTATCATAAACATGTCATAAGCATATTCTGTTCTATAAATATAAATCATAAACATATTCTTTCCTTTCTTCCTTCCTTTCATGCATAGGCCTTCCTTTTCGGGAGTAATAGTCAGCACTTCCCGGGGTGGCTGGCCCTATTGGGATGTGAGTTCGGTCCACTTCTTCTTCCAAACGTCTCTGTCCCTAGCAGCTCTCCACCAGAGGGGTCCTGCCTGCAGTTTAAAAACGTGTCACTCCACCTTTTCTTTGGGCGCCCTTTTCCTCTTTTTAGGTCATATGGAGTCCATTCAGTAACAATTTTCGACCATCTATTTTCTTCACACCGAAGAATATGCCCAGCCCACTTCCATTTGCTCAGTTTTATCCGCCTGAGTGTGTCTGTGAGCCCCGTTTCTTTCTTAATCTGGATAGTTCTCACCCTGTCGCTTTTTCTCACCTTCATAATAGATCTTTCGATATTGTTCTGCCACACCTGGATCTTCCTCTCTTGAGATTTTGTCAGAGACCACGTTTGGCATACATATGTAACCGCTGGGCTTATGCAACTGTCAAAAACATGTCTTTTTAGCTCCATTTTTATATTGCCTTTCATAATATGTTTGAGGGACCAAAACTTGTTCCAACCTAGTGCCATTCTCCTCTGGATTTCTTTTGCTCCTCTATCTGCGAAGGATACTATCTGACCCAAATAGATAAACTCCTCTACATATTCCAAATTGTAGTTGTTTAGTTGGCATTCTTCTTTTCCTCTATTCGTCTTTTCGTAGATAGGGTAAAGACCAATTTCTTCACATAATTTTAGAAGATGCTTGAGCATTTCCCGCAATTCTCGCATATCTTTGGCAAACAGCACAATGTCATCGGCAAAACGTAAGTTGCTTAACCATTTACCATTTATTTTTATTCCCATGTTTTCCCATCCAAGACGCCAGAATACCATCTCCAGTACAAGAACAAATAAAAGTGGGGATAGCGGATCTCCTTGTCGCACACCCTTCTCAACACTGAAGCTTTGTCCTCTCTTTTCTGTCATGATATATGCAGACATTTCTTTATTAATAACTGTATATTGTTATAAATTAAATAAAACGAGTCGTAACTAACCTGAAATCGTTGTCGTTGAGGTAACCCCCTTCTGGATATCCCTCATCAAAAGTCTCTCCTGGGGAATAAGGTGGTCTTCGCATCATCAGCATCCGAGGCATGTAAACCAAGAATACCGTCTTAACCCAAGGTGACATCTTATGAGTTGAAGGGGATCTGAAATTTAAAAAAAAAACATTACATATACGGGTGTTATATGTAAGATTCAAGATGAAAAATTGTTATTGAGTCAACCAACATAAAAAAAAAAATTTTAGATTCATATTTCTCACCTCAAAAAAACACTTTTAAAAAAGCTTTGTATTGAACTTTAAAAATTTTATTATGATTGAAGATTTTTTTTTTTTTTTTTTTTTTTTTGACAAGGACATGTCTTTTGGCTGGGGGTTTATACGTTTTTGGTGTAAACTTTTTTCACCGTTAAAATATGTAATATTTTTAACCGCTCTAGCTCTGTTGGAGTTTTTGCCGACAGTTTCCTGATCAGAAATTTAATAGTGGACACTTTTTTGTTATATAACATTACTCTCTAGGAACTATATAGTGTAGCTACCGTTTGGGAGCTATATGGGTTTGAATGAAAAACGAAGATATAATAGAAATAAGATAAATAAAAGTATATACAAATTTTCATAGCAAGGTAACAGAAAAGTGAAAAGAGGGTAGAAAAAATAAACAAAGAAAGAAAAAAAATAGTCATTAAAGAATAAATATTGTGTCCAAGATTAAAAGAACAAATAATTTCTGATATGAAATATAGTTGAAGATAAAAATTATTTATGCAAAAAAAATATAAAATAAAAAAATACAAATACAAATTAACATTATCATTAAAAAAATGAATCACAGGTTTATTTTTATGTCTGATATATTAGAATGGCATTCACTATGAAGCATCCCTGTGGTTAGAGAGCTTCGTCGGTTCGGAGAGAGAGAAGGTGGTTGAAGAGGAGAGTTTTGAATGTTACATGGGAAGAGTGTGAGGAGGGAGAGAATTCCAGAGAGTAGAGGAAAGGGCAAGAAAGTATCGTTGGAAAGCAGAAGTTCTTTGGGACAGAGTATAGAGATTGGAAAGACGGGATCTTATAGGACTTGAATTTTATGACACTGTAAGTAAATAGAGGGTAACGGTTGTTGATAACTTGGAAGAGGTTACAAAGGAAGTATTCTCTGCGGAAGGAGGGGTAGAGCCAACTTAATTCAGTGTACAGACGGGACACAGGAGAACGTTTTGAGGCTTCGAGGACAAACCTCATGAAGAAGTTCATGATGCTCTTTAATCTGTTTTCGAGAACAATCGAGAGTATATATCTTACAGCCATAGTCAAATCGAGGGAGGATTAGGAAGGAAACCAGGAGTTTACGGGTGGATAGAGGAATGAGGTGACGGGAGAAGCGGAATAATTTTAGGATGCCAATTGACCGTCGGGGGACTTGAACGATATAGGATTTTCAGAAAAGAGTTTGATCAATGGTTATGCCTAAGTTTTTAACAGGGGAATGAAAAGTTATTGGATGGCTATCATATGAATAAAGTAGGGAAGATGGCCTTCGATCGAAGGGAATCAGATCCTAACAACCATCCGATATACATAAATATATATATTTTTTTTTTTTTAATGGGGACTTAAGGCACAGAGACTTATGATGATATTATGTCACAAGATATCAGATTTAGGATTATCAAGCTTTAAATTCCAGACCAAATGAGGGCTTACACTGACAGTAAAGATAATTTTCCAGGTGAAGTGCTAACTAAGCCAGGACAAAGAGGCTGATGGAAGAGGTAGGAGGAAGGAGGGTAGCCGGTGTGGCAACTTCCTCTAACTCGCTACATCCAATTAATACTTGGCCTTGAGTTAGGCAAGTGGTTTTCACTTATTATCATACTTAATTACTAACTTTGGGAGGCTCGTGTAGGTACGTACACTCTCCTCCTCAGCTTCTTTCAAGTTTTAATTGGACCGGGGGAGGTTTCAGAATTAAAATTTTAAGGCCCACCACATCATCAAGGGCCTATAAAAACAAATAAGGAACAACCGAAACATAATTGGATTACAATTTAGATTACAGACTCCTTGAGTTCTATTTTATTTCCTTTACGTGTTACATTTATTTTTTTTTCGTAATGGGCAAGAAAATGAATGGTAAGACCAAATAAAAGAAATTAAGAACTGTGATTAGTAGAGTCTCCCCTATTATTAGTTGAGCCTTGATAACGGTGTACCTTGAAATTAACATTGCTCTTGTAGGTGTTGCATTCTAGCAGATGTTTTGCAATTTAAGTCATGTTTCGTCGTTTCAGACTACTTCAACATTTACTAGACAAACGTTCAAAGCTCCCAATTTATTACAAAATACTCATATACATGACTGTGATTAGACCTGTTTGGACGTACGGAGTTGAGCTTTGGGCTCCACTAAACCATCCAATTCATCGCGTATTCAATCCTTACAATCCAAAATCCTTCGTAAATCCTCAATGCTCCTTACTTTGTCACCAATAAACTTATCCATAAAGACCGTAATGTGCCATATGTTGCAGATTTAGCCCACACCAGATACCTATCCTTTCATAGTAAGCTCCATAATCACTCAAATCCTTTAGTTTCGCAACTTGCTTCCCACTTCATTCCTGATAATCCTCCGAGGCGTCTGAAACGAAGATGGCCTAGAGACCTTCTAGTGTAGAAGTTTTAATAAAGTGCTACTGATGAGTAGTTCTTTCCAAATTTTAACATGTTATTATAATCGTTGTCAATACATTTACTTGATGTATATATTCTGTACAGTTGTAAATTTCAATAAATGCATATAAAAAAATAAAAAAAAGTCATGTTTGGTCTCGGATACGTCAATACAATTTCCTCTCTCCGGGAGAAGAGCTTCTTTTTTTTATTAACGTCTTCTGATTTTTTAAATTTTGCTGCTTCCTACCACCTTTTTGAAGTGATCGATTGTTTGCTCTGGTGTACTATTAGATACCCCTTGGGAAGGTGCCCAGTCGATTCGGGATAAAGAAAGAATGTGGACTCATTTTCCTAATGGCGTGTCATCTTGTTTCTTGAAACATTTAGAGTCCTGTACTTTGGAACTAACCTGTAAGGAGTTTGAAACCTCTTGTTATTTGAAAAACTTATTTCACATTTTATTTTGCTAAATACCTAAAATGCCGAGGAGTACAGAGGAATAAAAAAATTTCTATTTTAATGTTCAAATTTCTAACTCTACTATTAGTCCAGTCAATGAGTGCTGAAATGAGGGACGTAGAGTGCATGAAATATATGTTTATTTTTGACTTCATAGTTAGGAATAGTTAGAAGGTAAACATGCGAAAAGTCCCCGCCCCTGGGAGGTGAGCTAACGGTGGGAGGAGGGGAGAAGGTCCCAAGGTTTTGTGTTTTTCGATTATACCTCGAAAACGGTGGACTCTAGAAAAATATGTTTCAATTAAACATTAAAGTTAATTAAATTTCCTATAAAATAAATGATATACATATTTGTCGAAATTCCAACGGTTTTCGAGATACACGTTATTAAAAACCGATAATTTTAGAAATTAAAAAAAATGTCTACCTCACTTTTCAATAAACATTTGCTTCAAATACCAGAAACGTACATATGAAATTAAAGTAAATTTAATGCTCTACAATTTTGATTCTGATATTTTTTCTGAGAAATGATCGTAGAAGGTACTAGAAGCAAAAGTTTGACAAAAAATGAGTTAACATTTGTTTTTTCCCTGAAATAACCGATTTTCAATAACAAATATCTCGAAGACGGTTAGAATTAGGACACATTTATACATAATCAATATTATAGGAAATTTAATTACCTTTAATGTTTATTTGAAACATATTTTTCTAGAATCAACTGTTTTCGAGATATAATCGAAAACCAAAAAAATGGAACTTCTCCCCTCCCCTCACCGTTACCTCACCCCCCACCCAGGGGCGGGGACGTTTAGTATGTTTACCTTCTAACTATTACTAACGAAGCTATTAAGTCAAAATTATCGCATATTTCATGCACTCTACTATGGGTTTATTGACTAGACTATAAGTCGTTCAAGTTTATTTACTTTTTGACAAATAACATAACGCTAAAAGAAAAATACAAAGTTGATGAAAACTGCAGATACTGTTTTGTTTTCTGGTGTTTATTTTTGAAAATTTCCCCTGGTTGAAGGAACAATATTTGCTGTTGCACAGGAGCATTGTTGTACTTTGAATCGAATTAAAAAACACTAAAAATTAGGCATTTGATCCCCAACAACTATTGGTTAGTATTACCTCAACGGGCCACCAAAAGAAATTCATATCAGGTTAATTGGGGGTACCAAAAATCAGAAAAGTGTTTCAAGGTACAACAGTCCCTAAGATGAAAAAGTAAATCATAAATGGATATTTTATTTCCACGAATAAACGCATATCAGGGTTGTTTTTCATTAGAGATTGGCCGACTATGACTTTAGCCGAATAGTCGGCTGGCAAAAAGCCGATCATTGCTTCCGTTTGAGTTCGGGTGAGATCGGCAATGTTCGTGGCGCTTCGTTCTGTACATGTAACTATATTTTATCTTTTATTTTTCTTCAGTTTTCTTGCAAACGGGCCGGTATGTAGTGTTGAGTTTTTTTAATAAAAATAATACAAAAGTCAGAAATTTACTTTTTACAGCTTAGATAGCTAATAATGAAATTAGGAATTCAATCATGTCGGATATCGCGTTTATGGACTCATATATAACAAATATATCTTACAGGCAATTGTAAATAAAAACGTATGTAAATTGCTGAAATAGCCGTTTTCTTTTCATCTGCCAATATTTAAATTACACTTCAATTAAGCTATAATATTTTTTAATAATTTTTTAAAAACCGAAACTGTGACTAAAAAAAAATTTAGTTGGTTACATCAGTATTTTATTCATTATTGTAGGACTTAACGAATTTATATTTTGTTAGTATTATGTTTCTTAAAGTTCGATATTTGATTAGAAAAATCAAAAATTTAAAAAAAAATAATTTCTTTTCCTGGATTAAATAATAAACTGCAAAAATGAATCTCACATAAAAATTATAATCAACAAAGGCCATATTTTCATTTAAATCAACCTATTTTTAAGATTATTAATATAAATGAATAAGGTAGCCAACTAGTCGACGTTTTTTGCCGACTAATCGCTGACTAGTCGCCGGATACAAAAGAAGCCCATTAGTCGGCTTTAACGACTATCCTTTTCTCTATTTGTCATCTATATTTTCAATAAGAAACCATATACTCATTTAATACCTACGTTGTTTGTTTTGTTTTTTTATTCAGATGGTCGTGTTTGAGTACTTAAAACTAGAACCAACCATTTGTTTGATTCTCAAAAAATGTTATTAATAGTGATTTGGCTGTAGGTAAATTTTATATCTTTACTCGATTTTTTTTTTAATTTGTGAACCGCCCAACAAAGGACCTCGCAGATATCATATTCAACTTCTTATGGTACGCTCATTTCTTCTTCTCCTCTCATAATCCCTCTTCGCTCTGACTGCTGCAGTCTTCTCTCTTCCCTCTTGTTCACACTCTTGCCTTGTTCACTCTTCCACTAGAACCCTGATGTTTTAAGACGATTCCTGTATTTCTCTCTATCCAGGCAGTCCTCGTCAGTGATTCCAAGTTTCTTCAGTTCTTCTTTCATCTGATTAACACAACCACTCTGGCTTTTTAGGTTGTATATCTTATCGAATATCTTCTTATTCAGCACTTTAAGATCCATTCTAACCGTGTGCCCAAAATCAGTAGTCTTTTTCTCATAACTATTCAGAAAACTATCAAACAATCAGTACTCACTATTCAGAAAACTTATATGGACTTATAAATATTTCAGTTCAAGACATTTACAACGTGTTAACAACAAAATAATATACCCTGACCACGCATAACAACAGTCAATGAACACTTACGGACGCATTACAAACTGATACATGATAAATTAAATGGACACCCAAACAAAGTCATAAATAAAATAGCCCGATATCACCAGAAGGAGACTAAAATGAAACTGGATGAAAGATCAACTTACATAACAAAGTAAATCAAAGACATGGAAGGAGTGCCATAGGTTGCTAATTCTGCTTATAATTTACAAGCCAGTTGTTTGATATTTATATTCCAGCACAGCTGATTGTATGAGACAGTTGCGAAAAACAAATCGCTTGATAACGTCAGGCGTGCTGTATCTACCATACCGCACGACAAAAACTTCATGCCATGAATTAAAAATTTCAACACAAGTTCAAGCGAAGCCGATATTTCAGCCTTGAAGACAACGAGATTCTAGGTAAGACTTCGTCCTTGGATGATAATATTCTGCAACTTTTCGAAAATACAGAGAAAATAAAAGATAGCAAATCGAAAGACGCTTAGCATCTTTAGGAAATTTAAAGAGCTCAAGCATGTAACAAAAAATCAACATTATGAAACGTTTTATCGTTATGATTTCGTTGAAGCTTACTCATCAGTCTGCCTCAATCTACCTTCTCTCCAGACATCAGGCCTACCAACTACCAATGTATTAATAAATTTAAAAAACCATACAACATATAAAAATAGACTACACAATATATAAGGTGAAATTTGTAAATATGAACAAATATTTACCGTTTTAATCTGCGAGAAGGGTTATCAGGGTATGTGAAACTGGATAATTAATGACCGAGAGGGTTAGGACAGTTGGAAAGGCTTTGAGAAAAGATTTGGAAAATTTAGAAAATTTATGGGGAATGAGGCCATAAACAAAACTTATATTGAGACAATTGTGTAATGTAATATGATGTAAGATATGATAAGATAAGATAAGATATGATGTAGAGCATTTTCAATAGTAATAAGGACTTTAAAATTTGATGAATTGAATGAGTTTGATACTCGATTGTCTTATAGGTCCAAATTGGTTTAATGGTGGTTTAGTATATGAGAAGTCTGTTTTCAACGGAAAGATGGGATGTCCTATTTAGTTGCCTATACAATTAGCCAAATTGCCTGTTATATTCTTGCATTTTGAGTCGAGTATGAGGGTTCCAAGTAAGTCTCTTGAGTCATTCCATGTCAAATCAACCAATAGTTTGGACCATGACCTCTCTGATTTCTACGATTTTTCGTATAAACGTACGTAGTCAAGACTAGTTAAGTTGTAAAACATTAGGTTTTATGACTTTTGGTTTTTGAGTTATGAGCATTTAAAAATAAAAAAAAACTACTGTTTCTAATCCTGTAATTGATTCAAAATTACGCTATTAAAAAACTGTTGCACAAAGTTGTGGCATTCTTTTCCGTTTGAAATGTCCTTTAATTTGATGTATCACTCAATATATTTTCAGTGCATTTTGAATTTTTTCGAAACGTCCAAAACGGTTTTTGAAATTCCTAAAATACGTCCCATTCGATTATTTTCGAAAAAAATATAAGTGATCCATACTATAACTGACTACATACGGGCAATATTTCAGAATGGGATAGAAATGGGTTCTAGATTTAAAAAAAAAGAATTTGCCTTTTTTTTTAAGGGACAGTGGAAAATTTCCACATGACATCGGGGCGGGGTGGCTCCTCCCCTCCCCCCAACAATAACTGTTATTAGCGCCCCGAAATATATTTTGCTATTAGCATTTAGTATAATATTTATAATAATAAATATAAATAAATACACAACTATTTACAAGAAATGGCAACATATACATTTTCTTTACAATATTTTAATATTTTATTTGCAAACCAAGAGATGATAACTTCATCTCATAAGCACTTGGTTGTGGATAGATGGAGATGTACCATTTGGTTGTAAAAAGACTACTCTATACATGTTGTTTTTTCTCTCAATATATCTCAGCTATCACTAGATTTCATAAACGACTTTCTCAAAACCTAAAGAGATATGTTGCAAGTCAGTTGATGTTATTTGGTACATTTTATCCTGTAACTGTACACTGAGTGGTAGTTCTTCGCAACATCTCAGGGTAAAAGTGCATGTGATGGTCTCGGTAAGGCCATTTGATTAACATATCTTAACACCACAACAACTGTATGATGTTATAACTAAGAATATAAGAAACATTGAATTTGAGTTCTGTATAACCGAAGATTATGAAAGAGGCTTAAACAATTGTTACTTCCTCGGCTTAGTTAATCAAAACAAATTGTAGGGACACAAAAGTTTTATTCGTTTCTACCATTCTCAGAAAATAAAATTGCTGTTAAACAATATTATTTCAGCCAATATGAATCTCTTCAATATGTGAAAACTGTGTACCAAATAACGTCAAGTGATTTGGAACATATCTCTTCAGGTTTTTTGACAGTCGCTTATAAAAACTCGTGGCAGCTGAAATATATTGAGGGTAAAAACGACATGTATAAAGTAGTCTTTTTAAACGTAAAGGTTAAGTTGGTACATTTAAGTTCATTTAGATCCGCCATTCACCACACCAGACTTCAATCCATGAGATTATAGAAAGCTATTAAAGGATCTGGATGGAATGAAAGGATAACAGTGTATCAGCATGTGTTACTAATAAAGTATCAGGAATAGTAGGAATATCTGCATTATATAGGATATATAGAACTTGACTAAGAACGCCACCTTGTGCAACACCTGTCTACATTTTCTTTTAATTTAAAAACATAAACCTGTAGTAATATCCGGCCAAGCTAATATTTTAATTATTATTTGAAGCCATGAAATATATTTACCTGAAGTGTATATTGAGAACGCACACCGTCACGCATATAGAGAAAGACACGATGGCCATAGTGAACAGTAGATATTTCCCTAAAAGAGGTACAGCCAAAGAGGTTGGAGGTATGATCTCGGCCAACAAGAGGAAGAACACAGTGAGCGAAACCAGGATGGATGAGCAGAGGGTAATCTTCTCGCCGGAGTCGGAAGGAAGGTAGAAGACGAGGACTGTCAAGAAGGTGATGCCGACGCAGGGTATGATGAGATTGACCGTGTAGAACAGGGTCTTCCTCCTCATGGTAAGGTTGAAGGTGATATCTGTAAAGTGTAAGCAGATTAGTAGATATATTTATTTTATATTTTATTTATTACTGATATTATAACTTAATGATATTACAATTAGTAAGCACAATAACAATCGCAATTTTTTTTTTAAACTTAAATTCACAGCTGTCTTCAAGCTGAAGTGAATCAGCGATTGGTCTGAATACATACTAGATAAGACGATGGCATGTAGGGCATGAGAGAGACCAGTATCCACTGATGCTACATAACCCATTTAGGGCCAAGGATAGAATTAGTTGAAAGTTTTTATTTTTCTCCAAAGAAATATGTTTATAATAATTTAATTTAAAGAAGAATTAAATTTAATCAAACATGATAGCGGCAGAAAATGTAGCGCTAACGCAAAATTGGCAGCTAAGAAAACTATTTCTATTGAAAATATTATGAGAAAAAAAAATACAGAACCATAATTATCGCGTTTTGATTATCAAAAACAAAAAGTAATTCCCAAATTATTTTAACGGTATTACTTGCGAAGAGGCTTGCTCCTTTTAACAGTTACTTTTCTGTAACCAGTTACTGTTTTACCGGCGCGCATTCTAGCTGTAGTCATTCAAAATGAAAACTTCCAAAATTCCCTTTTTTCAGCTCGAGATTCTCCGATTCTATTCTAGATGTAAATATAAATCACACTACATGTTTTTATAAATTGTACTTCAAAGTTTCAAATTTTATTTTATTCAACAAACGTGTAATTGTTGTTATAGTATTAAATAAACATGGTATTCTTACAGTAGAGAAAAAAATAGCCAGAAAAGAAATTAATAAAAGTGTTTAAATTTATTATTTTTATAAACAGTCTATAAATGAACAACGATTTATAAGAAAATAACAATAGTAAAAATGGCAAGGCGTGAGTGAATGATTTAACTGAAAACTAATAATATTATGTTATTATAAGTAGTATATGAAGTATATTATTTATATGGATAAATACATTACATTATAATATAATATAGTGTATTATATGGATAAATAATATATGAATATAAGGTATTTATTTTATGTTTAAAAGTTATATAGAATAATAAATCAATATTCTATGGTTGCTTTTACTAAAAACGCGGACCTTTGTGAACAACAGTGAGGGAATTATTAGACATAAAACATCGAGGCTAAGTTAATTTGTGGTGATAGAGGGAAAATTGAGTTCGAATTTCGAATGGCTACCGCTAGAACGCGCGCCGGTAAGAGAGTAACTGGTTACCGAAAAGTAACTGTTAAAATGAGCGTCACCTCTTCGCAAGTAATACCACTTTAATTATTAATATATTATTGGTAGAATACTTGATAATAGAATATCACAATTAAAAATTTATTATTATTAGCAACACGAACTTTTAATTAGTACTAAATAAAATGCATAAATAATATATCATCCAATTATTTTCATTTTATTCATTCATTTCATTTTTTCTTACATTGAGATTTTTTTTTTTATAACGTTAATTAATGTATTTAAATATTGATTTATACTAAAAAAGTATATTAAACATTGCAATAAGTATACTATGCTTTTTGCGTGGAGTATGCACAAATTTTAAAATACACATCTGTTATTGATTGAAAATTAATTTCAAGTATTATATATGTAAAACTTGTCAATTGACTTTGATACCTCTATTTTTTGTTCCTAATCTGATTCCATTATTGGTCTTGGTGTTCTCTCTGACTTTTTCCAGGACAAAGTTAAACAACAGTGGGGAGAGTCCATCTCCTTGCCGTACACCAGTTTTTATCTCAAAAGGGTCCGAGAGGTCTCCCATAAATTTAACTTTAGAGTAGGTGGTTGGTAAGAGTTTCTCTGATTAGGATTGTGGTTTTCTTGTCTAAGTTTAGTTCTTTTAGTACAGAAATAAGGGATTCCCGGTCTATTGAGTCAGATGCTTTTTTAAAGTCAATGAAAGTGATAACATATGATTTCGCTCTTGATTTTCGCCTGTTCTGTTGAGTTTATTACATAAGTGAATTTATTGATTGAACCCATATAAATCTAATTATTTTCAAGCCTAAATAAGGAAGAATAAATATATTAACCAGAATAGTTACCTGAATAGGGCTCCTTGCAGCATGGATAGTATTCTTCATTCCTTGTTGCAGGTACTGCAAGGATGTCCCATTCCACCGACAAGTAGAACTCAGTAAGGTCAATCCCGACATCAACAAGGTTTGAGCCCGAGACTTGGTCCATGTGCTTCAAGTCAACCTGTTGGAACGACGCAATAAATAATAAAAACAAATGATTGTAGGAAAATCACAATTAAAAAAAAAAAAAAAATGAAAACTCAAAATTTCACCAACATGTAGGCACTATCCTGGTACGGACATCGAAGTGCGTTGTTGCTAGGTTCAACTTGTCTGCAATTTGTTTAGATTGTGCTCCGCGCAAGCGTAAAATGCAAAACAAATTTTTATCTATTGATTTGATATCCATAAATAAACTTTTCCTCGTGCTGCCGAGCCCTGGGAAAAATTGTATTTAATGGACGGTTAACATTCAAGTGTATTAAATTTATTATTTTTTATACATAGAAAAATTATTATTTTTTAATTTTTTTTCCAATACTTTTTTTTATAATAAAGTAATATAATTTATATATTAAATTTATATTTTAAAAAAATTGTTAGCAACATTAAAAATATTTTATTACAGAAACGATTTATAATTTAATGAGTAATTAGTCAAATAATATTTATCGAAAACTATTTTTATTTTTTAGATATATAACAAATTCAGTTATTATTTCACTGTAATTAATAAATTTTATTACAATAAATAAAATAATGTAATTTATATATTATATTTATATTTAAAAAAAATTGTTACCAACATTAAAAATATTTTTATAAATTAATTTTGTATGTATTTTTCAAATATTTTATTGTATTTTTACAAGTATTTGAATTTATTTTTTATAAATAAAATATTTCAAATTTTTTTTTGATGCTTACTAAATATAAAAAAAAAATATTAAAAATTCAGATTGTTGAGATTTTTATTAGATTTTTAGAGATTCCTGAGAGGATCTCAGGTAATTTAATCAATTGAAAAAATATATTCAGATATTGATTTTTCTATCTTAATTATTTTTTTCTAATTTTATATTAAATTAAATATATTAAATTATTTATAAAATAACAAAATACTTTTAATTGTGGAGGAAAAATGATTTAAGATATTATTAGAATATTAAACTATTATTATAAAAAATAAAAATATTAAATATTCAGTAGGTACAGATTTCGAAAAAGAATCACAAGTAATAAATTTAAAAAATATTCAGGATGATAACTAATCAATCAATCAATATATATATATATATATATATATATATATATATATATATATATATATATATAGAGAGAGAGAGAGAGAGAGAGAGATTAGAGAGAGAGAGAGAGAGAGAGAGAGAGAGAGAGTCTATAATAATAACAAAATATTATAATAATAATGAAATCCTATATTAAATTATTTATAAAATAATAAAATATATTCAGTTATGAAGGAATAATAATGTAGAAAATTAAGTTTCTTTTAGAAACAATGATAAAAAAAATTGAATGATGATAAAAACTTCCTGATTGACAATTTTATTCGAAACTATAAAATAGTTTTCGAATGATTCGAAGTAATGAGTAATGATTCTGTTTTTCATGAAGAAATTATCTTTTAAAACCGAAAAAAGCATGGTGTTATCATTTGACATACAAATCAGTTACTTGTGTAAATAAAACATTATGACAATCCCTTAATGAAAATGTGCGTTTTAAACATAATAAACTCTTCATTGGAATAAAAAGCAAAAAAAAAAAAATTATTGTTTAATAGAAAATAAAGGAAAACTGTCAATGCGACACCAGATCAGAAGAACTTATGTTATTACATTTATTTATTATTATTATTTAGGATTTATTTTATTAGATTTTCAATGTTAGGTTTAAAACCCAATGATAATGAAGATAGACCTCAATTTTGCAATTAGCTTCTGAATGCAGATGATAATGAAGAATACCTCTTTTTGAGGTGAATTTATGGATAGATCTGTTTTTTTGTGTGTTTTTGATCTAGTTTCACTCAAAAAAAAATTATTTTTTTTTTTACACTAAAAGGTACTCACCCTGTATAGAATACATAAGTTAGAATATATAACTGTATATAATTAAAAAATATGGAGGATCTATTTATCTATTTATCTTGTTTGTGTGTGTTTTAAGATTGGGTATTCATGACTCCTTTCTCTACTTCCACTATCATCCTTTAGCATTTTCATTATAATATAAGTCTATAATATAACTCAGTTTCATATCCATACAAATAAAGATACTTATGGATTTACCTTGCATGATAATTGTCAACAGGCTGTCTCCTTACAACCCCCCCCCCATTGCTACCGCCATCCTACCTCCGCTGGTGGAGTCCACCTGAGCAGTGGTGCACTCGGGAACGAAGGGACCCAAAACGCATACGCCGATTGAAATAATAAATCATTACAAGACTTTTGCTAACGGTAGGTTACCTAGGTGATGCATGAGCTTAAATGGAGTCAGCCACGCCTCCCCAATCAATATCAAACTCGCCGATTGCAATGTATCTATATGCATTGTTCGCCATATTTTATTGATTCTCAATAAGAATTTGATACGAAATATAGTTTATGACAAACTAATAAAAAAAAAAAAAAAAAAAAAAATTTGTCATAAGCTATCCATTCCACATAGTTTTCCTTATCATACTCCTCGCCCTCCTTAACCACTGAACTCGTTACAACTTCTGGTGTACAGATCGCATAGAAGAAGGAAATAACTTTAATACATTTAAAACTAGCATTTCATTCGCCCGCTCTCATAAGTAAATAACTTAAAAAATTGAAGATTTATTTGCTTATTGATACAAATCTTGTTTTGAAGTAGGTATACAATTGACCATTATTTCTTCAGTGATATTTTTACATTCAGCAGTAATTTTAAACCTAAAAATAAAAATTACTTGAAAAAAATATATAGTTTAAACAAAAATTACCACAAAAAAAAAAAAATTATAATCCAATTATCAAACCTTCTCCTCCATCCTTAATAACGGGACGAGTGGACTGGGACAAATTTCGTACGGCTTTAGAAGACCATATTGACCTAAACATTCCACTAGAAACTTGTGAACAAATAGATGTGGCAATAGAACATTAACTAAATCAATATATACCTGCATAAAACACCTCACAAAATAGAATGATACATTAAGAAGGCATGATCTTACTTCAATTTGTTAGGGTTTTATTCGTAGAAAAACTTCGAGCTCGGTCCAAATGGCATAGAACTCGATATCCATCTGGCAAAACCAATTATACCAAATTAATTAACTAACTTAAATCAGAACCTAAAAAACTCAAATTTAAAATTCACAGAAACAAACAGAACAACTATCTGTTTCCGACAAATCATTATGGACCACTACCAAAAGACTTAAAATTTTAAACCTTTAATCATCCTCTCCTTACTTCAGCTCAAACTGGGACCAAATCTGATTCAGAAAAATCGCAGGTTTTTGGGGTGAACAATTACATAATACTTTTATACCTCATTCTGACATCCTAAATCCTAACCATGTAGAATGTATTGAAGCAGAACTGACTATTCTTCTCCAAATGATCCTTCCTCCTAAAGCCATCCACCCTTCAGATATAATAGGCATAATTCGTAGATTTCCCTCAGCAAAGCTCCTGGACATGACCTTATCACCTCAAAAATCTTCAAATGTCTTCCAAGAAAAGCAGTATTACTCCTGACTTACATTTAGAACGCTGTCCTCCGTAGAACATATTTTCCCGATTCCCGGAAATTAACAATTATAAAAATTTCTCATACAGACCTGTTTCTCTCGTGCCAATCGTGGGCAAAATCCTTGGAAAACTCCTTTTGAAACGCCTTTATCCTTTCCTTGATACCAATCACATCATTCCTACTAACCAGCAGTGCCATCGTGTGGTGGATGTTATCTCTTCTGCATTGGAACCCAAGATGTACTGCACGGGTGTCTTTCTTGACGTTGAACAGGCCTTTGGCCGGGTATTCCCTCATACTCTGTTCCTACCTTTCTGATAGAGTATTTAAAGTTAGCCACAATTCTGCATACTCATCCATCTTTCCTCAGACCACTGGTATTCCTAAATGCAGTATCCTGGATCCCATTCTTTATACCGTGTATGCAGTTGATATCCCGATTCATCCTAATACTATTCTCACAACCTATGCTGATCACACCAGCGTATTATCAGTCAATGATGATCCATTTGCTGCATCCCAAACACTGGGAAGGGGGAGGGTAGAAAAGAGCCAGGTAAGTTAAACTTCGGTTGTAGGTTCCTTTCTGTTTTGTTTTTTTCCTAGTTCCTATTGGAAACAAATTTAAAATGGATCTATTGTTTCCTCGTGAGACTAAATTTGTTTCCAATAGGAACGGAAAAACTAAACAATCATACGAAAAACCCAAGGGTTTAACCTAACTGGCCCTTTCCATCTCCCCTTCCACTCTTGATATCTTTCAGAAGTCCGTTTACCTCCTTAGTTCAGTACCAATATATTTGATTTCTTGTATCACATTTTTAAAAAACTTTAATATATGTAATCTATGTAACAAAGTGCACAAACAAACTTATCCATAAAGATCTTGGGTTTCCATTAGTTGCTCATTTGGCCAAAACCAGTTATACCTATTTGGGATAACTATCTGTTCATAGTAAACTACATACCCACTTGAAGTCTTCCAACTTGCCTCACATTCCATTCCCGATAATCCCCCGAGGCGTCGGAAAAGAAGATTGCCAAGAGTTTCGTGTTATTGACATGTCATTTTAATAATATTCCTCAAATTTGTATATAATGTATACAAAAAAAAAAAAAACTAAATGTAGAGGACATTGATAACACCCTTCACTATTCCACTTAAAGGCTTGGAGAGCTGACTAATGGAGAAGGTCCATACAGAGCAATCGATCGTAGAACCATCGATGTAACTTTATTTCACATAATTGTGGGGCCAAAATATTCGAAAAAGTGGTTAAATCATATGTGCAAGAAAAACTAACACTTCCTATTATCTAAATACCTGAAATCCATTGTAAGTCCAGCTTCCAAACTTCATGGTGCAGCTCTGCTCGTCGAAGGGGAAGTAGAGAACGTTGATCTCGCAAGAAGACTTGTAGATGGCCGGAGGTCTCCAGATTACTTCTCCTGTGTATTTGAGCGTCGCCTTCGTCATGAGAGTCACTTCGTAGTTTCCGTCTGCGCTGTAAAAGAATGGATTTGATGATCATCATATCATTCAAAATTGAAAACTATATAAAATTATTATGAACTAAAGGCGGAAAAAAACGTTCGTCCAAATAGGATATTTCTGTGTTCTGTGGAGATTCTTTAAATACATAAAATATTTAAAATGATATATAAAAACATGAGTTCTCTCTTGCTCATCAGCTCTGAAATGAGAGCTTTATAATCATTTCTAGTACGTTGTTTTTCTCACTATTTCAATTTTTAAACATTTTTTTATTGACTAAGTTATAAAATAATCAGTTCTTCTTGGTGGTTTCCTAGTGCTCTGAATTATTTGGTAGCCTAACCAACCATGATTACTTATTTTGACTCGTGTAACGAAATACTTTTTTAATTCTTGGAATCGGCGTACAGGACTAAAACGACAAGAAACTGCTCGTCGTTTTCGACCGCTTCAATATTTCAAAACATTATAAGCTTATTATTTCCAAAAATCTCATTTACACGGCAGTGTTTTGACATATTTGAACATGCGGAGTTGATCTTTCGTCGGGCTCCATTAAACCATACAGTTCTCGTATCCAGATACCTATCCTTCCATGATACGATCCACACCCACTCCTAACTTGCTTCCTACAAGCTTTCCAATCACAATCTCAGGCTTCTAAAAATATGGCCTGGGGACCTTTTGACAAGTTGTCATTAACGTTCTATGGTATTCTACACTTGTAGAATCTATTCTACAATAGATTTTTATCTAAAAAAAAAAGTGAAACGTTCCAAAAACAAAATGCAAAACCCTTTAAAAAGTTTGTTGATAATATTGTAATTTCAAACATATTGATCACTTACTTGTTATACAAGACTATATCCGGTAACCAGATGTGTTCCGAAGGTACGTAGAGCATCTCAACACCACCGTATTCCTCAGGATCCCAGCGCAATTTGTAATCAACCCATTTCTGTATTGAAAAAATAAATTAGGTTTCCTTAAGTAATACTATTCATATATTTATTTATATTTATACACAAAAAAAAATAAAGGTATTCAGATAATATTATTGTTAGGTCAAAAAGAAATTGTTAGATTTCATGAGGTAAAATGAATGAATTAAATAGAATTATGACCAATGATACAATAAAATTTAACTCTTCCAGACAGATACAATAAAAGGTTATAAAAATACACATACCTGTTCCACCCACAGATTTGTAGTCATTACTTGATTCTTTAAGTTCTGAAAAAAATACATTTATAGGTATTAGGTACATACATAAACACAATTTTCGAATAATATCATAAAATATCAATAAACTATCAAAAAATTTTCTTCTTCTAGTATCTAGAAATAGCAGAAATATTATGAGAATAAGTAAAAAGATTAAACGTCCTTAAATTTTAAATGTAAACTCCTATTCAAAATGGCGAATCAAAGATGGATGTCCTAGCACTTTATAGAACATAATTAATTTATGTAGCGTGGAAAGCTATCTTAATAAAAGTTGTTGTATACAAATGTAAATTAGACATAATCAAAGCTAATTATAATACCGATAATTACCAAGAAATTCAAGTTTCATAGCGAGACCGTTTTAAAATCTAATTTTTAAATCACTTTCAACGATTCCATAAAACCACTTTTTAAAAAACATCACTCCTACTTAGGACTGTAACAAAAATAAAAAACATACTTTTTGAAATTCTAATAGTTTCAAGTTTATCAGGCTGAAGAGAGTTATAACATAGAAAATTCCTGGTTTTTTCTTCAAATAAATCAATTTTTGGTTCATCTCATGAATTTTTTCATCGAATGAATTTTAGTGTGAATCGAAATGTGTATACTTTTCGTATATTTTCCAAAATTAATTTAAAAAAAAAATTTTTTTTAAATATTTTCATCAAGATATAGTAACCAACCAAAATAATTGGTTACATTTGTTTTATTTGTAATTTGAGTCCTGATAGTTGTACATATTAAAAAAATATATATTTTTATTTAACTGGATGGGATATGTAAATGATCAAAACAGTAACATATTTATTTGTTTGTTTAAATAAATATTTTTTTTAAAAAGTAAAATGATAAAAATCATTTTCTCCAATTCTTCAACTTATTTCATTTTTTTTTTTTTCTAATTGCGAAGTGTTAGTTTATTATTTTGTTAGTGATAGAAAAGAAAATCTTCATTGCTTATTAATAACTTTTTTTTTTAGATACTTTATTTTTTATTTTTGAATTATCTCGTTTTCATGAGAAACAATTACAATATGATGAAAAACGGCCAAAAGAAGCATGGCAGCCATCTTTGTTCCGCCATTTTGGATGAAAATGTATTATTTCAGCTTGTTATGAATTAATTTTATATTAAATCGTAAATTTATTGAGCTATGAATGACATTTTTGATGTAGAATTTTTTTTTTATATCCATTTATTGAAATTCACAACTATATAAATTATTTTCATCAAGTAAATGTGTTGATAGTGATTACAATAACATGTCAAAACTTCAAGAGAACTACTCATCAGTAGCACTTCAATAAAAATTTTATACTAGGAGGTCTCTAGGCCATCTTCTTTTCAGACGCCTAGGGTTATCGGGAATGGAGTGGGAAGCAAGTATAGAAACTAGTGGATTTGAGTGGTTATGGAGCTTACTATGAAAAAATATGTATCTGGTTTGGGCTAAATAAGCAACGTATAGAACATTAAGATCTTTATGGATAAGTTTGTTTGTGACATAATAATGAGCATTGAGGATTTTTCGAAGGATTTTGGATAGTAAGGATAGGATAAGAGATGAATTGGATGGCTTAGTGGAGCCACAAAGCTTAACTCCGTACGTCCAAATAGGTCTAATCACTGCCATGTAAATGCCTCTTTTGTAATTAATTGGGAGCTTTGAATGTTTGTTTAGTAAATGTTGAAGTAGTCTGTAACTGGTTTCTTGTCGTTTTAGTCTTGTGAAGTAGATTTAAAATTCTTTATCTTGGTATACTTATTACAAACCATTTCTAGCAACTGAGACATCTTGAGCCTGAGGTAGACAGTGAGGGTGTCAGTGTTGTTGGGAACAGGTCTGATGAGCCTGTTGTAATTCGACAGCAAGTCATCGTACAGCCGCTTCGCCTCGGGATTAGCTTCGATCTGCTTCATCCCTACAAATAAAAAATTATGTCTGAATAATAAACTATTTAGAATTTTAAAAAATATACTAAATCCCTTAGTAAGTTCGCTGACTTTTCAATAAAATATTTTTTTACCTCCCTGGAAATTGTATTTTCTATGCTACTTGATTGACAGCCATGCGGTATGATGAATCTGATATTTTTGTAGTATTTAGTAATAAATTTTTTCAACACCAGTAGTGATCTGTCGTAATATTATGTAATTAAAATTAAAAAATCAGTTTTCCACTTTTTACTAATTACATTACCTTTACATATACATTTTTTTATATATGGTAGAACCTCACTAATCCGACCGGAAGTCGGATTTGTGAAGTTCCTCAGTATTACTATTATCGACTAATTATGGTATCCGTTATTATTTGTGAAAATATGTATAAATTTAATATGTTGTGTTGTGCACGAAAATCACAGTTTTGGACCTTGAAGCATCAGCGCTCTCTGATTGCTAGCATCAAAGCATCAAATATTTTGAATTTGTCTACGTATCCCCGAAATATCTGCTACAGGGTTGGTTCGGAAAAAAAAATCTTTTTATATTCAAAATTATACTAAACCAAATTTTTTACAATTTGAGCAGAAAATGAGCTCTATAGCTTAAACGGGGACTGGGATACAGGCTTTCAAATTTTCGGAATTCTCTCAAAAAGTGCAAGAAAAAATTTTTTTTTTTTTTTTACTGTTTTTTTTCTATACGTCCTTAACAACGGTTTCTATTTCTAAAGTTCATTATGAACGATTTCAAAAATGAGTTTTCTTGCTTTAAACCAAACACAACAGTGTTATTATGGCAAATGCTTCTATACATAAATAGCTGGCTATTTGAACATTTCTATGCAAACATATTCTATTGATGTATATAACGAGCATTTATATTTCTTTTACTTTTTTAAAATGCCTGTATATAACTTTTAATAAAATACATTTTCAATTGTGAAAAACATGAGCTTCACAGAAGACTTCGGTCAATCCGACCGATCTTAAGCTGTTTCGTACTATCCCTTGGTCCTTCAGGGGTCGGATAAGTGAGGTTCTACCGTATATACAAAATTAAATTAAAGCGTATTTATATATTTTTTTATTTATCTTATATAGATAGTTCGTTTTTATAGTTAATATGCGTAAAACCTGTAGGCAGTTAATGCCTGTTGATATGTTTAAAAAACAATCAATTTAAATAAAAATTAATGAATATTAAAGAAAACTTAAACTATTAATAAATAGCTTGTTAAATATGTTATCCAGATATTTTAAATTTAATAATTTGCTTAAAATAAATTTAGAGGTTTTGACGTATTTTCATCCTCTCACAGCCACTTTGATGTGTAGTGGAATTTTTACAACAGTTCTTCAATAAAAAAAGCTTTTATAGGTATACAGAAATGTTTTGATTATATAATCAGAAATGATTATATAAAACAGAAATAATAGATAAAACAGAAATTATTAATAAATAATATGATTTTTTTTTTTTACTTTTTATATCTATGATACATTTATTTATACATACACAACAAGATAAAACTTTTAATGTTTTTGATGAAGCTTTAGATATTACAGAAGTAACAACACTTTTTGTATTTTTTTTTTTTTTTTTTTTTCACTTGGGAAAAAACTCATAAACAAAAAAAAAAGGGGACTCATAAACGAATGTTTAAACCTATGTAGTAATTGTATATAATAGTGAATTTAATATATCATGATATGAAATATAGTACAATAAGAACAACTTAAAACCCGAATTAAATAATTAATAAAAAATATTTTTTAAATAAATTAAAAAATAGATTTTTTTTTAAAAAATAATCAAAAGCTTGAAAAAATATTAGTATAAAAAATATCCATATCGGGATCACCAAATTGTTTAATAATTTGATCAGCCAAACGAAACCAAAAAAAAAAAAAAAGTTATATGTAAAAGTTGAAAAGGGTTATGTCCTATGAAGAAAAGTGTTGACAATTAAATAAACAAGATCATCTTCTCTCAAATAAATATAAATTTATCAGATTTAAAAACTACTGTATATGTAGTTATCACTAAGAGAAAAACATCAATGATATAGATAAATTCGTCCTTTTATATTTTAAAGCGTAGTAAATTTATGGAAACCTTTTTCATTGAATTAATAAAATAGTGTCTTGAGTAATTTAAAAAATAACTCAGGATAATAAATCAATCTCACATACAAAGTAAATAAAATTTCTTAGCACAGCTAGAAATTGACTAAAAGTAGAGGAGAAAAAAAAAGTATGTTTATTTTAAAGTTTCCAGTTGACTTTTTTTTTAATACACTTTTATAAATTCTAAATTAACTTATTAATTTGAAAAATTTAAACTATCGATTGCTATATGTTATGTATTATTTTTTTTTAATTTCAGAAAGACAATATAAATAAACATATACGTGAAATGAATATTCCTTGTCTTTGAATATATGAGATTCTTAAAAAAATAAAATAAAAATTAATTATTGGCGCCCTAATTATAAATCAATGGAATTTTAATTTCTATTGTGTTATGTAAATTAAGAAGTTTGCACATTCATCACTCTTTCTTGACAACCAATCAACTATACCACACATGAACATTAAGGTCACGTTAAATGGAATCGTAACGTTAAACCACAACATTGAATCTAACTCAAAATTTATAAATACCCTACTTCAATTGCCTGAATATTTGCATGTTATGAAGCATAAATTGTCTCATACCGAAATTATTTAAAACCCAATAATCAGTTTCATCTCACTGACTACGTTGTGAAATTCGTCAAGGACATTTTTAGTGTATTCAGAGCATTCCAACCCGAATGTCTGAAAGACGCAAACCATTTGAAAAGGATCTTAAAGTTCTTTTAAGCAACAATGGTGGCAATAACTCTCTTCTTTGTTCCGTGATTATTTGTTATTGCACCAGTAACTTTCATGAATCTATAACTATAAAAACAATTCGAGCAGTATTTCAAAAGTTTAAAGTCAAGTGAGAATAGAAAGTGGTCAAGCGGGAAGAAAATTGTAAAGGAACAAGACGAAAATACCATTCCTTCGTTTATTATTGTACTGAAAGAATTTTATAGTAATTGAAAATGGAGGAAACAGATAGCAATGTTCTTCAGTATGTGGTATGACTGTATTCAATGCTTGCTGTACCTGTAATTTATGAAGCAAATTAAGATAAGAATAACTAAAAGGCTTTAATAAAACTATTTCATTATATAACGTTATGAAATCTTAAGTTCATGTTGATCAATTCCTTCTATTATTACAAACAGTTAATGATTACGATTATTACTCTCCATAAGGTTAGTGTTGTGTTATTTAAACAACTAGTATGTCGGTTTGACATGCAACAGAAAAACCCAAACTTCCTAAAGATAGACGGGAAAGGTTGGGATTTTGGATTAAAGTAAACATTATAATTAGCAATACCTTACAGAAATTATCTGTTTTTGTTAGTAATTAATTATTAAATTACCTGCAGCGAGGCTAGATACCGCTGCTAAGATGAGGAGACGAAGCATGTTCCGAGGCTGAAGATCAGCTGGCAGCGGCAGGACCAATCGATGTTTCACTCGCTAACTCTCCGCGTGGCACCGCCACTTATACTTGCAGGAGGAACATATCACTTAGAATAAGTAAAAACGATGTAGAAGCTGGTAACAGATTAAATGATAAATTATTCCTTTTAAGGGAAAATGTGCTGAACCTTAAAGTGAAACAACAAACATACGTCATATAAATGTACTGCAGGAAGTTGAACAAGATTTGGAGGGGAAACCGTTCTGGATGAGCGCGTGCTTTGATGATTTGAATATTCTGATTGAACCAGGATATAAATGCGGGAAATATATTAATATTTTGTTTCCATGCCATTAGCATCTATCATGACCCGAAGTCTTCGTAGCATCGATGAAATAACTTACTAGGTTACTTTGCTAATAAAGTAAAAGAGTAGAACAGCTTTTCGCTGTGATTTGGAATATATTTATATATATCTTTTCAGTCTTAAAAACCACATAAGTCCTCTATGTGGTTTAAACTCAGGGTTTGGGGAGGAGTTTTGATTTGTCCCCTAACATTACAAAGGAACCACTTCTTTGTTTTATCAACAGTATGCTTCAGGTCGTTATTTCGGTGCAAGATATGTATGCCCCTGTTTCCCAACTTTTCCTTACTGCGGTTCAAGTTATGGCGGAGAATTCTAGCATATTTTTCTGCATTCATACCTTCAATTTCCCACTCCGCTCATCGTCACGCAACCCCAAACTAAAATGCTCTTAACTCCGTGTTTATTTTTGGCCTAAGATTGCTCATTTGAAGTTCACTGTTTGATTTTCTCCGTACTCATGTATGACAATCAAACCCAAAAACATTGAATTTGCTTTAAAATTGTATTTGCCAAAAACTCCAGTGGTTCCTTTATGAAGGTTTTGGTAAACTCTAGATTTTTTTTTTTGGAATTTCGTTCGGATCCATCCTGGCGATGTGCCCCGCCCACCCTGAGCCTCCTCACACTGATCCACCTAGCGATGTCTGTGTCTTTGAAGAGTGCCTTTGACATAGCTTATTTTCATCAGCCTTAGTCCATAATTGTTTCTTTCTTTGCTGCTGCGATCCGACGTATAACATCCTTAGAACTTTACAATAATAATTAAAACTGGATTACATCCCTTACTGTTTGCAAGGTAAAAGTTGTGCTAGAAGTTGATTTAATCTCTTACGCTATGCAAGAGGCAAAAAAAAAAGACGGTGTTTTTGCCATTATGCTATGAATTCTTCATCTTTACCTTTCAAAAAACGTTTGTGGCCTCCCTATATTTGTTAACAACTGAATCCATACTTGACCTTTATTGAAATTGAAATTCATACTTTTAAGTTTACTTTATTTCTCAATACTAATTCGTAATATCTAATGTAACCAACGTTGGTACGCACTAAAGTATTTTTACTTAGAAATGGTGTTCCTCTTTGACTGCACCCCTGATCATCTTCTCCATTCATCATAACAGTCAACTATACTTTTATCCAAATGTAACCAAATTTAATAGTGGAATAGTAGTTTTAAAAATGAATTTAGGGTAAAATGATTAACCTTTCTGTTTCTGAGATTTACGAAAAAGTGGAGTCGAGCCAGCCAATATTTGTTTGATCCACTGTATCTGGATTTTGGAAAGGCTTGTTTCCGTTGGAAAATGATGGCATCTGGTACTGGTATGCATTAACAAGCTAAAGAAGTACATAACCTAGTTGACATATTTTACTAAATTTTGCTACATTCCTTTGAGTGAATGGACATCAAAAATAATGTTGAAAATAGCCTCTGGGTAATTTTAATTTTTACGTCACCGTTGTGTTTTTTGGAGTAGCTCAGAGAATGAAAATGATATTGAAATAAATATGTTGATAAATAATATAGCTCAACGATTTTGTATTAAAAGAGGATATCAAATAAGGATATTAACAGTAAAGATGCTTTTGAAAATTAAACTATAATAGAGGAAATATATATAGATATTTAGAAATATATATATAGTATGCTGCGTATATATAGAATAGTATGCTGCGTGATTTTGTATGTTGGCAATAATTTGACGATGCGTATTTTGGAATTCTAGGTTATTTTTAAACCTAATCTTAATCGATATTCACTAATACAAATATGCTGATTTTGTATTGGCACTTTCGTACCAGAACTACTAGAAAAGAATAGTTGATAGGACCTAACCATCCGCCATTTTAAGTGCGAGAATTTAAAATATTAAGCTAGAAATAAATAATAAATAGAATTTTTACATTCAAAAATTATCTTTCAATAGATATAATAAAATGGAAAATAAAAGGGAAAAGGGAGTGAAAGTATTTATTTTTTTTCAGTTAAGGGAAGAAACACTGATTTAATGATACTCAAGATTGTTTCATGGAGAAGAAACCTGAAAACCTATGTACTTATCATCAAATGCATCTAACCTCTTCATCATGAAGAGATGGAAAAAATAATAATAAACATAGCTGTTTAAACTGTTGTATGCTCCATTGGCTCTGTTTGCTAATTGAATATTAAAATCTATACAGGTAGGGGTTAAATTTTTGAGTTAATACTATCCAAATACTAATATGTATAATAAAATATTCCACCCAGTAAAAACTTTGGTATACAATGCAGGATACCCAGAAGCAGTTAAGGTAAGGCCAGAAGGCAACCCTACAATGAACTTGACTGGAAGGAAGAAGCCTTACCTTTGAACTGGCTTCATCAAGATATCTTGGATCACTGAATAAGATAGCGTGTATTTCTTAGGTTACATAATAGCCTATTACTTCTTCCTTTTTTTAAATTCCATTTTTAAGAACTAAATTCATTGTAAAACTTGACATGTTTCAAAACCAGCATTGTTAATTAATAATCATGTTTTTTACATTCAAATACATTGACAGGAGTTATATCCATAATTTGATTGTTAAATAATTTTATTTATTTACAATAATCACTTTATTTATAACAAATGAACAATAATACATGTACATTTCCAACATAGTTATAAAATAACTATAGTTATACAATTGTATTACATGGCTTATATATACATTTATGAATAGTTTTTATATGACCAAAAAAAGCTTCATTCTTTGCTATCCTAAAAAAAAAAAATACAGCTATATATATTACAAAATCCTAGGAACGTATTTAGTTTGTAGAGATTTTAGGTTCCTGTTGGATTAGCTTAAGTTCTTGAAGATACAGAAATATTGCTTTCTTTAATGTTTAAAAGAAACCTTTGAATAGTGTCAGTACTAAAAATTAAATAGTATTCTAGAAGAGGACGTACATAAAAGCATCAACATAGATTTTTAAAACAAAGTTTCTTTTGATTTTATCCTGTTGACGGATTTGATAACCTACTTCATAAGGAGAATATATATTTTCTAACACAATTATTAGCTGTTTTGATTCACGAAAAGCCTTGAATCAAGAAAATCAATTAGAAAAGTAGCTTTTGGCTAGATCTAAAACAAAAAGTGTGGTGATAAATATCCACAAAAATAATAAAGCAGTCAGATTAAAATGTTGAAACTGATGTTGCGAGAAATAACAGTTTAAAGCAGTCAAGTAAATGGAAGATTTACAAAAGAAATTTTCGTAACTAAAGCAGGGGTTGAAGTTTCATCAGAAATAAAAATTCTACTTTTTGATAATTTTCATTTATGATAAAGTCAATACTGTAATTAGTTATAATATGGTTTTCCTTTTAAAACACAACTTATTATGAATTAGATAATTCAAATAAATTGGGATAAACAACTTTAAAGATATGTGTCTTTAATTTATTTTTATTTATTTATTTATTTTTTTTTTTTTTTTTTTTTTTTTTTCTGTTACGTAGTTTTTTTTACTTTATTTCACTTCTTTTATTTACATGTTACAGGATATTATTTTATCTTACTGCTATCCCCCTTCTTTTTTCTTCTAATTTAATTCTTGTTTTGCACTCATTTTTATATTAATTTTTACACTTATGAGAATTAATATTAGTCAAGCAACATTTTTATTTTAATCAAATTATTTCTCATTAATCTATTATTGATTATTCCATGATGATATTAATCTTTGTTTCTATGTAATTCTGTGTAAATGTTAAAAACACATTTGTTCTAAGCAATAAAAGAAAAATATTTAAAATTAAAAATAGATACATTTTACATCTAGCTGTAAAAAATAGCATTGAATTATTTACTATTCGAAATTACTATTATAAATTATTCACATTAAAAATATTTCACAGTTTGTTACTTTTTTTTTTCTTGTTTTCTCCAATACAGAAACACAACCCTGTAAGGAGAATGTGTATTTAAATAGTTTGTACATGTATTATGCTTAACGTTTATAATATATTTAATTGTAATTATGACATTTCATAAAGGATTCACAAATTGAAAAATATTTAAATCAAACAATTGACTTAACATAATTAAAAGATAAAAATAAAAATCATATGGTTAATGGAACAGACAGTAACATCAGAGTGTTTGGCTTCAAGTTGTTGGCTATGAATCTTCTTCAGTAGTTCCAAGTAAAAAAAATTTTAATTACAAATTAAGATTACAGCATATATAATTGTAACCTATCTTTTGCGACTGGCGCTTGACTTTTTTTTTTTTTTTTTTTTTTTTTTTTTTTTTATTTTATTTTTTTTTATTTTTATTTTTTTTTTTTTTTTTAAACCTTTTTTCATGATTAGATGTACCGAAATAAATAGGTTCAGCTTACAATAAAAAAAGGGCTAATCTTAATTTATAAGAAGAAACAAACATATTTACTTTTAAATAAAAATGGTAGCTATTTCAATACAAAATTATTGTTTCACAGAATAACTTGATTGTTATTCAGTATATTTAATTCACACTAGTACAAAAACCTTGCATAGTTTGAGAATAAATTCATTATGAAGAAGATGGATGGTGCTGTCAAAAATATGAACACAATTGAAAAGTATTTTATTGAGTTATGTTCACATAAATTTTAAATATTATTAATTATCAAACCTATTGTATTTTATTTTTTACTTCATACCCGACTATCTCCATAAACAAACTAATTGCCAATCGCCACAATAAATATATATAGCATACTTATTAATATTTACAACATAATTATGTGGAAATATTACATTTAATTAGCACATATTTATATTCATGTAAATATAAACAAACATTTCATTGATAATATGCTGATGAGGAAGGTAAAACATTCTATTTTTAATAATTATATAATAAACATATTACGACTACGATTTTGAAAGAAAACTGATACTGATATGATAACAGCTAGCCACTGCCATTCGCGACAGAATTGTTTATTAATGCCGCGTTTTCTTTTAATAATCAAAGTTAAACATATTAATATTGCACAAGAAAATTAAATAAAACCCATTTTAACGCCAAGAAAATTTATTTCTAAGTTGGTATTCAAAACTATTAGCTGTTATAACCTCGAAGGCCCTTTTCGTGTTTCTGAGCTTTTAGGTTCCTTGTGCAAGGTTAGGTTTGTTGATTGTTTTTGTTTAGAATTAATAAAAGTTTGTGCAATGACAAGTGCCGTCAAACAAAAGGATGGGGCCGAATTTAAAGTACCACCGAAATTCAAGTTTCAAGAAGGTAATGAGCTCCTGTCATGACTTATAAATTGTTCTTATTTTGTCTGCATGAAATTTACATTTTTACTGATCATTACTCTACCTTATTTCTCAAAGTACCTAAGGTAAATGGGTTCGAAATAAACAAACCAATGGTTTTTCATTATAATCGGTATATTTGGTTTATTATGGTATGAAGTCTTTAACAGTACATCTTTTAGTTTTCTAGTAAATACTTCAATGACCTACATGACTTAGATCCTTTTGTTTTTTAAATGTATCATGTTAGTATTTAGGTAGGGCTTAAAATTGATGTTTCTTTTGATTTATTAATGTAACTTTGAAATCTTATTATTTTTATTGGGATTTAAATCTTGCTTGTGTTAGTTGATACCGTTTGATTATTCAAATAATGTTGATTTTAGTTGATCTTTTATGATTCATGCGCAGAAACAATTTCATATTTTCTCTAAAGAAGTTTATATTTCTTTCTGTCTGAGAAAAATATTTATGTATTTTATGACACAAGATACGTACACTGTAACTTCGCATACTAAAGCATTATATTTAATTGTTTACTTTACATCTTATCTTTGAAAGAACAATTGACGTGAAAATTTGAGATAGCACTTTGCAGAGATAAATAGTTCATTGAGGATACTGATATCTCTCATGGTTAATTTAATTGGGGTTATTACAGTGGGATTGAATTATTAAAATTGAAATACAATAATTTGTTTTTTTTGCATTGTATACCTTGCACATCGAATCACCTCGCTGACGATGATGATGTTTTATTACTGAAAGGTTTTTATTTGTTTGCTTAGGTGTAAATATTAATCATCCCATTGAATATTGGTGGTCAGTACATATACATTGTGTGAGAGGGAAGCTTTATTTAATATTTACTCCAATTTTGTGAAGAACTAAGTATGATGGCCTTTTACATGCATTATCCATAAAGTAATTTTATGTAGCACTATCAATATGCAATGAAAATGATATAGTTAAATAAATGAAGGAAACAAAATAGAGGTGTAATTAATTTGAATATGTAATGACAGTTAAGAGAGCTTGGAAATAATGCAGTTTTATTGTTACACTTATTTTATTTTCCATTTATTGATTGAAGGCAGAATCATTACTTTTTATTGGGAATATAGCCATAAAATTTTGCTATTTCAGTCCTTTACTTACTGAAATATATTAATTTTCCTCTATTTAGAAAATATGTTAATGGGCTTGTTTTTTTGTTTTTAGATAATTTTGCAATATATAATTATCTAATTATTACATGTACACTCTTCGCCCTAAAGATAAAAAAATCTAAAATAATAAGTTTTGAAATATTATTCATTTCTTATATTAACAGAGCAATTTTAAATACTAAATCAACACTGCTTAGTAAATTAATGAATTATTACATTCTCTTGAAAACCAAGCATTGCTGCTGTAGGTCAAACGTCAACAAAATTTGTTGGAGATATATATTCAATATTGGAAAATGAAGAAAGATGATTACTGTTTCTAACTTTCAAAGTTGAATCAATAAATAAATTAATGCAGCCAAACAATAGCACCATTTTATTATACTTTTTTCGTTATTCTAAGAGGATTTTTTGATGTTTTCATTTCATTTATTGATCACACTAGTTTTCGAACCCTAATATACTATTTAAATAAACATCTAGAGAAATAAATCAGTTAAAGTTGCAAATTCCAACATTAACACTTCCTATTTATCTCCAAATTATTTTTTGTAACTTGTTTGAATTGCAATTAACTTAAACATTTTATTTTGTGGATAATAAATGCTATTTGCTGCTTACTAATTTATTTCTTGGGTTATTATAGTTTTTTAAACATTAATCGCTATGCTTTTTTAGCTCTCATATTGATTATTTTATGTAATAACAATTTATTTTTAACAAAAGTACTGGTACCAAGAATCGAGAAGCGATTTTTTGAAATCGGTACCAGTAATGCATATCAAAAAATGTTGGAACTTACACATCACTGCTATTCGTTTAGCTTTTATACAATTTAGCTTTTTTTTTCTAATAATTTTTCCAATTCTTTGCTTAGCAAAAGATTAAATTTCACAAATAAAATACCATTCTCATTTGCAGTTTTTTTAGTATTAGTTCTATTATTGTTATATTTTAAAATATATTTATTAATATCTGTATAAATAATAAGGCAATAAATAATTGAACATAATTTTCTATATTATTTTGAGTCTCTTCATTCAACCTAATTTAAAGCAGCCTGATTAAAATTTCAAAACATAGTGCATTATAATATAAAGTTATAATAGATTTTTATATAACATTATTTATATTAAATTAGTTTTTATATTGCAGTTTCTTCCTGATTTCATAAAAAAAACACCATAATGGAATTTATTCAATTAAAACGTCTACAATTTTATTGTTCTAATATCCAAGAAGTAATATATATAAGATACAAAGACAGAGTTAAAATTATTTGTACACTACTATTAGTTCTGTTTTCTTTTATTTAATGTTGTGTTTATTATTTTTATTTTTTTTAATTAAACTTGTATAATATTGCATTTATTACTATAGAATATAGTTAATATTTTTTCATAAGAAAATTGACTGAATTTAGCTTAATATCTTATTGTTATGAGTCAAAAGTATTCGTACACTAGGTTTTAACTTTAGTTTCAGCTGGATAATGATTCCAAGCATACAGCTTGTAATTCTAAAATGTGGATCTTGTAAAACACACCAAAGTGGGTGCTCACTCCCCCTAATCACCGGACATTAACCCTAGTGAGCATTTGTGCAAATCCTTGAGGATCAAGTTGGGAAAAGGTGTGTTTCTAACAATCAAAATTGAAAGGGCGTTATTATTATAAAATCACACTGTCTTTTGCTCAAAAATTAGATAATTCAATGCCACAGCGCACAAAGTGCATATTAAAAGCCAAAGGTGGCCCTACTAAGTATTAATTGTTATCGAATGTCAATATAAAATAGAAATTTTATTATGATGATTTTATTGTTGACTGTGAGTTGTAATTTAAGTGATGAAATGGTCAGGGGTGCAGTCAGGTAAATAAACACGTCAAGCTTTTAAATGAAAAACTTTATATTTGGCGTGCCGATGTTTTGACCTGCCAAAAATTTGATGTGACCAAGATGATACAAACATTTAAAAAAATAAATTGTTAAAAATAATTTAAAAAGAAAAAATAATAATACAAAGTAAATTAGTCAATGAAAGAATTAATAGCTGTTTACATAATCACAGAAATTTTATTAAGGGTACGATTACTTTTGACTTATATTAATGCTGTTTTTCAATTATTTTTCATGTATATTTTGTAAAATGTTCTATAAATTAAAAAATACATTTATTGATAAAAGTGTTGACTTGTAAATTAAATGGTCTTATTGTTTTAAATCACTCCTATTAAATAGCGCTATTATTTATAATTTCTTATGATTTATAGTAGGTGTACGAATACTTATGACTCTTACTGTATATACTGCTAGTATCAGTTTTTTGGTTATATTTCTTCTTGTAGTATGTTAATAAATAGTCTAGAGCTAAATATTTTGAATGATAATTAAACTTAAATGACAGACTACTATTTTTTGAAATATTCAAAATATTCTAGAAATAAAAAAAAATTAAAGTTCTTATTTTGTAATTTTTATAAAACAATTTCTGACGTTGTAGGAGAGAAAGTTCTTTGCTTTCATGGGCCACTGATCTATGAAGCAAAATGTTTACAGTCTCGAATAGAAGAAAAAGAAAAGATAGTTCAGTATCACATCCATTACTCTGGTTGGAACAAAAGGTAACATCAAAGAATATTTAGTTATTAATCAGTAATAATTTTTCAACTGTATTCAAAAGTATTGTTCATAACATAGTGTGGACTAGTTACAACTATTTAACTAAGATAATTATATGTTAAATTTCAGAGGTATAACAGTCGGATTCTCAATGCACTCCTTTCTTTTTTGAATAATTTTTTTTTTCAAATTATCACTTCTGACCTTGCTTAAAAATTTAATTTCAGTGGGATTTATCTGACAAATTTTAACATGGTAATGTTTTTACAGGGACTAATTGGGTTTCATGAGTGTAACCGTCCATTACCTCTCGTAACAGTTATAATTGTTCCCCATTTATTACAAAAACTAATATTAATATTTTTAATATTATACTCCTGCTTCAAGTTCACACTACGGTCCTAGTGTGACTCATTAATAATAAAAATTCCAGTACAACACATAGTGGTTCTTGTATAGACTTGTGGTTAGCGCATAATATCAGTCTCACCAGTGAGAACTACATTATCTACTTTACTTATCATAAACCTATATTAGGTACAACCGAAAAATGATTATACATACTGATCCTACCCAAATGTAAATATATATACCTATCAAAAAAACATACCATGTTTTCTTGCTTTGAATCCTTGATCTAAACTGAGATAACTTTTTTCTTTTTATTTTATTTTGTAACTCAAGAAATTTAATGACATTTTTTCTCTTATTATAGATGAAATTTATCTATCATAAAGCTATTAGTTAAATTCTGTGGAACCATAGTGAACTCTCTATTATCTGATATACAAATTATCTGCAATATATCTAAAACCAAAAACCCACAATAATAGATTTCATTTTATCTTTCTTTTGTTTCCCCCTTTTTGATTATTTTATTTTCTATTCCCAGCAGTTGCTTAGCAATCAAGTCTATAATTTTATGTTCAGCAAAACTTACAAATCTATAATTGCAAGACAGACGATTCTTTCATGAAAAAGTAATTTATAATTACAATGATTAATAACTCTTAATTTTATTTTTCTATTTTTAGTGTATATAAAAATTCAATTACTGATTCAAGAAACAACATAAGTCATTATGTTAATACTATGACCTATGTTGTTTCTCCAATCATCCGTTTAATTGTTTAAAACATTTTTGTGTTAAATTGTGTCTGTTTATTAGCTGTGGATGCTGTTTGGGCATATAATCGGGTGTTTACTGTATTTTATACTATTGGTACACATTTTTATTTATTTGGTTCCAATTTAAAATATTCTTTCTGTTTAGTTGGGATGAATGGGTGCCTGAATCCCGTGTCTTAAAATACAATGAAGCTAATCTACAAAGACAGAAAGAACTTCACAAAGCTCAGAAAACTGAACCGTAAGTAGTTTTATTCATTGCGATAAGTTATGATTTTTAGCAGTTTAATTATTTTAAAATCATGAAACACTTATTTTTGTACTGTAGTGTCTGATAAAGATTTCTGAGAAGTTTGTCAAATTAAATAATTAGTTTTTATTTCACACAAGTATTTCAAAAGTGATACAACTCAAAACTCTGTAATTTTGAGTTATCATGGTTAAGTTCTATAATCTTCTATGAATTGTCAAAAATGTACCGAATTAACTTCAAATCCCACCTGATACATCTCACTTGCGGTTGGAATTAATAGATAATTCGGGTACACTTTCAATATTTCATATGAGACTATGCAATTTTACATTTTTTTAATGCAGATTTTTGAGTAGTGTCACTTAAAATTAAATTGCATGTGCTATTAAATTATGTTTTCTTATCTATCAATTCTTATCAAATAGTAAGTTACCAACTAATTGAAATTCTTATTTCATTTATTATACATTTATATGGAAAACAACTTTTTTAATTTTTCTGTGATTAGTAGCTTTGGTAGTTTGCATAGAGAAGAACATTTACTCTCCTTTCTGACCAATTTTATTAGGATATTTTTATATCTACTATTCTTTATTAAATGAAAATAGATTTATTTTCATTTTTTATACTCTTAAAATAATTTATTTTAAATCATACATTGTTCCGACATATTAACAATTTTAAATCGAAAATTGAATTAACTTTCCTAGGACATGGTAGATTGTAAAACGTTAAGGACTGAGTGGGGTGCGCTTGCACTCCAACTTCAAATTTCAATTTTACATACTAAACCACAAATAATACTTTTTTCTTCAATGTAATGAATATTTAGGTATATTATAGGTTAAAATAAAATAAAAACGAATATAAAAATAATTTTTGTTTATTTATTAATAAATTTGTACATTTTCATCATAAAAAATATTGATTTACAAAAAAAAATTTAATAGTAATAAAAAAAATTTACTTTTATACTTACAAAAAACATGAAAGCAAAAAAACATTTAAAAAAGAAATAAAATTTAAAATATTTATTAATTTTAAACATTAATACAATTTATGCATACTCCTGCTGTGCAGCTCGAGCTAATTCTATAATTTTTACTGTCCAAGAAGAATACATATTGACACAAACAAATGTATCACGAAACTGATTATTCAAAACAGGGAGAGAGAAAAATAAAATCTAAAGGGAAGGAATTTTTTAATTAAACCACATTAACTCCATATTTTTGAAATGATTAAGTTAATGCTACTGATTCGATTTACTACCAAGAAAAAGTAATTTGAAAGCTTTGAAAAAAAGAAGAGTTTATTTATACTAAACTTAATTAGGTCACACTAACGACTACGTGGAGTTTTTAGTCATATTTGTTCAAATAACCTGAAGTTCATTTAGTTTTTTCTATTTATTTTTTGATCCTTTGAATCAAGAAACTTCCAGAAAAAATCTCCTAGAAGGACTAAGGGATATCTATAAATTTATAATAATGGAAAGCAAAAAAACGAGCAATGGGGTGCGGCATCACCCCACTCAGTCCTAGGAAGGTTAATTATCATTCTATCCATGTATATTTAATAACTTTTATAAAATATTTATTACTGACATTCCCTGTCACGGCTTCGTCTGCTCTCATAAGTAAAGAACTGAGATAATTTTAACTAATTTACTTATCAATAAAAATCTTGTATTGAAAACCTGCGAAAAGGAAAAAATAAATTAATAAGACATTTCAGTAAACTACATTTCGAATTTTATCTCCCAACGTTAGAGATTAGAATTATTTTATTGTTATGGTTTCCAGTTCTGAAAAGTATAATACATATAATTAACCGAGAAACAGTCAGTCCAAAAATCTACTGCAATGTATTTGTGAGTTGGGCCTTGCGATTTGTTAATCTTAACAGCAAAAGAAACTACAGTTTTATTTATTTGAATTGAAATAGTAGGTAAGTTGGAATAATTGAGATTCTAGGAATAAATGCGATTCCTCCAGTTGCCTTTCCAGTAAGAATTATAGCCCCAATCATATTTCCACGCTGTAGTTTTCAATCAACCTGGTACCATTGCATTGATTAGGTGCTTGAAAGTTACATAAAAGCATAATCGGATATCCGATTTTTAATTTTAATGTATGAGTTTCTTTCTAATAACAATTCAATTGAAAATAAGTAAATTTTATTTCGATTCCAAACTGTAGATAACATTTTTTAACAGAAAGGGGAAAAGAGGTAAAAAAAGAAGTACATCAGGAAAAGAGTTGGATACATCTCGTGACAAGGATGGGGATAGCAGAAGTTCGACTCCGATTGATAGATATTCAGGAAGGCAGAGTACTTCTGCTCCATCATCTTCACAAGAATCTTCGAGCGATGTTCCTAAGCGTAAACGTTCAAAGACAGATCCAACTGTTGAAAGTGTAAGTCTGATAATTGTCAATAATCAGTAATTTAAATTTGATCTTGGTTCAAATGAGAAATATGATTTTTGTATTATAATTAATGGTATGACTTGTAACAATGAAGATCATGCATTGTTGACAGGTTTAGTATTATATAAATATTAAATTAACAAATAATTTGATTAATGTTTTGTATTTAACAGGAGGAGCAGTTTTTGGCTAAATTGGAAATCAAAATTAAATTACCTGATGAATTGAAGCCGATACTTGTTGATGATTGGGAGTACATATCTAAGCAGAGGCGGGTGAGTAATGTTTATTAACTATTTTATTATAGTTCATAATTTATTGTTATTATGTTGTACTGGTACTAGTATTGCTATTGGTGGAGAAAACTAGTCTGGGCCATCATGTACTAAGTTTAATTCTTTGGGACCGTCATGAAATAAATATTAACTGACAGACGGATTTGAATTAAATCCTCACCGTTCTGAGCGGGGCACATTTGTACTCGAGCCCTAAATGTGCTCAGCCATCAAGGTTCATATTTTATGCATAATTTTAGTTAATTTGATTTATGTTTATAATTTTGAATAAGCATTTAATGTTTTGTTATTTCTGTTCTGAGACCTGTAGGGGCAAAAATATCTCCATCTGGTAGTTACACTGTATTTAATATAATTTACTCTTTTCTAGCCAATTTCAACTGCAGAATTTTAGGGTAAATCGCTAGTTATGGTCACCTGACCAGTTATGGGACAGGCTAATACAATTTTTGTAATAATAAGGGTTTAGTCCACTTATTTGTGATATCACCAGGAGGAATATTTCTGAAAAGAGTTTAACATTATTTTACATATGAAACCTTTCCTCCTATCCCTTTCCAGGAGCCATTAAAAAATGTTTTCCTCTAATAGTGTCCCGAAATACCTCTTTTTTTTCAGTAAGTTCGTTTTTATAAGTGATAAATCTTAAAGAATTATTGTGAAATTTCTTAATTAATTTTTAGTTTTTGAGTTATGTAGCTTTTCATTAGAATTCAGGCTCTATTATGATTTTAATTAACAATAATTTTGAACTGACCATAACCAGTTTATAAAAATAAGAGATATGTGTTATAGTCACCCATATCCGTTTCAATTTTCTTTGTTGTTACAAACGTTCTTTCTGCTAAAAAAGAAAAAAACAGAATTTTCTTCAATTGATTATATCATTTTAAAACATAAATACTACATCCTTTCCTAGTAGTAGTCATGTTTGACCTTACGTCTCTTAAGTGACCATTACTAGTTAGTATAGTTATATTCTGTACTTCAGGGATGGCTATTGCTGGCTAAGAAAACTCAAAATATCGAAAGAAGATAATTTACAAAAAATACATTCCGATTTCTTTCAATTCATCAATTTTTTAGTGGGGATGATTAACATATTGTATGCCGTTACTACTTATGTAGAAAAATCAACCAGAATTGCGGCTATAAATCATACTCTGATAAATAGTTGTTTTAATTAATTTTCAGCTATCATTTCATAATGGTTTTCCAAACTAATAAGTAACTTTAACATTTGTGAATGAGTGATTGTGTTTTTAAATATGTATTTTACTTTTTTTCTAGACCAAGTTAGTATTTAGATTATTTTTATAGTTCTAGTTGTTCATTAACTAAAAGTCATTTTAAACTGTTAAAAACATTTGTTTAAAGTTTTTTCATCACCTGACCATAACTAGTCTTGGCTATGACCATAACCAGTACAACATGCCCATAACTGCTGTTTTTAGCTCTTTTTTAAAAATAATAAAAATTTATTTGAAAGGAAGCTTTAGCATATTTGTCCTTTTGAATATCTAAGTATGTAGTCAAAGATTACAATCAAAGTAAAAGTAGAAAAATTTTAGATCTAATTTTTTTCACAAAAAATATACACAGCTGTAAATTTTAAAACTGATGTTACGAAAATAGGAGCACATTATGCCATATTAATTAACAAACTTAATATATAATATAGTTGACTGTAAATATAGGAGATGAAATAGAGAAGAGAGCAAATCAAAACAAAATGTTAGAGCAAAAAACATTTAAAAAAAAGCAAGTCAAACGTCGGCTTTGACAATACCATAATATGATTTGCTGAATGATGCTAACCAACTACTTCGTACCTTATAATAAATTAAATGAAATAGAGAAGAGAGAGGGGCTAGAGCAAAAAACATTTAAAAAAAAAATATGGATACCATAATAGTTATTGTCACACTGTAATGTCTTTTAAATCGTACTTTAAATATTCTATTAAATAAGGCAAATATGACAAATTTTTAGATTACTATACACATATAATAAAAAATAATAAATGTTGCAACTTTAGTAATAATAATATATATAATAAATAATTTTATATATTGCTTGCAGAAATATGTTAATAATGATCGACGGAATTTTTTGTTGAAAAAATATTTACTGACAATGAAGTACATTCTAGGTAATTCTAGATGATATTAATATATATTTATATATAAATGAATAATATTTTAATTTATGATTGCCATAATATAGTTTTATTATGTTAATATCTGTGTTTTTTTGGGCTTCAGAATATGGCCTTAAAATGTCGCACAATTATTATAAATATAATTTTTGTATAAATAAAATTTATGTTGGGAAATATTATTGCTTAATATCCTTATATATTCATGGAAAATATTTTTTGTTAAATATCATTTGTCGCTAGGATCTACCGTTTTGGTGCTATATTGATTTAAATAAAAAAAAGTCACGTATTGCTTAAATTTTTTGTGTTGAGGCTTTTTTGAGACTCTCTAGCTCTGTTGGTGTTGCTCAGATTGGAAATTTGCTGACAGTTTCCTTATCAGAGCAGTAGATTATAGGTAGACATTGTTTTCCCCTGTCAGAGAGAAATAGAGTTTTTTTTTTAATTATTCTGTCTTTAGTTTATATTCTAAACAATTGTGCATGATTTGAACTTTTATGTATATTGTTTAAAGTAATTAAATTTTTCATCCCTCATTAAATACTTACATTATTTTTAATTTTCTGTTTTATTATTTCTAGTTGGTAAAAATTCCTTCCAAGCATACCGTTGAGAGCATTCTCGATGACTATTCTAGACAGAGGGTACCTTTAAAACAACCCATTGTAAATAAGTAAGTAACTTATTTTATTTATTCTAAATATACTTAACTTTAGAATTTGATGTCGACAGTAAATTGGGTTTCAATGTTTAACTAACTTCTGTGAGCAGTATTTGAAATTGATTCCTACTTATAATTCTTGCTTCATCTTAATTGCCAGTTCTCCTGAGAGATAATATTAATTGTTTTAATATATTTGATTTTCATAATCCCCCTCACGCTGAGAGGCACTGTGGAGGAAGAAAAAGATTTTCATAATTAATATTTTATTTTAACCAAATTGGAATGAAAAGTAAGAAATCATTTTTCAATGATTAAAGTTAAAAATTATTTATAGTATGAGTTGTGTGTTGGCTGTTGAATAAAATGCAGGTAGGATGAAATAATAATGTACTGTGAGCAGCACAAGTTTTTGTACTCCTAAATTCACTAAAATACGATTCCTTCTACTCGGAAAAAAAATAATTTTTTTTTTGACAATTTCATATTCCTCCTCATCCATGTGAGAAACACACCAAATAATTAGAAAAAAAACAAAACAGAATATGGATGAAATTTATGTATTCACTCTACAAATATAAAAAAAATTAAACTGGCTCAGCAAAAGTTTTCTTACAGAATCAAATAATCTTCTTTATTCCCTTATATACTTATATAGAGGAGTTAACTAGTTAATTCTGTCTCTTCCTAGCTATGTTCTCATCAGTTTCTACCCATAACCGTAAATGGCCTGTAAAACTGTAAATAAACAGTCATGGCCTGATATTCACTTAATACCTCTTCAGCAGCGGTTACATGTTGTTTTCTTCAGAGAACATGGATATTCATACGGCCAGATTAATCTAATATCCCTCGTTCAACAGTCAAATACATAATCATATAATATATACTAGCATCCCTGTCGCGGCTTCGCCCGCCCTCCATAAGTAAAGCTAATTTCAACTAAAAATTAATGTTTTATTTGTTTATCGATAAGATTCTTGTATTTTAGCATGTGGTTCAGCATTATTTCTTCAATGATTTTTTCACGCATAGCAGTAATTATTAATCTAGTTATAATCGCACTGATTAGGCAGTTGGAGATTGCGTAAAAGCACCATTAGACATAAAATTTTTAATTTTAATGTATGAATTGGTAATCAAATTGGATAAAGACTAAGAAACTTTTGCGGAAAATAAACTGCATTATCAGTGCTTACGACAGAAGGCCCGTGGATCATATTTTACACACAATATAAAAAAAGTAAAGGATCGACATTTTGATTTAGTAATAATTTGTATTCGGCAGAAATAACTTTATTGATTTCATCTGGTTGGATGTTGATTTCGAACTATAAAAGTATATGACAGTGTGGCAAACCTCAGTCCTGCCTCTCAACATTGTACATTTAAATTTTAGTTATTGTAAATTTTAACATTGCAAAACCTTCCTAGAATTATAAAAATTATTTATTTAGATGTCGGTACAGATAGGTTCAGTTTACCATTGTTAACTCTATTGTGGGATGGTGCTATACACAATCGTTCGATTTTCAAGCTTCACTGGGAACCACATATCGCACACCATATTTAAATCTTTTTTAATAATTTTCTTTATAGTTTAATAAGTAAATTTTATCGTCGATTTCAAGCTCTTTTGTAACCTCTCGCGTAGAACCTCTCCACCTATCGGTCAATTTTCAAACTTCACTGTTGTCCACATATTTTCTTTTTTTAAATAAAAAATAAATGAAAAATCAGTAGATTTTAATATTGCTAAACCTTCTTGGAACTATGAGGATGATGTAGTTAATATTAGCACAGATTGGTTCAGTAGTATTCGTGGTTAGTGATCACAAACGTAAAATGGCTTGTCCTTTTATATAATAGTATAAGTTATTATAAACTTTCTAATTTTAAATCTTTCAAGAACTATGAAGATGATGTAGTTAAAATTTGGTTCAGATAGGTTCATTAGTTTTACTAAAACGCTATTGTCGCTTGCCACATATTTATAGCTTTTTGGATAACAATTTAATTGAATTAAGTAACTTTATTATCAATTTCTAGCTATATTTAACATCGGATCATTGTAACCTCTCTTAAATGGCGCTCGCTTTACTGCACTCCACATATATTTATCGCTTTTTAAACAGTTATTTAATAGAAAATATATAAATTTTATTATTGCTAAACCTTCCTTGAACTTAAAAGATTATATAGTTATATTTGGTACAGAATAGTTCTATAGTTTTCGCGGTTAGTGATAACGAACGAAAATGGCTTGTCCTTTTATATATAACTTCATCATCCCCCGTCGAGGCTTAAGAATTGAAAATTTTATTTTTGATGATATTTTCACGCATAGCAGCCATTATTAACTGGGTTAAATTTAGATTGATTAGGTGTTTGCAGAAAAATATTAGACATCCAATTTTCAATTTTAATATATGAGTTGGTAATTCAGATGGACAGAGACTATTACGAAACTGCATTATCAGTGCTCACAACTAAGGGTTCAAAGTTCATATTTTTACACACAATATTAAACAGCTGAGGATCGGCATTTTGATTTTTAATAATTTTCATTCGACAGAAATAATTTAATTGATTTGATCTGGTTGGATTTTAATTTCTAACCATAAAAGTATGTCCAAAACCGTTTCTAAACACTCAACATTGTACATTTAAATTTTTATTGTTGCAAACCTAGAATTATGAACATGGTAGTTAAACTTTGGTATATTTCACTCCATATACCTGATTTTAACCTTTCATTGCAATTGCCGCCATTTTTGAACTTCACTGTTATCCACTTATTATTCATTTTTCAATAAAGAATTAGAGATTTTACTATGCTAAACCATCCTATAAAGATGTTTTTTGGTAGGAAAGTTAATCTTTTTTACTTATACCAAAATACTGACTAACAGAAAGATTGCAATGGAAGTAAATTACAGATTTGGGAACTTTTGCAGGACCTGATTCAGTTAGAAGAGACTTAAGAAGAAATGGATTTCAGGCCAAAGTAAATTTGAAAAACTAATATTCGTCCATCTGGTTTGTTGAACAGGACATCCTTCCAATAGTCTGGAGGCTTTTTTAAATGTTCTTAAACAAATTTTGTTCTTTCAAGTCTATTTTTCTTAGTTATAAATGTTTTTCTATTTACCCTAGCCTGAAATCACTGAGCTGCCACGCCTCCGATATTTTTATTAGATATTCCTAATATTTTTTTCCCTAATGAAATAACTTAATTTGTTATCCCCGTCATACATTATTGAAACATGAATGGACATTATCTAATTTAATTTTTATTGTGTCATCAAAATACACTTTAACCTGTGAATAAGTTTTGTAATTCATCATTTGTAAAAGCATGAAAAGAAAGGTTTTTTTTTCTTGTTATTTATTAAATACATTAATTATTAATTACTTTAATTACATTACATTAAAAAACTCTAGAGAGGAAGCGAGACTTGAAGTGACTGATGGTATCAGGGAATACTTCAACGTCATGCTTGGAACCCAGCTTCTTTACAAAACAGAAAGAAAACAATTTAATGAGGTAAATTATATTTATTTTATAATCATTTTGTTTTCATATTGATTATTAACTTAATGTATAGTGAATATTTTTTTAAAATAATTTAATATTTATTTTAATTAAATTTATTTGGAGAAGATAATCAGGGATGCAGTCAAAGAGAAACACCACGTTTAAGTAGAAATACTTTAATACGTGTCAACGTTTCGACCTGCCCTGAAAAAGACCTGCAAGATAGGTCAAAACATTGGCAGGCATTGAAGTATTTCCTTTTTGACGTGGCGTTTCTCTTTGACTGCATCCCTGATTATCTTCTTCTCCATTGATCTTAACAGTCAACTACACTTTTATCATTAAATTTATTTGGTTTCTAAATTTTCTGTTTGCTGAGTTTATAGTTTTAAAGGGTTATTTTTTTTTGTAGGTTTCCAAAGAACATCCAGATACTGTTGCTAGTAAGCTGTACGGTCCTATACATTTGTTGCGCCTTTTTGGTGAGAAAATTTGAAGTTTTTTTTTTTTTTTTTTTTTTTTTTTTTTTGTAAAAGTAAAGAATTCGAACTGATAAACACCAAATCCCTTATGGGCAAATTCATCTGGCTTTCAGAATCCCTCCCCTTCCTTCCTCTCCAACAAATCTATGATTTGTGGTACTTTCTTTTTGTTCAGTTTGGAATGTGATAATATTGGTTGTAAATTGTCTGGATTAATTTCATTTTATTTACAAAATCAGTGAAATTCATCAATAGAACAACTAATATTATGTTCGGAATATTATGGCATTCTAGCTAAATAAAATTTGTCTAATTTGTTTAGCATCAAACTCAAACTTAATTTTTTGAAGTGGTGTAAGTGTATATTCAATGACTAATTTAGCGAAAACTCTAAAAAATTAACCGAAAGTAATGTCAAAATAATATCTACATCTCCAAAATCATCACAGTTCTACTTATAACTTATCAAAGATTTATTTTAAAAATTAAATATCTAGATTTTTATAAAATTTGAAATCTATACATAAGTCCGTTAGCAATTCATGATTTATTAAAATTAAATAGCAGTTTCACTGATAGATCTTCATTTTCCTCTTTTGTAAAGGAATTACGTTTATCAAAATTGGCAAACACCATGTTGTAGCACTGCTAATTACCTTATTGTAAAAGTATATTTTTGTGATATTTACTATTTTTATCTCTGCATGTATTAAGTATGATATAAAACTTAATTTTTGAAAATAGGGGTTCATGTTTGACTGATTGACTTGTCGATATTATTAGGCATTTTTTGCTGGGCAGTCGCCTTTGCCAAATAGTCAACCCATCTATAATTATTTTATAGATATATCTAGTTATCTACAATTATTAGTTTAATGAGGACTTCACATTAAATATAAAAATTATGGCTCAGAATAACTGCTAATTATTATTATATTAACTTGAAATACTTGAATTGAAACTTGAAGTTTTGATCGTTAAGAACTTTTTTAAATTTCTCATACCCCTCCTTGCTGTTTCGGCAACATGGAGTTTTTATGGCTGGGATAGTGGGAACTGTTAATTAATAAAGGTCACTTGAATAACAATTTTTTTTTTTTACTTTTGCATTACCACTTTGCTACTCCCACACCCATAAATACTGTGCCTGAGATTTGTTCTAGGGCTACCCCGTCATGACCGTATTTCTCACCACTACACCAAATTAAAATTGTTATTCCCTTCCTTCTGACCGCCAATACTTTCTTGGTTCGTTCCTTTATAAATCTTTTTCCTCTCCTCTGTCTAGGTCCTACGTTGTCATAGCATTGACATTAAAGTCATCAGTGAGTTCCCGCAAAACCAGATCCCATCCTTCTCACCAGTACATATCTCCCTTCAACACAGCTTCATTCAAACACTCTTTTATTTCCAGAGCATCTAATTTCTGGAACTCCCTCCCAACCAGCATTCACCTTTCCTCCACTATCTATAGCTTTCCCAACTCTTCCTTTATTTATTAGATATTCAATCCGATTGTCATAGAAGAAGAAAATATATAATATATGTCATACAATGAAATATGAATGTTCACAATATAACTTTAATTTAGTTTTTGTATTTATTTTGTTGTAAGTTATATCATTATCTCAGATCTCATTTATTATCTTCAGATAACATGTATTTTTAGTTCTGTTTACTGTATTTTTTGGCGATATTTTGGCTTGGGAGCTTGTATTTCAGTACCTTATCCTCTGAGCTACCATGCTCCTCAATCATTAGGATTGTCTTAATTTAAAGCATAAATTTAAAAGTTATGCAATTTGCTGCCAAAGCCCAATCTCCATCGTCTTTTGAAAAATTGGAAGTTTTCAGTTATGCCTTTCTGTATACCAGCCCAAAGCAGTAAGTTATTTGCAGGTAATACATGCAATTAACAAGAGAATCATTTTTTTTTTTTTTTTTTTTTTTTTTTTTGAGGTTTCGTGTCCTTGTATACTCCAACTAGAGTAGGAAGAACAGGTTATTATACTTGTCACTAGTATGTTCTAGACAGAGTGAGAAGGTAGATATGCCATGAAATTAATGTCAACATGCCTAGGCCGCATTTAACAGATTTATTTTTTTTATTTCTAACCCTTGTTTCCCTTATGGCTTGTCGAGTACTTTTTGACCAATTAAACGAGTAAATTTAATGAAATAAGTTTACAAAAGTTCTTATCTAGTTTAGTTTTGTATATAGGTTTTATACCTTGGATTTAAGGATGACAAAATACTGAGGATTATCATCTCGTATACCATAGTACTTGTATACCATGGGCGTGTAAAATAAACCATCAACAACCAAAGACACACACAAACCCACACATAAAGAACATCAACGATCACTTTTTGCCTACTAGTTATCGTTACTATTTTTATAATACGTTTGATTGATATTTGAAGCTATGGGTGGAAGAATGTGTCAACTATGTTTTGTTTTTTTAAATGATTAGTGTTTCTTTATTAAAATTCTCTCACCTGCAGCTATCGTTTTACTGCATAAAATGTCATGATACAGGTCCAATAAGCTTAAATTGCACATTAAAGTATAGATCAACTCAAGAGAATTAATGTTGGATATAGCAATAAGGTGTTACCTCAAATATTTATATAGAATAAAAATAAAATTTCAATAGAATAGAAACAGATAAAATAAAAACAATTTTATAAATAAAATGCTAACGTCTAGAAAACTTCTAAGCTGTGGAATCACTGAAATGAAAGAAAAAGTAACAATTGTTTAAACTCATTAATGACATCATCACAACCTCCCTTGGGGTGAACCCCTTATTCACAACTAGTAACGAAAATTAACCTTATTTTAATTTTTTCTTCACCTAGTCTAATGCCAAATTATTGGCATATTTATTTTCTATTATTCTAATTTAAATAATATATTTTTGTTTCTTCTATACTTACTTATTTGTTTTAGTGAAAATTGGTTGCGCTCTTGCTTATACAAGGTTAGATGAAAGGACAGTCCAGTTGTTGGTCTTACATCTTCATGATTTCTTGAAGTAAGTTATTAATGAATTTGTTTTATTTTATTGAACCCATTTTTATAAATTATATTTTATGTTGAACACAATGTGTAAATTAAACTATAAATAATTTCTTTTGGTTTAATGTTAAAAAAGGGTCTTAAGTCATAGAAGGGATCAATAAATGAAAATTTTCAACCAACTTTTAATGATATTGTCTTCTGAAGTCTATTTCTTTAATTCATAAAATTTATATAAACAGTTATAATCTTTTTGTGCAATTGTGAATGATCTGATCCTGTCTAAAATCAGTTTCATAAATTATAATAGTATGGTAGGACCCCTATTTTCCAGCACTCTATTGACCAGGATTTCAAGAGGTCAATATATTATTTTTTTAATAAGGTACTTTTTAATTTTTACACCATTTATCTTATATGTATAATATTTATTTTTTTTAAATGAACTCGTTAGATTATTTTTAAGAATTATATAACTGTTAATTATGTATTGGTCTTAAAAATAATGAATTGAAAAACACGAAAAGCTGATATCCCAGGATTGAGTTGTTTCCGGTAACTATGTACTAATCCAAATCTAGGAATGCTAATGTTTTCAAAAGAAAAATTCTCACAATATTCTTTTTGTTTTTAGATTCTTTCACAAAAATATTGGAACCTACTTCAGTCCGCAAGATTATACTGCACCGATTCCTTAAATTTCTGATGAAGTTACTTCGTTTAGTAGTAATTCGATGTTATTCAACCAGAATTTTTCAATGTTGTATGTAGTAACTAGTAAGATATGTATTTATTTTTAAGTTTTTATATTAGTTATAATTATTATTTTCTTTTTTACAATTTACAATTTTAGAGCATTGAATGAATGGTTTTATCACTATATTTATAGTTTTCTTTTGGAGGGGGGGGGGGTTCCTGATCCAATACATTTAATTTATTTCATTTTCAAAACGATTTGTATATATTAATTGAAAACAATATTTTGAAAATATTCATTATGAACTAAAAAATTGATTTGTTAGACTAAAAAGGACTCACCAATGCTTGGAACCAGTAATCACTCTGTTTATCTGAGATTTCTAAAAACCTGTCTTTCCAACGTTTATGTTTCGTTTCATCTTTACCACCCTTCTCCAGTTGTATTAACCAATCTCTAGCTTGTTTGGTTTCTTTATTTATTTCGATGTTTTATAGTATGCATTTATAGAATGCATTGGAGCGTTGTGGGTGATATGAATGAACTTTTTCATTGTAAATAAATGTTTAAAATGACGGAACAACTAATTTTATGTATGCAATATCATGGCATCGTTAAAATGCATTCTACCCCAATAATTGGACTTTAATAGGAAATTAGGACTTCTGCTGATAAGAATACTGTTTGGGGTTTCTTTGATCTCTTGAGCCTAGAGTGTTCAAGTTAACGACAAAAAATATATACTTTATTATATTTTTAATACATGATGAAAATAGTACGGTTGACTGTACAATATAATGGTTATAAGATGATTAGGGATGTTGTGAGGTTGATAAATTAGACTTCCAAGTTTAAAAAACTTTATACTGAGTGCTGACGCTTGGCGCAGCAAGGCAGTGCGAAACGTTCACTCTCCGTGTGTAGCTTTTTTTAAACTTGGAAGCGTGATTTATCAATCTGACTGCATTCCTCATCATCTTAACTATTATAGTTTTACTTTAATCACAACTGTCCTCAAGAAACCATTAACACTATGCGGGGTTCTTATCCGCTGAAATCAGACAGATAATATTTGTGTTTTTAATCAGTTAAATCAGCAGCAAAATGTGAGCACTTAGCAAAGATGTGATATTTCTGTAGTGGAAGATGAAAAAAAATTTGCTCAGATAAAATGCTCGTAATATTTTCAAAATGTATCAGAAAACTTAAATGATTGTTATTAGCCTTGTTTTTTGGCTTGCGGGTTTTTAGTGCATATTATGTAGTTTCTACTTTTTTTTTTTTTTTTTTTTTTTTTTTTTAATTTGTAATTTAAGTATGACTGATGAACTGATTGATGTATTCTGGGTATGAAATTTTTATCTTCGGTAGAGTAATATGTATCGACTGTTGAGAAAAAAATTTTTTTTTTTGAAAATTAACTTACTATGTAAATGTGTTTTATTGACCTTGTTAAATTTGATTTTGTGCAAATTGTGTTTAAGAATAAAATTAATTTTTATTTGCCTGTGTTCAAATTTTAATATTTTAAATATGTGTAAATTATGATTTTTTACATAATCATTGTAAATGGGTTGTATACTTTACATTTTCTTAAAATGTAGCCTGTATGTACATTTTGTTTTTTAAAATGTAGTTGATAGTTTGTTTAGAATATGTTTCAATCTGCAGATCTGCTTCGCACTTATTTGTTTTTATATATTTGTTATTATATTGTACTTATTAAGAACTAAATCTCTCGCTGTTGTTTATAGTAGGTTTATTTTAATATAGAATATACTAGTAGATTATGTGTATTGGGTGTTGTGATGTAATATTGAATGATTTTTTTGTATTTAAACTTTCTGTAAAATATATATATTTTTTTTTTGTTGAAAAATGTTATTTTTGTAGTTGATATGATTAGTGTTTTAGAAATTCCTAGTAATAATTTGTATAGTTTCTTTTACTCATTAAAATTTAGTACACTGTGTTTGTTATCATTTTTTTTTTTTTTTTTTTTTTTTTTTTTTTTTTTAATTTTCCACATGAATGTATTAAAATGTGGTGATAACATTTAAAAAAAAAAAAATCAAATGTTTTAATATTTTAGTTTTATTTATTAATAGAAGTTACATTTTTGAAAATAAATGAATGTAATTATAAATTTAAAAATTTTTTTTGTATAACCTGGATTTGTTACATTAATAAGTATTTCCGTGATCATATTTTCTTTTGTTGATATTTTAAGAATTTGTGTTATTTATTCTTCCAGAGGTATTAATATTTGAAACTTCTTTTTTGCCTTTTTGTGTCGCCTATTATTTTTTAATATACGTTAAAACCTTATACAGACTTCATACAGCATGAAAATATAGTAAGATTTATTAAATCTAGACAGATCAGCTGGTTAGGACATCTAGAAAGGATGCCAGACAATGTCCGAAAAAAATTTTCAGGTTATCTTCCCTGGAAAGAGAAGAAGAGGACGCCCTCGTAAGAGCTGGATTTCTGACGTGGAAGAGGACTTGGAAAAGATCGGCTTGACAAACTGGAAAGGAAAAACTTTGGATAGTCATTGTTTTTTTTTTTAATTTATTTTCACTATTTTTGTCTAATTAATATATTGTTCGCTATTATAAGGAATAAGAAGGCCCAGTAGGTACTGCAATGGACTTGTAGCTCCTTGTGTTTGAAATAAAATTTATTTTCCTTTTTAACAGATGTTGGTCTCTATGTTCTTTCATAATTATGTCTGTTGCAGTCTAATATATTGCTTGTTAATATTTTCTATCTGATTTTTTTTTTATTATGATACATTGAAATAAAACTGTTATTCTTTAGCGTACTACTGAATCGTTAACTAATTATTTGTAGTTAATTATTGTTTGTTTGTTGGAGCTTTACGTCCTTATGTACTCCAAATAGGGCAGGAAGGACTGGCTTGTAATCGAACCTATTATCTGTACTGAACGCTCTTGAGATCATGGCCATCACAGTCCCCTCCCCTGTTACTATTAATTTATATGATTACTAATTTTATTGTTATGTATCCAACTCATTAAAAAAGGGGTACAGTTTTAATTATTATTTCTTACTTATTACAAATAAGTTTTTAAGAATAAAAAATAATGCACAGACCTTCAGAGCCCTAATATGAGTATGAAATAATATTTAGAATAAAGGAACAAATAATAATAATATGTGTTATAAACAAAGAATTAGTTTGTCCATAATTTTTTATGCCTCACAGTGTTTTTTAAGTAAACTCTGAAATCAGTACCTGCTCTTATCATTTCTTGTATTCTATTCATAATCATTTCAGTGCCTACTGGAATTATTTTCACAGAACTTGTGAAGGCAAATGGATAAAAGTATTGAAATATTACTTAAAATATATGTACTCAGAACTCTATCAACTGAGCCTTCAATTTTTTTATTTCATTTTATTATGTATTATTATTTTTTGTCACTATTGGATTGCTGAACAAGACTTTAGGCAATATTTTTACGAGCATTACCATGGAAGGACTGGAGAATGAGAAGGATGGTCTACTTGGAAACAATTTCAATATCAATTTCCCATGAAGAAGGATTTGCTGGATTGGATAAGACACTTCAATATCTGAAGGCAGGTCTGATCAAACATCATTCGATATGATGCTTTGCAGAGAATAGAAAGATCCTGTTGAGGCAGGTTGAATGTTGGTACTTAAAAAAATTTAAAATTATTGATTTTTTTTTCCAAGCCATAAACTTTTTGACTTATTTATGTAATAATGTTAGTTATGTATATTATTGTTGCGTTTATAATAAGTATTATTTTGTTATTAAATATATACATGTTTTACTTCAATTGTCCTATGTTATTTTTCTCATGTATTTCCCTTACTTTTTTGTGGTTATCCGAGCCTATCTTGGTCCCTATCACATCAGTTAATCGAGTCGCTAGTGTATGTAAGTATCACTATATTATATAAACAGTTCATTAATCTAATCTATGGTAGTTAATTTACCTTCTCAATATTAGTTAACTATTAATTTTTTTTTTATAGATAATAAAAAGCTAAATATAAAAATAAGGAGTAAATTAAATACTTTTTTTTTAATTTTATGTTTATAGTTTAACAAATCTGGACTTAACTATAATTTGTTTTTGTTCTTTATGGAATAGTTTAGATTCTATCTTTTGTCAATTTTTTTCCTCAATACAGTAAAGTACAACGGAATTTTATCAAGTAGCATATTCCAATTTAAAGTATTTCATTTTTAATGATTTTTCTTTTATTTTATATTCCACTATTTTACAATTTATTCGAACATTTTATTAAATTAGTCAGTATACATACAAAGTAAATTATCATGCTAATTATTAAATAGTTAAGCACAGACATTAATGAATTATTTGAAAAATTAAATATCAGTTTAACTCAGATCAATAATACATAAATGAATGCTGATAAATTTAAGTGTTGATTATTGTACGTCCGATTTAATATATGCTTTGAAAACATGGTGATGTGCAATGTCAATTTTATTTATTGAAGGTGCAAGGAACTGAGAACAAAAGATAAAAGAGCAGGACTATCTCTCTATCCCATGAGCATGCAGAACATTCCTGTCTATAATAGATACATTTAAGCATGAAATGATAAAAATACTGTAAATTTTAAAAAACGTGTATTCAAACAACTCCTAAATTGGTTAACACAGAAGTGTTTGTTAGTTTTCTTCATTCCTCACTCTTTAAAATTTAATTCTCCTACTTTCACTAACTCTCCAGCAGCCTCAAAATATAGAAATTAAATTTTACGAATATACACATTTATAGTTGGATCACCAGTAATAGACTTCATTCCAATTTTGAGTTAAACAAAACTGAAACTATTGTTTAAACAATATTATCTTTAAACAAATGAAAACAATATGAAAAGTGGTAATATCAATAAGTAGCTTTCAGAACTTCTTAATTGTAATGTTTGCTTGTCTTTGTAAGAGCACATGACTACACCTACACTGTATCTTAAACAATTATTTGAGTGGACAGTAATTGCTTATCAAACCATGTTTTCCAATCTTACAAATACTGCTAATTATCTGTCTATATAAACTAAGAAATAAGAATTTTAGTAATCTCTTTCTTCCTTAAATAAAGTAAAAAATAAATAAAGGAATAATGTAAACATTGCCGATAATAATACATTTATTTATTTCACATAGTTTCAAAACATACATAATTACAATACCTTTTTTTTTCTTATGTAACACTTTTTTAATAAATATTGAATAGTTTTATTTTTCCTCTAATTTCTATGAAGATAGAACATAATTTTACGCATTTACATATTAAATTCTACAATATCATACATATAAATGAAATATTTCCCTGTTTTTAATACATGTTTTAAACTCTGCCTGAATTGTATGATCCTAAACCTTTATATTAATAAGTTCAAACACAAATGAACAACCTGATAAACAATCTTTATTGATAAGTAATTAAGCACACATATATAAATAAGAATGAAAACTTATATATTATTTCAACTCAGAATAAAAAAACAAATGAGAATGCTGATGGAGATTACATTTTAATGAAGAAAATAAGATCTATTCTAAAATATATTTCCTAGTTTTATATTTCATTAAATTACATTTTCCCAGTTTATTAAATTAGCTGATATATAAAAAAATCAAAACGTAGTAATTAGCAATTATTAAAAACATATACGAAAAAATACGATCAACAATATACCATTTTAACTATAATTGATATACAAAAATCCTCATAGACAAAGATAGATTTTTTATTTAGTTCAAAAGACTGTTAAAAGAGAGCAGCACCAATCAAGAAACAAGAATTTTATAGTTCAAGTAACTGCCACCAGATGTCAGCACTATCCAGTCAACGATTCCGAACGTAAACTATGCTGGCAAATTTTTATTTTGTATTAGGAGATTATGAGCTCACAGGAGCTCAACTAAACTGATCGAGCCCCAAAGCCGATAGTAGCGCCCCTAGCGGAAGATTTTTGAACTAAATTAGTTTCAACTTTTGTCACTAGGTAGCAGCACTACCGTGGCTCCTGCTTTCTAGTTGAGCTCCTGTGACCTCATAATCTCCTAATACAAAATAAAATTTTCAGCTTTAATATGACTTCGGGAATAGCGTCCTGCTTGGTGCTGACCTCTGGTGGCGCTTTTATAAACTATAAAATTAGCTCTCCTTGGTTGGTGCTGCTATCTAGTGGCTGTAAACGAAACTATTATCAGTTTTATGACTAGATACGGTCTTTATTTACAAGCATTGAAAAATAATAAGTTATTCTTTAGTTTTTGTAATTTCAAATTATTAATTATTCTAATCCAAAAAATATTCTGTTCTGTTCACTTAAAAAATAAAAAAATGTATGTTAAGGTTTATTATGCAAATGTTTGTGATGTAAACTAGAAAAAACTTGTATGTTGTATTATACAGAATTGTTTTAGATGTTTGTTCTTGGTGATGGGATGAATTAATAAAATCCTGCAACATGATGAATTAATAGTTCAATACATTATAAAGGGAAAAAAATTCCCAAGTGTAATATAAAATTATTATATTAAATTTAAAATGGTTATTTTATGTTGAAATTGCAATCTGTATAAAACGGGCTGCAAAATATAAAAAAGAGTTTTATATTCATATTTATACTTATATTTACAAGAAATAAGATTTTCTTATTTCATCAATAATTTTAAAAATTAGACTGCTGTCATCCAGGACATTTTAAATGAGTGACAGAATAAAATAATTCTTTGAACTCCCATATAAATAAATAAACCCAATTACTCTATAATCTCTTTAAATCTCTCAACATCCATTTTATTTAGTGCTAGCTACATCCTTTTTTATCCCTCACCCATTAATATCCTTAAAGCTTTCTTTCAAACATAATTGATAATATGTATTATAATTATAAATATTTCTTTATTACTATAACCCTTCTCTTTCAGTATTATTATATTCTAGTCAAAAACAGCAACCTTAGTGAAGAATAAGAACCCCGAACGAGCACCAAGTGGAAAAAAAAAGTTGACAAGATGACAATCCACTTAATGGCTCAGTGGAGACCTAGATTACCACAGGAGAACAAAATTTGGGTGGACGTCAATTAATATGAACGATGTTTAATTTCAATTACGTCAAAGTAAGTTTGATATTCACCATATTGATCAACATATATTCCTTATAATTAACAGAAACATGTTTGATCTATTAATCAATCAACCATTGTTTGTAAGCCAGCCAACATAGCTTCTCAATATCTCACAGTTAAATCAAAAGTTTCACTAATTTGTAAGTTTACAAAACTTCAACAGCTACAGAAACAAACTCTTCTGATCATTGAACACCTTTCCGTAAATTTAACAAATCCTTCATTAATTGTGCTAAGTTCTTATAATTTTATATCTATTATCCTTATCTGGGGAATTACTAATACTCCTCTTCCTTAACATAAATCTGAACTATTAAGCTATCTCTCGAAGAATTACACTTTCCTTGTGTTTTCGATGAATATAAATTTTTAAAAATATTATTTCAGGTTTAATTTTCCTTATTTTTATATTTTTAAAATATTTAATCTTTACTTATTAAAACTATTATGGCCAATTGATAACTTGTCCTAAAGGGACATTTGTATCTGAGTAAACAACTTTTTACGCTTTCATTTCATTTTTAATTATTGCCAATAATTATATTCACTATAATAAATCTCTTTGGTGAAAAAATATATCATTATATATTTATATATTAATTAAAGACATAAAAATATGAAAAAAAAAAACCTACCATAATGAAAAATTCAACCTATAATAATACGATTAACATATTAACAATTCTGGTAGAAAAAGTTTAATTTAAGGCTGTAAAATTTTAAAATTAAGAAGTATCCAATACCTTTTCTCGATTGTATTATTAATTTTGTAAATTTTCTTATTCTTTATTATATTTTATTTCTTGTTTTATTGTGTTACATTTAACTTGAAATACATGTATTATGTATAGGAAGAATCCACAGGAGAAAGGGGGAATGCATTTTGAGAATATTAAGTTTTAAGTTAGTATCTTATATACTTATTGACAAATTAAAATACAGACATAAATTGGCCAGTCTTAATATAATAAGGATCCTCTAAAAATGATGGACTATGTCTCTGAAGGTAGAAGACCACGAGGCAGACCAAGGATATCCTACATAGAATATATTGAAAGGGATTTGCCGGAAGAGAGGTGTGGATCTACGCCAGATCAGAACCCCAATGAGGAACAGAGAGGGATGGCAGTCCTGGCTGAATGATCCCAGACGCTGATAAGCACTCAAGGTAAATGGCGAAAGAAGGTTATGATCTTTAATAACTTCTGTATGTTTTCATAATTTTAATTATAATTTGTGTATGTCATTTTATTTCTTTTGCGAATTAAAACTGTTAATAATCTAAAAAATAAAGTTTTAGTGAAAAAAAAAACTCCAATTTAAACATGGAAGGAAGGAGGAGAGACCTGTATGGATATTTTTCAACCTCTTGTAACTAACTTATCCGCAACCCGACATGATGATCCTATCATTGGATCTTAATGTTTTTTTGGTGTGCTGAAACCAAAAAAAAATTGTTCAGTAAGCACAGTTGTAAAATCTGGTTTTTATCCTGTGAAAGTTTTATCTTGTTTAGCTCCAGAAGGTGACAACTGATATCAAACTACATTAGAAAATTTTAAGTGTTTAGAATATTAAAAAATGTTAAAAGAAAAAAAATACCCCTTAGAAGTCTAATAAATTTAGATATGCCACAAAACTGGTATTATTTCCTATAGTTTTTAAGCAATCTATAGGTGATGAAAAAGGGTTCTTAAAGGAATCTATAGATGTTGAAGAAAAAAGGACTTCAATTTCAGTTTCAGCAAAACAAAAATTAGATCAAATTTTTGGTGCACCTGTGTAATTGCCAGAATTCCAAGATGGTGCTGTATAAATTATATAGGATCACCTATTATTTGTATAATTTTATAATAAAATTAAAATATTTTCATTCAATACAGTAAACTTATTCTTATCCAATATTATTTGTATCAGTTTTATTTCTAATAAGGTTTCTTCAAAAGAGAAAAATTCATATCATGTAACTTCATAAAACTATCATACTATATAATATTAAACCCATACCACAGAACTTTAATATTATCAAATATAACGTTATATTTAACATTTTCATCAATAAATACTCTCAAATTTATCTTCTTCAACTTCCTCGTACACTTTAACAATAAATCCAAATGTGGTGAGAGTATGCAGCGAGAAACAGTGTAGTATTGGCTAAACAAAAGAAAATAACTGATTTATACAAATGAATGTTTAAATATGAAATAAACTTGTTTGTTAAAAATTTATTTTTAGCGTTTTATTATTTTATAGCTTACCTCAAATTTAATAGAGAAAACTAAGTAAATAAATATTAAGATACTAAAAACTACCGAAATAGTTTATGTGATGATTGGAGATATAAATTACGGTCGAACCTCTGAAAATTGAGCTCCTGTATATTGAAATTTATATTCAACTTCTACTAACTAGTTATAAAAAAGTATTTAGTCGCTAAAAATATAGTTGGTAGTGGCAACCAAAACTATAATAAAGTAGTTGGTAGTTATAAATACATATCACCCAACCCTGCATATAAAATTGCAATGATCAAGATAATCCTGACAATAATAGTGATGAATTTAAACAGTCAACAAACCAAGTTATGGAAGAAGAATTACAAAACTGTGTGTCACAGCTCAAGTATATTCTGACCTTATATAAGGACATTTTTGCATCTATGAGTAGAAGTGAACACCTCTATGACACTGCTTCGGTTATTAATTATACACAAACTAACATAAGAGACAATTTTTTGCAATATTGATAATAAATTAATTTTTATGAGCATACATTTACTTGGACATAAATAATCCTCATGTACCTTAACTTTTACAATTTATTTTTAATAGTTCAACTTTACTTTCTTAAATCTAAAAAAAAAATTTCTATAATAACTTGCAAGGATTAGTCAATCCTGTTAAAACCGAATAAGTGTCTATCGTTTTTTTGTCAAATCAAGTTCATATTAAACAAAGTTTTATATACGAGTTTTTACCCTTAATTGGTGAAAAACCCTGGCGGTTGAGCGATTATACTGGCCAAATCTCCTCCTTTCACAACTGCTGGCTCAGAAACAGTACAACCTTACCTATGTACTGAACCAAAGACCCTTCATGGGTTAACCTGTACCATTTACCTGTAAAGTGGTCTGAGACTACACCGCAACTCATGACACGATGGAGACAGATAAATTAGAAGAAGATTAAACAAATTATAATGCAATCTATGATTCATAGATTATGACTGTTCAATTTATTGCATAAATCAAATGAAACTTTATTCATTAGAGTAGATTGTTTGTTAATATTTTTTAAAATAAATTACAAAGGTAAAAAATTGAATACAATTCAGTCCGGCATTCATTCAAGCTTGAACATTTCACATATTTATTATTCGTGTTTTTGTTACAATCTGCAAAAATAAGAAAAACAAAAACAAAAACTAAATTGATTATAAAAGGTAAAAACATTCTTTAATGGGTTTAATACAATAATTTATTAATTTTTTTTTTTCAACTCCAATGTATTTTTTTTTCTCCAATGAAATGTAGACATAAATTTTTTTTTTCATCTTTACACAATACATTTTGATATTTTGTCACTAGTATTACTGTTTCAAAGAACATATATCTGATAAATAGAGTATTAAAAGTGACTCCATAACCTAATTTAACACTAAGAGTGATATACAAATAATAAATAGGCTTCCATAATGTAGATAAGTTTTTTGGTTTTTTTGACATTTAAAAAGTGTGTTTATTTCTACAAAGTACAGATATATTTACAAACATTTTAACCATTAGTGATGAAAAAACAAATGACATTCAGAAGATATACTGAAACAGCACATACTCTGTGAAAAATATTAATAATTTTTTATGAGTTACGAGGTTATGAATAACACATTTATTCAACACAACAGTAATTTATTAAATTGAGGAGAGGAGGGGAGTAAAAATCAGAGAATAAATTATACCCCTTCAAAATGAATTTCATAAATTCGATATAATAATAAACCATCAATTATTAATGGTATTTCAAGAATCTTACATACTGATTTATCAAAAATCAAACAAAATATTAATTTATTGAATATATTTTGATATTTAGGGGGTTCGAAAAGAAATAGGAATAGGAAAAATTTATGTGTAGTAAATTTTAATAGATAATGCATAGTTATTAGAACCCTTAATATAGTTTTATTTATATTTTAAAATAAATTAAAACATAACAATGACTAGACTTTGTAAACATTTAAATATCTTATTAAGAAGGTTCATTTCATTTTTTTTTTTTTTTTTTTTTTCTATTTTGTCTTTTCAACCAAAGTTAATTAATAATTTGTCTTCTAGAAATTAATTATCACCAAAAAAACAGATGACTTAAAAGTTACACATATAAATATTAATATTTATTCTACATGCTACCGTGGTAAAATATATGGACAGAGGTAATAGAATTTTATAACAAAAACAATATAAATAACAAATAAAAGTCTGCAATTTGCTCATCAGCAAAAAAATTTTTAAGAGTGCAGATTCATTTTGCTGTACTTTAATTTAATTACCCTTTTTTTTTATTTTCTTCTTTCTTTGCAGCCTGCCAAAAGTCTATAAAGGCTAAAAATAGACTAGAAAGTAAATACAGATTAATGGTGACACTAAAGATTTCTTGTGTGAAGGGCAGGTTAAAGTCGAGATGTGGTTACTGCTGTGTTTTGCTCGTAAAAGAGTATATAGGCTTCACTCGAAACTACATTTCTTGGAGATATACTTGATACCCTATAAAAAATCATAGATTTTATTAATGTAAACTAAGATAGCTTTAATATTAGGTGTAGAATTCCAAATCCAGACAAGTCCATTTTTGAAAATTTTTTGCAAGGCCGTTTTTAATGTGATTTAACTAATTTTGAGAGAAAAACTTCCACCTAAAGATAATCTAGTAGAAAAACTATTAAAACAATCAGGAAACTGGACTTGACTTGTTTTGGAGTTCTACGCCTCATATGTTTTGTTAAATAAAATAATAAAGAATTAAACATAGAAAAAAATGATATAGGTATACAATCTAAGTTTGAAAAGTCAAAGATCATCAAGCCCCGTTTACACACTACGAGTTGTTACAATTTATCGTTGTGTGTAAACGGGACATCGTAGCGATTTATCGGAGTTGGAGTTGGATTGGATGGTTGATCCGGGCCTGGATCAATTTCCCAGAATCTTAACGATATGTCTGAACGTGTAAACAGGTGGCAACCATTTCTTGCTACAATTTCTTCAGTTGTGTTTAGTATTCTTCGTTTATATGTCAGATAGCGGATGTAGACAAACTCCTCGAGAGTTTTTAATTGAATTTATTGAGCTTTATTGAAGTTTACCATGTCTTAAGCCCGGTTTACACGCTACGATAAATCGTAGCGATTTCTCGACGCCAAGATTGACTCCGATAAATTGAAGAGTAGAGTACTGATTACACGCTATCTTAAAAACAGTTAGAACATCGAATATTTTAAAACAGTGTCCTTAAAAGGACAACAATGGCGGAAGTCCGCCTTCTTAAAACCGTTAAATATTTTAAAAAAGTATCCTGGAGGAAAACAATGGCGGAAGTTATCCTTCGGATAACTTAAACACAGTTAAAACAGTATCCTTAAGGACGAAAACTAATTCTAATTGTGGAAGGAGAGAGTGGCCAAGGATGTCCTTCGGCCTCAAAAAATTGTCAGATCCTGGCAGATCTGTAAAACAGTGTCCTTATAACAGGAGAACTGGTGATGACGTTATACAAGAAATCGCTACGATTTATCATGTAAACAGTACTCTATCGTGTAAACAGTGTAGCATGTAAACAGTACTCTACTCTTCAATTTATCGGAGTCAATCTTGGCGTCGAGAAATCGCTACGATTTATCGTAGCGTGTAAACCGGGCTTTACTATGGCCACTGTTTCAATATGTCAACAGTTGGCTAAAACATATCTAGGCAAACATATTATTATATTAGTGTATATAACGTACAATTCTATTTCCTTTATTTTTTTAAATGTTAATATTGTAACGAAATAAGGAGAACTATCTCCATTGCTTAGTGACCTACTCGCCAAGAAGTTCATGGAGTATGTCGCAACATTCTAGGAGGAAACTGCAGCGTTCCAGGAGGAATCCACAGCGTTCCTGGAGGATGTCGCAACATTCTGGCAGGAAGCAGAAGCTTTCCTACTGGAAATTGCAGCGGTCCTGGAGGAATCAGAGGAGTTTCGGATGGAAGCCGCAGCTCCTGGAGGAAGCCAACACTTTCCAGAAGAAACCAGAAGCAAAACTTGTCCAAGGAAAAGACGAATAGTTTCAGGAGAAAGAAGAAGCATTCCAGAAGGAATGCATCTGAGGGGGCAGTGTAACGAAATAAGGAGAACTACCGCCATTGCTTAGAGACCTAGACTCACCAAGGAGTGTTTACTTGTTGACAGGAGACAGTGTAATAACAAGATGAAATGTAATTAGCATGGTTTTGTCTTTGTGAAGTGTTTATTAGTGTAGTAAATAGTAGTTAAATGCCCGTTATTATTGTGCTAATGTTAAATAATATTGTTCTGTGTGTGTCTGCATTAAAAATATTGTTAATTGTTTGTTAATAAACTGTGAGCTGAAAACCCCTGTTGTTGTGATGTTACAATATATAACTTTTAATATAATTATAATACAATTTTTAACTATGAAAAACATGTTTCATTGAAATCTCCGGTCACTCCGACCTTTTGGCCATTCTACTCTACCCCATAGACCCTTAGGATTAGTGAGGTTCTAATGTAAATAATCAGCATTAGTTAAGTGATATCTAAGTATGCAATTATTATAAATTGACTCTTCTCCCTAAAGATTAAAAAAAAGCACATTTTTTTCATCTGTTATAACAGTGTAATTTTAATATACTAGATCAGCATTGTTTGCTATAGAATTTAGAACAAAGCTTTTCAAAAATCAAGCATCGCTGCTAAAAGCCAAATTAATGAAAAAATCTATTAGCTATTGGAAATTAAAAAAATAGGATAACAATTTCAAACTACCAAAGCTGAAGCACTAACAAATAAATGCAGTTAAACATTAACACCATTTTATTATACTTTCTTGTTATTCTTAGAGGTTTTTTTTTTTACTCCAGAATAAAAATTATTTTTCAATTCACATGTTTATAATGTTTTAGAGCCTTAATACACAATTAAAAAAGACATCCAGAGAAATATCAGTGCATCCTCCCATCTACGGTGTTTAGTGAAAAGTTTTAGTTAATCATTTGAGCTTCCTTTAGTAATTAATGAAACCCTGAACCTTTGGAATATTTATCTTCTTAAAATGGAATTAGTAAAATGAATTGTTTTTTGTACAGTGCCTGAATTGAGATTAACTTATTACTTATTATGCAGATAATAAATGCTATTTGCTATTTAATTAATAATTTCTTGAATAATCATTGTTTTTTAACTCTCATATGTATTATGTTTTGTAATAGCACTTTATTTTTAAACCAAGGTATCAGTACTGAAAATTTTAAAATTTCGGTACTAACACAACAGCAGTAAAAACAAAGACAAAATACTTGATACACTACTAATTTTTTTTTTGACGAGGAATTCTTTGTCAGTGGCCACCCTGTTAAAATCAACAAAAAGTGGACACAGTATTCCCCATAGTCCTTCAACATGATAGAACAAATTCTGGCCTTATACAATTAATACAAGTAATTGATTTTGACTTACCTCGAATCATTAAATTCATACCAATGGTTTGAGCCAGCATGAAGGCAATAAGCTGTATAGTGGCCGGAATAGGCAGTTCCAGAATGATTTGAAACGGCGTACAAATTATAATTAGCAACTTGAGGAGTTGAAGAGTAGCCCGACATGTCGAGGTTTGTTAATGGAAACTCCACAGTCGCAGATAATTTTCTATACCGTTCACTAGGCGAAAACCTTTTGAGATCTATACAATGCATTAAGGAAACATAATAATACATACAACTGAATTAAAAACTTCATAACCTTCAGATCAAAGATGACTTAAAACAACCATATCATGATAAGCTAAGTAATATAAGTTATTATTACATATGTTATTGAAAGCCGAGTTATCCATTGCCTGCTTAATACAGGGACAGGTTTACATTTACCTCTACACCTCTATAACTTTTAATAGGAAAAGATAAATGAAAGTTTAAAAAGAAAAAAAAAATACAAGGCTCATTATGGGAGAATATATTGGAGTCACACAAAAACCAGCAATATTTTTAAAAATGCTCCTAAGTTTTTAAACAAAGAAAAGTCAAGAGCATTTTTAGATTATATATACAAATGAAATAACAATTGAAATTGAACTAATCCTGTACCTCAGATCCCTATTATAAAATTGTGAAATGGAATGTGTTAAAACAATACTTTTTAATTGTGAACATCTAATTAAAAAAATAAATTGAAAACCAACTAAAAAAAAGTTTTATATCGAACATAATGTTGAGACGGATCAGTCATAAAAAATTAGGCTATCTTTGATACTAACAAACATAACTTTGTTTGCAATTTATTTAGTTCCCTTTATTTTTTTAATTTCTAATTTTTCTAATTATTTTATCTGTTTATTGTCTACTTTGATCACCTTATATCTTATTTATTTTACTGTATTTTATTTGTAATCTCTCATTATATACAATAATGCAAATTCTTCAAATACAATAATTCACGTTGTTTATTAAACCCTTTCATATTTAATTTAATTTTTTATTTATATTATTTGTTTTTCCTTTTCTCTTTTTTATTTCTATATTCTACTATTATTTGTTTTAGCACTGATGGTAGCTATCGATGATATAGCCGAAACATAGGCAAAAAAAAAAAAAAAATAATATGTTTGTTAATATGAGATAATGGCTATTTTTTTACGTCTGAAGAAGCTTTATTCCTAAAAATTATAAACCATTCTTTTATACTATATCCTGATCTAAAAATTTAATAAATTGTACAATGCCTTTTATATAACTCTGGAGCTCCTCAGAGCTTGAATTTTAAGTTTTACTTAATTTACAAGACTTGAAAGAAAATTATTAGAGAATTGTCTTGAGAAAAATACGAGAAAGAAATAATATTTTTTCTTGGAAAAGTTTATAAGCGAAAATGTTAACGTTAGATGATACAAATACGTCATAAAAATGAAATTTTTATTCTTTTACTTAACCTAAATCTACTTAAAACTTTATAATCCTTCCATTAAGTTACATGAGAATTATAACAAGAGCCACCTTTATTTCATAAACTCATGATAGTATTAAAGTATCTATATTATTACGAATTAAATAATGATTTGCAATTTTTATATCATTATTATTATTTAATTTATGTAGGGAAGAGGCAATTAAGTTTGCTAAATCCCTATACCCCCCTTTTGAAGCCATGAACTGAAGATAAACAACTGCTTTTTAAACTAGTTTTCTAATGAACTAAATCGGAAGTGGCAGATCGTCTATTAATTTCTAGGTGCAATGTTATTTACATAACAATCCTCCTTACCATTATTGTGGTAAGATCAATATAAATAAATTTTAAAAAGGATACGTAGGACTAAAATCTTTGGAAATTTTTGGATGGAAAATCTCTTAGTACATTTTCTCCTGGTTTTACACTTGCTGCACGTCTGAAATAAAAAAAAATCATAATTGTTAATGTTCAATAAACAAAGTATGAATTGATAAAATCACTGTCAGGTTAAAAAATAATGAGGAATAAATGATAAGCTATTGTTGAAAGTGTAAAAAAAATCCAGGGCTTGAATGATATAAGATAACTTGAGTAAATTATTGCAAAACCAGAATTTCAGTAAATAATTAAAAGAATAAGTTATAAGTGCAAGCAGCATTAATAAATGTCTCTATAAATTATTTCAAGGGTTTTTATTTTTACCACATTAGTTATAATAAATCAATAGATAAATAATATCTATTTGTATAATGCATACATTATACAACATACAAATCAATAGCCTACAAATTATTTTATGGCATTTATTTTAATCACTTTGTTTTTTTGTTGTTTTTTTAAAACTATTTATTGGTTTGGTGCAACAATGATACAGGCTTTGAATATTTATTTTGTTTAGGCAAGTGCTTGCCAATTTTGGAGATTTTGATCTCAAAGACAAGGAAAGTCACGGTAGGCCTTTTATTGTTGATCACATCCAACCATCTGAGGGCTTTGGTAGATAAAAACCCTTACTAAACAACTCGGGATATTGCAAGAAAAGTTAGTGTTGACCACTCAACATTATAAACTACACAAAATTATCTAGTAAATAAATAATTTTGGTCACATATGAAAACCTGCATTATTTTTGCGCAAACCCAATATCTATTTCATCAAGTTTAATACAAGAGTTTCTATAAATTGATCATTAATAAAGTAAAAGAAAAGCAGTAGATGTACTCACAGGCATTTCATCACCATCAAGAACTTCTTCTTTCGTGAAGTGATCAAGACACTGTGACAATCGAAGGGATCCAGACCTTGAAGGCAAAGGAAGAGAAAGGTCCCAGAATACCTCGAACGTTGTTGAACTATGGCCGCATGAAGTGCATTGCAAAGTTGATTTCAGTTGTCCGACAAATAAGTCAACAATCCTGCTGTTGTCACACCTTAGGTACTGTTTCCAACTCTCGCTCGCCTTTAAACTATCACTGAAATGTATACATACAAATTAGAATTTTTTTCCTCATGATTATCAAATGATTATCAATTTTTCAAATGTATCTAACTACCCAACTAACCCTTCCTTCCTACTACACTGTCTGCTCTAGGTACTGACAGCTTTTGGAAGCCCATCCATTTTGTCCACTTAGACAAGTTTCAACATGTTTGATATCTTGTATTCCATTTTTAAAATTTAATAAAAGGGTGTCCCGAATTTAAATGGCAAAACTTCAAGAACTTATAGGGGACTGAAAAACAAAGACAAAAAGTCCTTTAGAGATTTGCTCGTTTTTGCTTAGTTTTAGAGAAAATCGCAAAAAAAAAAAAAAAAAAAAAAAAAAAAAAAAAAAAAAAAAAAAAAATGTTACAGGTAGCGATTATCACCTTTCAAAGTTCATCAGGCTAGGCAGTGAGATATGTAAACACTTAATGTTATCCTTTACTTTCTTTTATTTGCTTACATTTTGGCTTCCTTCTAGGATTATAATTCCTAAATCAGTCTTCAGTCAGTTACTCAGATATTTCTGTGTAAATAGCATCAGCCACAATGGCGCATACATATTCTAATGTTGAATACGCTGATATAATTTTTTGTGTATGGTTTCTGAAACGGTAATACTTTAGAAGCGGTGCGGGAGTATGCGCACCGATTTCCAAATAGATGAGTGCCTAATCGACGAGTCTTTTCATTAACTTTTAATAGACTGCGAGAGACTGGGTCAATCTTAATATGTAATGAAGGCGACCAATTCCAGGCAGCAATAAGAGCAGATTATCGGAGAAGAAATTGTGTCCAACGCCACTTCAATAACAATCCTGAGACTAGCATCCGAAGAGCATCTGCTGCATTAGCAATACCGTGACAAGCAATATGGCGAACTTTGAAAGCTGATAATCGCTACCCATTCAAAAAGTTCAGAATTTATTACCTCAAGATTATGTCAAGAGATTGAACTTTAGTAACTGGTTTCTTGACAAAATTCGCGATGATAATTTATTTCTATTAAAAATTATTTCGACCGATGAAGCTATCTTTACAAGAGGAGGAATTGTTAATCAAAGAAGTTATCATGTATGGGCTCTTGAAAATCCCAGAGCTATTAGAGAGAATAGGTTTCAGCATGAATTTGTTATTAACGTTTGGCTTGGAATTAGGAACGGATTACTGGTGGGACCATATTTTTTACCTGGAAGATTGAATGGTATCACATTTACACATTTTTTGGAGAACGACTTTTCTAATTATTTAGATGATATTCCCTTACAGCAGCGGATTGAAATGTGGTTCCAACTCGATGGATGTCCAGCTCATTATATCAGAGTTGCTCGAGCTTGGCTGGATATAAATTATCCACAACGATGGATTGGATGTGGAGGAATAGTACCTTGGCTACCCAGATCACCTGATATGACACCCATGGATTTCTTCGAATGGGGAATCTTGAAGCAGAAAGTTTATTCGGTGTCAATCAACTCAAGAGAGCAATTAAGAGACCGAATCATAGATGCAGTGCACCAAATATCATCAGAACAATGTTTAGCTGCAATTTATCAAGTGAGTGCTAGATGTAATGCTTGCATTGGTGCAAGAGGACAACATTTTAAGCAATATTTACATTAAAAAGAGCATAACATAAATATAAATGTAAATAAATAAGTATAAAAATGAAAACTTGTTTTGTTTCTTTTTTTGCGATTTTCTGTAAAACTAAGTAAAAACGAGCAAATCTCTAAAGGACTTTTTGTCTTAGTTTTTTGGTCCCCTATAAGTTCCGGAAGTTTTACAATTTAAATTCGGGACACCCTGTTTTATGATTTTAGAACTGATTATGAATGTTTAACATTCGAAACAAGTCTTCCAAAAACTCGGTATTACTTGTGAAGAGGTGGCTTGCTCCTTTCAACAGTTACTTTTCAGTAACCAGTTACTGTTTAACCGACACAAATTCTATTGGTAGATATTCAAAATTAGAACTTAATTTTTCCTTTACCAGATACAAACTTAGCCTCCACTGTTTTCCAGACTTGAACATTCCCTCACCGCTCTTATCTACGGTCTGCCTTTTTAGCAAAAGCTACCACTGAACGTTTATTTATTATTCTACATCACTTGTAAACATAAAATAAATAACTTATACTCATATATTATTTATACATGTAATTTTCTATATTAAATTATAATATACTATATTTAACCATAAAAATAATAAACTTCATATATTAATAATAAAATCTACTGATTTACAATAATTTGTCATTAAAAAAATTGATGAATAGATGGCGCACTTTATTCTACATGAGAGGTAGTTACTAAGGTAAGATATATAGAGCTTGAAATGGATAATAAAATTTACTTATATTCAATCAAATTATTAGAAAAGATTTAAATATGTGGTGCGTCATGTGGATCCCCATGAAAATCGGCCGATATGTGGTTAGCACCATTCCACAGTAGAGTAACAATGGTAAAACTACTAAAACCATCTGTACCAAATTTTAACTAAATCATCTCCATAGTTCTAGGCTAAATCATCTCCATAGTTCTAGGAAGGTTTAGGAATAATAAAATTTACAATAATAAAAATTTAAATGTGCAATAATGTTGAGTAGCTGAAACGAGCATTGTCATAGATATTGATTAAATCAATAAAATTATTTTACCTGAACGAAAAATTATCCCTTAGTCAAAATATCAATTCTTTGCTTTTTGATATATTTTTTTTTATTTATTTTTATTGCTTTTTAGTTGTAAGCACTGATTAATGCAGTCCATTATCCGCATGAGATTATTTTTATTTTATCATTTTTTTTATTTACATAAATTCAAATATGTTTCCATTTTATTACATCAGCTTATTATTATTTAAGGTTTGTAATTATTAAAAACAATGTTTTAATAAATTTTGTGTTTTTTTTAATCCATTGAAAAATAATAGTACGACTGGATTATTTTTCGACGCTAATGAGTAGTAAGATTTAAATGTTATTTTCAGCCAAATAAGGGTTTATACAATTAAATTGTCTGAATAATGTGATGTTAAATTACACCCATATTTCTTTAAAGCATACGACACATAAAAAATTAAAATTGTGATTTTTATGTGAAAATTATAATTTTATATTTCTTTGAAGGATTTTATGATTTATAATTAGAATTTATAAATATAAATATTTAAAAATTTATAAATATATCACCTGACATTTATGAAAAAAAAAATATATATATTCTACGGGCCAATGTTTCTTAAGTATTTTCCCTTTTTTTTCACCAAGAAAAATCTAAAGTTTCAAATAATTCTAGCGTTGCTCCTAAATGTTTTTTTATTTATATTTATTTTTAAAAACAGAATTACCTGAGGTTATCATCAATCTCAGGTAAATTCCGAGGTTTTACTGCAACCCTGTTGATATCATCATGTAAACCTTCCAACAGGTACCTAAGGAATTCCTGAGCATCTTGCTGATTATAACCCATGAATCTCGGAGCATAACGTTGGATTTGAGCTTTGAATGCAGTAGTATTAACTACCTTGCCTTCACCACTCCATAATTCCGATATCACCTCTGAGAATGCTGAAAATGAAAAACATTTACGTATTGTAGAGAGACTTAAATTTTAAAAATTAATTGACTCAAAACAATAAAAAAAATATATATTTAATTAAAACATATTTAAAGGGAAAGTAAAAAGAAAACTAAAACTCTGATTTCAGTATTTGAACTTTAACTTCTCAATTTAAGAAATTATGGCATAATTTTATGATTTTATTTCAAGTGAACATCTTTCTAACTTCATCCTTCCTTTTATCTTAGTGTTATTATAAAGTTATATGTTATAATGAAAAACAAATTTTTAATAAAATTATATATATATATATATATATTTTTTAATGTGAGGCCATATAGACATGGGGGGATTGTAAGTGCACCAGAATAAAGTAGTTAAGAATTTAGTGAAACAGTGTTACTAAAATAAATTCTGTTTTAGTAAAATTAACAAAAAAAAAAAAAAAAAAAAAAAAAAAAAATTATCTAACATTAAAAGCCTATAAGGACAGTTTATTCCCTCTAATTAAAATTATTACATTATATCTTATCTAATACCTGCGAATATCTGTAGAATTTAATTTGAGATTCTTCATAAACATGAATAATGGAATATTTCTATTTCTGAAGTATGGTCAAGTGGGGAACAGTGTAACATCATGATTAGTTCTATCCTTTTTTAGTTTGATTTTGGTGTCTGTATTTGTTAGTCAATCACATATGCCCCCATCTTAAACATATGCCATTGGACATCAAATTGCAGGATTAACACAAGAATAATTGAATTTATGTCTTTTGTAAAACATTTGTGAACAATTCAGCTAGTGATTCAGCAAAATGATTTCTGGTGAGGAAGTATATGTTCCCTTTAAATCTTCAACCAGTCGGTGTTGGAATAGTCAACAACGTTTCTTGCAATTCCTAACCAATATGATTTCAACAACAGTAGGATGAAGGGCACAGTGTAACATATGTTATACAGTACCTCCTTTGATTATATATATCTTTTCTAGTAGCACAACATCAAAAATCGTTCAGAACAGGAAAAGGAAGACGGACATTGGTCTACACAATCCTAATGAAATTAAGGAATAAAATATAATGTTCTCATGTTATAAATTTGTTTATGATTAAAAAGAGTTGCCTCTTTATCTGGAACTGTCTCAACATTTGTTCCTCCAGAATTGTTTCAGTAGGCTTTGATTTGAATTCAATCTGACATTTGCGTTGTGAATCCTTTGTCCTCAAATGGGAAGGAATTTCAGTTTTTATTATATTTTGATGTTTATTTGAGCTGTTTATTTATTTAAAATAAATAACACCTACAATTTACCAATTAGTGGTCAAATATTCAAAATGTATCATTCAGTGCATGTACTTAATCCACAATAAAGTACCTATAAAGTACCCTAAGTTAACGAAAAAGAAAGAAAATTTCCTTAAATGTGCTACCACTGATAGATAACTTTGCACATCATGAAAAAAAAATTGAAGATTTCAGATGTAAATAATAAACAAAAATACATACAGAAACAGTAAGAGAAATTTTCAATGTTTATAACAATAGTTTTTAAAATCCCTTTAGTAAATTTTATTAAAAATATATAAAACAAATACAATAAATAAATATAAAATGGATAATATAAATAAATATTATAAAGTGGATAAAAGTAATAAATATAAATAACACTTACATTTAATTAATGCACCTCTTGATTCAGAATTCCGTATTTCTGATATGAGTTCTTTACTTATCAGAAATTCTTTTAAAAATTTAGTATTGCTCAAACATTGAACAACAGAATTCAGAAAGCACTGAAAACACAAACAATTTTATGAAAACATACAGTGGATATATAACATCAACATGACTAAGTATCAATGCCTTATTTAACAGATGTTTCAAGTGCAAATTTTAACAAAAAAATTTTAAATGCATCATCGAAGCATTTAGATGTTTAGATATTCACCAAAATCTTGTTTGAAGTGTTAGTGTAAACTCAGATAGTTCGAATAACTCGTGTCCACTAAATGGATTCAAATTTTAATACCAGTTTTGGAACTTCAAATTTTACTGTAATTTTTTTTTTTTTTTTTTTTTTTTTTTTTTTTTTTTTTTTTTTTTTTTTTTTTTTTTTTTTTTTTTTTTTTTTTTTTTTTTTTTTTTTTTTTTTTTTTTTTAGCACTTAACACAACTGTGAGCTAAGGCATCGATATACTAACTGCTTGATAGAACAAATTCTAGTTACATAAATTTTGTTTTATATTAATTGCAATACTATAGGTAACCAGCTAATCCTAGCCGATCTGAGAAAGTTGAGATTTATTGCTTGGTTCAAACAAGATCTGAGGATTAGATCAAGACCCCCTTTTGTGACTTTAGAGTAACAAGAGGCTACTCCATATATTCAGCCACGACAGCCCTATTGATTTTTGTTCACACACATAAAATTTTTTATTTAGTATTAAATTGATTATCATACAGTTTTAAGAGACTTGAGCCGAAGACGAATATTCTCTAATAATCTTCACATATCATCAATAACTACTGGTACAGAAGAACCCCAATATCTCGGGTAACGATGAGTATGGATGTTCATGGATAATCGAAAACCCCAGATAATCGAATTATATTATAATGACTTAATATGATAGATAACAAGGTTACTAAAAAAAAAAATGCAGAAAATCACTTTTATAACAAACAAACGTTTTATATACATTTTTATTAAGATATAATAAACAAAAATACATAGGAATGAACGTATGTATGCATGTATTTACATATATATTAAATTTTCATTGAGAGAAAAAATCAGTAATTCAAGTTTGTTTTTTAATTATGTCTTTTCTAATGTCAGTTCTCATATCCGGTATTGATAATGTTGCTATAATCGGCATTCTCCTGATCAAACTTTTAATTTTAAGTTCTTGATGGTTTTCCGAGGACATGATGTTTGCGCCGACAACGATACAAAGTCTGCAATGTCTCTTTTCTTCTTCAAAACATCCTGAACAATTTGCTTAACAATTCCTAGCAGACAATGTTTTAACACTTTCACATTTTTCTACTCAGTTTATAATGGTTAATTTTTGTAAGGACACATTTCTTTTTTGCCACATTTTGTTAGTTCATATTTAAACGGAGACTAAAGAACAACTGAGTAAATAATTTTGTTTTGTAGGCAAACAGGACAGTAGGAGTTTCATAGAAAGACTTGTAAACATTACTGTTCCTAGAATATCAATTGGATTAGTACATAGTTACTGGAAACATTTTATTCATAGGATAACAGCTTGCCTTGAATGTTTTTCCATTCATTATTTCTTTAAGAAATTTAATTAGTCAAAACGTTCTCTCTCAATTTCATAAAAAAATACTTAACAATAAAAAATGTAATCATTAGAAATATATCATAATCTTAGATATCGTTTAATTGTTTTTGAATGAATGCTATACATATTTAAAAATGGGACTCCTGGACCACGACCATCGTTAAGCAGTTCGTGTGCCGCCGGCCAAGACGAAAAAATCAAATTCAGTAAAAAGAAAAAAATCAATAGAACCAAAAGGAGGACATTTTCTTTTTTTTTTTTTTTCACAGGGTATTTATAAGTCAAATGTTATTCTATTTTTTTTTATGATTTTTTTGTAAAGATAAATATTCGTTTAAATATGAACATATTAGCAGTTAATTTTTTTTTGTTTTACTAAATCAGAGCTCTGTTTGTTTTTTATTGTTCTTCCTTTTTCTGAACATTACTGCAGTCATATTTCTTTTTTTAAACATATAAACATAAATTGTAAATCAAATTGAGAAGCACATGTGTAAGAAATTAAATTAATTTGATTACAAATGTGTATTAATAAATAAGTGTTTTTTAAAAAAAAGGCATTCAATATTTTTATATTGACTAATTATTAACCTTTAACTTTAAAAACCAGCGTTCCAGAGTTGGTACGAAAGGGAGAAAAAGCTGTTCAAGGGTGCAATTTCTGTTACCCTTACGGTGCCCTAACAAATTTTGGTCCTCCGGGCCGGATGCCTTTTTTTTTAAAACTTTATAAAATTTATCAAATTATCTAACATAAAATTTCTTTCAGCATTAAATATTTCAATAATCATTTACATTTTTTTGTTAATCGGACACGAATTCTCCTGAAATAATTACTAGTCGTTATATATCCTTAGTGGTTTCTCCTTTCATAATTGTTATTTTCATTATCATTACTATGGCTCCCAAGGTAGATAGCAAAGCGGAGGCGCTCGAAGAACAAATTGAGGAAATCAAAGACTTATCTTCAGATATCATGGCTACCCAATCTATAGGCCTATCACTTGTTTCAAACCCCACTAAAATAAATTTGTTTAAAGCTAAATTGTCTCGAATTGATCCAACATGGGAAAAATTTCTATCTATTGCCATGAAAGCAAAACGCGCAGCAGTTCAGTTGGAGAAAACGACAGAAGCAGAACATATTGCAGACCTGATTTCTAAAACAAGGAATGCATTTTATGAGGCACTGGCCTCCGAAATTCCTTTTAAGGAAGATTCAAAATTCATCTTTAGTTAATAATTCCGAAGCCGAGGCACGTGACAATGCTGTTTTTAAATTGCCACCAATATCGTTACCAACCTTTAATGGTGACATTTCCCATTGGGTATCTTATAAAAACATTTTTATGTCATTAATTCATGGTAATAATAACTTATCACCAATTCAAAAATTTCATTATTTGAAAGGCTCCCTGAAAGGCTTAGCTCTTCAGTCATTAGCAGCTATACCAATTACAGCAGAATCATATCAACAAGCATGGGACGTTTTATGCAAGAAGTACGACAATAAACGCGTACAGGCTGCTTATTATCTGAATAATATTTTTTCCTATAAACCAATGTCAAAGATTTCGCTTTCAGCACTTGAGCAATTTTCCAACATTGTATTGGAAAGTTCCTTAGCTTTTAAAAATCTAGGCTTAGAAGATCCAGCAGGCTTTATTCTTATATCATATGCTTTAAGGTTATTGGATCCTAAAACTAGGGAAAAGTTTGAGTCTGAAATAGGAGGAAAAGAACTTGTCTTTGCAGAATTTGTAAATTTCATGCACAAACAATGCACAATAGCACAATCAGAAACCTTAACTGTAGGCACCAGAGCCCATTCACCTGTCTTAACAAGGTCTAAAACAGCGAAACAAGTATTTATGACAACTACTACTTCTGAAGATGTTAATTCATGTCCACTATGTAAAAGTCCACATCGTTTGTATAAGTGTAGTAAATTTCTGGGAATGACTCCACAGCAAAGATTTAATGAAATTAAAACCCGCCTGTTATGCGTCAACTGTTTAATTTCCAATCATACTACACGGACATGTAGGTCAGCAAATACATGTAAATATTGTAACCACAAACATCATAGTTTGCTTCATTTTAAACAAACCAAGGAGACCCCTTCAAGACCAAGATCTCATCAAGCAGCAACAAACACAAATGGAAAAGACTCTCCTATAGAGCATGTACCTGCAACGGAAACTGTGGTCCAACCGTTTAAGGATCAGTCCCATGGTGCAATCCTTTCGGGTCTATCAAGAGGAGATCCAATAGTACTGTTGGGTACCGCAATTGGTAGAATTAAAGATCTTACAGGAGAATTTCATACTATCCGTCTGCTTATAGATAGTGGAGCTCAACGCTCATTTATTACAGAAGCTTGCGTAAAAAGGTTAGCGTTGCGGCAACAAAGAAATGCCCAAACTCTAAGTGGTTTTGGTAATAATCCAATTGAAGACGGGAAATTTAAAGTTGCATGCGTATTAGCTCCAAGAAACAATAGTCACCCGCAATTTCAAACAGAAGCAGTGGTTGTAAAAGAAATAACAGCACTTATGCCTAGTGCAGAAGTACCTCGCAGCGTAATCAACTTTTTTAAAGAATATCAATTAGCCGATCCAGGGTTTTGGCACCCAGGACGCATAGACTTTTTATTGGGAGCTGACCTGTTTGGAGAAATTTTGAACGGAGATTCTGTCATAACAGCAAAAGGCTATCCTAATGCAATTAACTCAGTCTTTGGATGGGTTATCACAGGAAAGATTGATGTTGCATCACAACAAAATCAAGTTAATGCAATGTTAGCTGTAACACCCTCATTAAACCAACTAATGGAAAATTTTTGGAAAATAGAAGAAGCTGAGGTTCCAATACCAGTCAGCACAGAAGTCCAATATTGTGAAGAATTTTTCGCAAAAACGCATTCTCGAACCGATTCAGGAAGGTATACGGTACGTTTGCCATTTAAACACCCTTCCAAAATAATTTTAGGAGATTCCAGGACTACAGCCCTGCATCGCTTTAACAAATTAGAAGCTCGTCTCCTTAAATCACCGGCTCAAAAACTGGAATATTCTTCAGTATTTCACGAATATTTGGAAAAGAACTTTATGGTTCCCTTTTCTTCGGAAGATGCATATTTTTTACCCCATCATGGGGTGTTTAAAGAAAGCTCTACTACAAGGCTACGCATAGTGTTTGATGCTTCAATGCCAACTTCCAAAGGTTCAATCAATGACAAACTGATAACTGGTCCAAAATTACAGGCGGATCTTAAAAATGTTATTTTAAACTTTCGAAAATTTCCGATTGCACTGACTTCAGATATCTGCAAAATGTACTTACAAATTTTAATACACCCCGATGACCGCATATATCAGCATATATTTTATCGTTTTATTCCGTCAGAGAAGGTTCAAGAATACGAATTAACCAGGTTAAGCTTCGGCATGTCATGCTCTCCCTACTTAGCATTGCGGGTACTCAAACAGTTAATTAACGACGAAGGATCACCTTTTCCCCTAGCTGTTAGCGCTTTGCAGCATAATCTGTACATGGATGACATTTTAACTGGAGCTAATAATACTGGAGAAGCCTTAAAACTGCATCAAGAATTACAACAACTTTTAGCTCGAGGAGGTTTTGAATTGAAAAGATGGGCAAGTAATTCCACCAAGGTAGTCCAATTTATTCCAGAAAACTTAAGAGACACACCAATGGAATTTAGAAATCCTGATGAATCATCTATAAAAATTTTAGGAATGATGTGGGACCCAAAATCCGACATGTTTTACTACAAGGTTCGTAAACCGTCAGTAATTAGAACAAAACGTGCAATTCTATCCACGATAGCTAGACTATTTGATCCGCTAGGCTATTTGGCACCGGTACTTTTTAGAGCAAAACGACTACTGCAGAAGCTTTGGGAACTTAAATTAAATTGGGATAAACCCTACCCAGTAGTATTAACATACAATGGGAAAGATTTATCACGGAACTCAAAACATTAGAAACGATTTGTATTCCTCGTTGCATCATGCCAAATCAAACCCACCAATCCTTTATTATGGGGTTCGCAGATGCATCGGATCTGGGATATGCCGCAGCAATCTACATAAGATTACAATCATATGAAGGGAAAGTTAATACCTATCTATTAACATCAAAGACACGCATCGCCCCTGTAAAAACCTTATCCATACCCAGATTGGAATTAAGTGCCGCGCTGCTATTAGTGACTCTCCTGAATTCATGCAAGGACATAATTTTGCAACTATCTCCAACATCGACGTTTCTATTTTCCGACTCGACTGTGGTCTTAGGCTGGTTGGCCACGTCTCCACATAAGTTAAAAGTGTTTGTTGCAAACAGAGTCGTACAAATTTTACAATTATCACGGTTGGAAAACTGGTACCACATTTCTTCAAATGACAACTCAGCCGATATAGCCTCTAGAGGAATATTTCCAGCCTCTCTTAAAGATTATACATTATGGTGGCAAGGACCAGCGTGGTTAGAACAGGATCCCTACGAATGGCCCATCACACAGGCATCTCCAAAGAGTTCTGAAAATTTACCTGAAATGAAATCAGAGTCCACACTTTTGTGCCATACATACCTTGCCAAAACCTCAGAGGACGAATGGTTAAAAAACGTTTCTTCCTTTTCTAAAATTCAAAGAATAACTGTCTACATTCTGAGATTCATAAACAACTCAAAAAAAAATTTTGTACGAAGGACAGGCATCTTGAGCTTAAAGGAGATCCACAATGCAACAGAAGTGTGCATAAAGTTAGCTCAAGATCACTTCTACCTTAAGGAGCTTGTTTTGATCTCTAATAGAGAAGGCGACAAAACTCAATTATCATCCCTCGCACCCTTCTTGGATTCCCTTGGTGTTCTGAGGGTGGGCGGGCGTTTACAAAATAGTCCCTTGACTTACGAGGCTAAACATCCAATTATTTTACATCCCAAATCTTATTTTACCACTAAGCTGGTGGATCATTTTCATAAATGTTATTTACATGCTGGACCTCAATTACTCCATTCACTAATTAGAAGAAAATACTGGATACCCACAGCAAGAATTATTGAAACATATCCTGGTAAAGATGGTGTTGTAAGGATAGTAAAATTAAAAATCCCAACTAAAAAACCACAAATACATTCTTCCTTCATAAACTTCATTATCAAATCCGTTTAACCTCCTTTATCTTCTAACTTCTTCAGATCAAATCCAAAACTTACACTCTTGCTCCCCTGATATTAATAATATTCCGCTCTATAAATCTTTTGCATTAGACAAAACATTTATTGATTATACCTCCACAGAACTCTGTTACTCTTCTATTGGACAATGGCCCTCTTTACATATTTAAATACAATCTCTCTGTTAATCTCATATTGCTCCAATCATTACAAACTTTTATGAAATATTATCACCTTTATTTTTTATTTTTACCTAGAACTAGCTATACTCACAGGGCCATGCATTACTGTGGTTGTCTGTTTGAATAGAAAAGAAAAAAACAGAGAAAGTATACATTTCTAATATGTTTAATTATTCAATGCTTGTTAATTCTATTCCATTGTCTGTTTAGATTTAAAAATTAAATCTAGAACTAAATCAAAATCAAGAACACACAACTAAAATATTTATGTGAGAAGCAATACATGAAAATATCTTCAGCCATGTGAGAATGACGTATGTGCCAGATGTAAGGAGGATTGGGATAACTAGTAGTTGAAAGATCTGTAAAACTCTCGAACTTTAGTGGCTACTATAAAGTTAGAAAGCATTAGCTGGTTAAAAAAGCATGTTTTGATCATTCACAAGTGTTACATCTTTAATTATGTGAAAATAATCGTACATTTTACAAAAACATTCCCAAAATTTTATAGCAATGGGAGAAAAACTTTCATATATTAAAAAATTTGAACAAATGAGCATTTATATTTGTATTTAAAATGATAAAACTGTAATTATATGTGGAGACATATAATTTATTTATGCTTTTAACAAGCAAATTGTTATTTTGATTTATCACGATAAGATAAATCTGATTGAACTGTGGACCTTTGTTTTGTACATTAAACAAAGGGAATCATTTAAGGCTGAGTAAAATAACTGTTTATTTTTTTTTCGATTTATTTTCATTGTTTATAATTTCAATACCTTTCAATGATAAACAATCATTTGTAATTTAATTAAATTAAAAAAATATTAAGTTTTATTTACTTTATAATTTCATGTATTTAAGATAAGTTTGTAATTAGAACTAAGCGCTTAGAGTTAAAATGTTTACATTATTTATAGAAAACCATTGTCTAAACTATACAATAACAAAGAACTTCAGTCTGCGACCAGATCTCAAGACCATCAGACTGCCATAGACGATCTAAAGTCCTTAGAATTGATTTGAGGAAACCTCTTGCCAAGTATTTGAATTTCGATCTGCTAACTTGGATAAGACACTTGATATGCTTTATCGATCGATTCATCAAGTCGATCTCAAAAGAAAGATGTTTGGCTCAGTTGACTCTATATCATTAGCAAGGTAACCTCGTAAAGTGTTTATTTGGATATATTTATATGTCAATTACATTAAATATTTCAATAAATTAATTTTTTTATATTGTAAGTAGTTAAATAGCGATATATAGGCTTTTTTGGCCGAGCAAGTTGGAGTGTCAGGCACTTATTCATTCCAATAACCTCAATGGTGAATCCAATGAAATTTAAGTTGGTTAAAAATGGATTACACATAGCTCCTCGATACTCTCCTGAGCATTAAATGTCAGTTTTTAAATTTACTGCCACCCCAATAAAAACTTTTTGAAAAAATATTTTTAAAAATATCGACAAGACAATATTGAATTATCAAAAGAAAAATATAGATATTTCGATATATTGTGTATTGATGTCCATCCCTATTTGCAATAGTAATTTATTTTCAAACCAAGGTATCAGTACCAAGAATTCAAGTACCGGGGAAGTGTCATAACTTCAAGAAATGAAGTGGATGAAAAAATAAGGGAAAGAATAAAGGCTGGTAATAGGTGTTATTGGGCCCTCAGTAAAATAAGTAAAAAAAATCTTAAAATAAGGGTATACCAAACCATTCTTAAACCGGCTGTACTGTATGGGAGTGAAACCTGGATGCTCAATGCAAAGAATTAAGACATTCTAAATAGATGGGAGAGGAAAATTTTGAGGAAGATATATGCCCCTATTAAAGATGGAAATGTATGAAGGATAAAAAGCAACTAAGAGCTAAGAGACCTGCACAAAAGCTCCAGATTTTGTTGCTATAATTAAGCAAAGACGATTAAGATGGCAAGGCCATGTTTAAAGAATGCCAAAAATCATGCTGAATGGGCACTCCGAAGGAGGGAAGAGAGAGAGTGAGGAAGGCCCAGGTTGCAGTGGAAGGAAGACATTGAAGCGGACCTAAAGACACTTGGTGTGAGGTACTGGAGGAGAGCACCTGGTGACCGGAATAAATGGAGGGGAATCGTGGAAGAGGCCTAGGTTCTCCATGGACCGTAGCACCATTGCTGTTGTATTAAAGTAATACCAAAGAAAGTTGCTTGTATTTTACAAAACAAAAACAGATTTACATCCATAAAAACAGTGGATTTCTATTTAATTAAGAAACCCAAAAGAAATTAAAATAAATCTGTTTTAAGAAAGCTTTTAAAATTATGAATTGTAATATTTTTAAACACTTACGGTATTCCCAATGTTTCTCAACCCACTGAGTCCATTAGAGGTGTTGCTTATTGAACTGCTAGCTGTTACCTCTTTGCGTGAAGTATTAGCAGCTGACCGAAAGTGTCTCGGCGATATATTTCCCTGGAAAATCATTTATCTTTTTTTAGTTAAAAAAACAGAAATTGAATACAGTTGCTATTACAAATCCAATAATGTGAATAATTATAAATAACATTTAAAAAATATTAACACATTAAGAGCGGTCGAGAATTAGTACCCGCTCCCATCTTAGAATAAGTCCATGAATCGGGTACTAATATCCGCCATATTCCTAATTTATTTAAACTTGAACAAAATGTTAAAATTTCAATATAAAATTCTTTACCACATTTTTTAGTGAACCATTATCAGCTATTAGATTTAACAATTTGTTTAACTCCAGGCTTATAGATTTAATTACCATTACAGTTTAGAAATTCGTGTTAATTATAAATTAAAAACTATCACTTCAACATCACATTTTTCAATGATACGAGATGAATAAATTCAAACAATTTATATTAAGGTCAGATACAATTTTTTTTAATGTACATAAAAAATTATAAATGGACCAATTGTTCACGAAATATACAAAAGATGACCTATGAAAGCGATAGTTTGTATTTTAAGATAAATTAGAAATACTAATCGGTAACTATTCAAAAAAATAACTTGATAGCAAAAACAACTATGACTAATTAAAAGTCATTAAAAAAAACTTTTATCAGATAAACAAGTTGATTTTTATTCTTTCGAAATTCATTGAGAAGGATGGGTTGATCGTTTACTCGTTGTGTATAAACTATATAATTATAATTCTATGAAACTATATGGGTGATTTCAAAATTTCGGTACAATTTAAGTCACAAAGGTATTTTGAAAATTGTACTGAACATAAAATTTAGATTTTAATTTACATGGCCAAGTACACATTGTACCATTATGGACTCCCAACAACAATGATATATCTACATATATAACCGGAGTAATTGACGTTTATGTATAGCATTTACTCCCTAGGTTGTCACAACTTGAAAATGCTTGCATTTCGAAAATATTTAAGGCCTTCTCTAACGCTTATTTTCTAGTTTGAAAATATGAAGGGGTATTGTTTTCTATTCTTTATTCAAATATAATTTTGTGATTGATATTTAGCCTTCTTAGCACTATATACGTTAACATAAAGAAGTGTCACAACTATCTAGCTCACTCCTTAAATTATTTTTAAAAATCCCTCCATCGCTCTCTAACAGGAAAATTTGAGGGGTGCTTTGTATAGGGCAACGCTATTTCTGGTAGACCTGTCTACTGCCATCTGTTTCAAGACGCTGAGTTGGTTGGTAGACAAGTAGAGGTGCATTGACACCGCTCTGTAAGTACCGTATTTTAATTCATCCTCACTACCTAAGGTGTAGCAACCCATTGAAAACATTATATTTTTTTGAGATTCAAGATAAATTCAAAGCTCTACTGAAAAACCAATAGATACCATGTTTTACTTTTCAAATAGGTCGCGTGTATAACGTGATACTAACGTTTTTTTGGTTAGAACTCACTCCCTACAACTGAGTGAGGATATCATGTTATATTTGAACTTAAACACGTTTAGCGTTTATCTGCTTTTATAAAATTAAAATAATGCCCGCGACAATAATTTGTAGTTGTGGACCAATTTTACTTGTACTAATTATTAAAAGAGATTAAAGCTCAATGTTTAACACAGTTGAAGTTCTGGGTCTAGTGTTGCAATGTTGGTATCAAAATGATTTTGAAAATCTTAATTTTATTCGCAATGACATCAAAGACTGAGGTCTTTGTCGAGTATCAAAATTTATATTCAAAGCTTCGGCTGCAAAATTTACGGAAAACCGAGTTTCAGTAGTGTGGCTCAATATTTCACATGTTTTAAAATGTATGAAACACTTTTTACACAATTGTGATTGAAACAGTATTATTTTCTGCTAGAACAGTTTGATATAAGTGTATAAATCAGGTAGAAGCAGGTTTTCTCCTTGCAACCTCAAATTTAGTTTGTTAATAGGTTTTGTTAAATCGACTAAGGTAAAATGCTAACTTCCACAGCCATTCCTATTTTGTAATTCGGATGGATTACGATGCTTTTCATTAAAAAAAAAATTTGATCTCTCCTCGAAGTTCAAAGAGATGCATTACCTGTTCCCGCGTGTAACCACCAGATGTCTTCCAGTGTCGTGGTCGTAAAACAATACAGTACACAACACAATAGTGATTGAACTAGCGAATTTAGCAAGGTGTATGCTCCCTCAGGGCTTGTACTCTGCAAACAGTCAAGAAATTATAGATTCTTGTAGGAAAATTAAAATAGTGTTGGCCCTTGGAACCCTTAGAAGTAATCAGTATGGCTCGAAGGCTGATAAGATTGGAGACACCAGCCCTAGATAATAAACTCACTTCCTAGTCGTGGTTTTACACTCCCTAGATTTTAATAGTTATTACTTATTCAATATATCTAGAAATATTGCAGATTATGTATGTCCACTTCACAGACTTACTTAAAACACCTTAGAGAAACAATTTGTGAAAAAAAAAATCAATTTACATGTTTTATGTAGTGAACATTTTTTTTTATTGGAATTGTTCCGAAATATTGAAATCACCCATATATAATTCCATTGCTTACCTAAAAAAACTTATCAACATTATCTTTAATTAATCTTTTGAGGTTGATAAAAACTAGAGGCATTACAATATTTTAAATACCAATACCGAATCAAATCATTTAATATTTGTCTTAATGCCAAAGAATAAATTATAATTTATTAACATTTATAAGTTGTGGTGATAAAGAATGTGTGTTGAATAAGAATTACTCTGTAATTTACTAATGGTAATGTCATCATAATGCCCTTGGAAAAGCCTGGTCACAAATTAAAACAGCAAAAGAAAAATCGTAATTTACTTTATCAATATTAGCTAAGATACCAATATTTAATAAATGTTTTACTGTTTAGGCTATTTATTTCTAGTCTATTTTATTTCTCTAATATTAGCTAAGATACCAATATTTAATAAATGTTTTACTGTTTAGGCTATTTATTTCTAGTCTATTTTTTTTCTCTCTTCTTTGATTTTAAATGACAAACAAAAACTGTGAAATTCTTTTGGATACCACGAGTATAAAACTAAACTTAGGCAGTGAAAGGAAGTTAGATACTGTTAACAGGGGTTACTTTAAACAATAAGGGCTACTTAAGACAATCACGCTTTTAAAACACAAATCTTTTTAAATAAATTTTCGAGCTAGCAACCTGTGGGCAGGTTTTAAACTTTCAAGGATTAAGCATAGAATGTAGTGCGATCGCGATAAGAGCATATGTTGGCCGACCTAGGCTGCTGTGAGCATTTTTATCGTATCAGTGTTAACAGATGTTTTGATAAGCACTTCCAAACCCCATCAGTCCTAGCAACCAATGTTATATAACAAAAAGTATTCTCCATAGATTTAAAAAAATAACCGCAGCATGTGCAAAACATGTATCAAAAAATGTAACCTCTTCCTCCAGGTTGTTATGGTTTCTAGAATCGAGGTGTATATTTTATATACGACTTGGAGAGACAAATTGGCCTATAATTACCACATTCACTTGTGCTTTCCTTCTTGTGGAACGATATCACTTATTAAAAAAGTCAGCTTCTTTCCCAACCTTGATTCTTTCTACAGAAAATTATGTCCAGTTCTTGAAATTCCTTACCAAAGCGTTCCCAGGACTCTTTCTTAGACTCCCTCACAGTTTGCTTGGAGCTATTCCTCTTTTGAACATAAATTGACCAGTTCTGCTGTGACTTATTTGCCATATAGTCTTTCCAGGCTTTCTTTTTGTCAGCCACCGCCCGTTTTACGTTCTCGTTCCACCATTCTGTTCTTTTTGCCCTCATATTAATTTTCTTGGAAGTGCAAATTTCGTTTTGTAACATTCTGAAATTTTCCATAGATAAAAAAAATAACCGCAGTTGTCAAAATGTATCTTGGATTGTAAAGCCTTGAATAGAAGTTTTTGAAATTTTCATAAAAATAAAAACTTTTACAATTTATAAAAAGAAGAAAAAAAATTGTTATTCTGTTCGACTTACATGAAAAAAGTTCTATTATGTCTAGTGTAGCATATATTTACCATGTTTTTGACTAAAATTACCAAAAATAATAAAATATAATTTTAAAAGAAATATATAAATATACATAAACAATAGGAAAATAACAGTAAAAACTTTTTTATAAATTTAAATTGAATATTTTAATAAATGTGATCCCTTAATATCCATTGCTTTATATCAACAACCTTCCTATACAATGTCAAAGCTCTATTGAAGATGTTGGAGACAGACACTTAAATCGAGACCTATAGCCATAATTAGAAAAACACCCAAAAATCCTTTCATATCCTGAAACAGAGCCTAAGAATCCATGATTCATTCCCATGTTCACAGCCAATTTCAACCATCCTCATTCTCTCTCACTTCAAATACAGATAGATGCTCAGTATCAAACAGGCTGTCGGGTAAGCTGAAAATATCTGAACAGATTTCAATTAATTTTTCAATAAGATTTATTTTTGGGGTCACTAAATGTATGTATTAATAAAAATTAAATATCTAAAAATAGATTTAAAAAAAAAATGACGTGAATCTAAAATTTGTCATCACTTTATCATCACAAAGAATCAGTTGACTGGGACAATCTAATTCATTTCTTAATTCACAGAACTTATACAATCCAAGAAATCACCAAATATTCAACCAGTAAGTGTGGTTCTTAAGACACTCCGGAACTCAGTTGGTCAGAACAAATTATGTAGGTCTGAGGTGTCCCATGACCAACCCACAAACTTTAATTTGTTTTTATTTATACATATATATTTAAGAGAGTAAAGAAAGAGGGGTCCCATCCCAACCCACAAAGCTAATAATTTTTTTTTTTTTTTTTAAATCCTAATTATATCCAATAACCAATAATGGCAATTTAAATGTAACATTAGAAATTTAAGAAATTAATAAATTTTCAAAAGCTAGTATTTTTATATGGAGTTAAAAATATATCTTTTATACAAAAATAAATAAATTAATTAAATAAGGTTTTCTCTTTTTGGTTTTAAAAATAATAATGTATATCAAATCATTAAAAAAGATAAATCTTTTACCTGTCAGATTTGAAAAAAGGAAACCATACTTACAATTAGAAAACAATTAACAACTTTCACATATCACATATAAGACAAGAAATGCATACAATTTGGACTCACCAACACTCTGTAACTAAATGTCACAACTCCACAAACTAATGAAACCTATGGAAAAAACATAATGTTAGTGATAAAAAAGCAAATCTTATAAACATAAAAAAAATCAATGCTCCAACAGTATGTATCATACAAGACATCATCAACAAGATATTTCACGACAGCAGGACAAGACATAGAATTTTAAAACTAACAATTTAATGTACAATAATTTGTTCAGGTTTCTAGGAGTATACATAGTTAAATCACTAATCCTTAGTTTGTTTAATTTTTGTTATGAAAATTATAATTCATAATTATAATTATAATTCATTATTTTCAAATATTTGATTTCTGTAGCACAGTAGATTTGGGAACAACAATTATTGTCCAGTCAGCAGTTACGACTACATCACAAAAATTCAGAACTTAATGAACTCAGTATGTTGTATGTCCTAAGTATATGTATGACTTTGAGAACTAGTACGAAATAAGAGAGAGGGGAAAACCACTAAATTTTCATCTTACCTTACCTTCAGTTTTTGGCCTATTATTTTTGTTTATTCAAGTTTTATGTAAAAATAGAGTACCTAATATTTTTTTTTTTGCAAAAATGTTAAATTTTTTTATCATTTTGACTAATCTTAATTTTATAGTTAACCTATATTGAGATATAGGTCCAGAGTAATATTTCAGTAACATGTTGGTCGAACAGGGAAATAAATATTTAAGTTATTATATTTTTTTCTTAAAAATCTTTATGTTATACATAGTGCTAATTAAACAAATAAACTGTATTAAAAAAAAAAAAAAAAGATGCTATTTTGTTGAAGTATGAAAACGGAGGAAGAAATGGACAGATATTTACTAGTTACTACATCCAAATACATATAATAGGGCGTATAAAAAAAAAAATACCGTTTTATCAAATTCCAGAGTTCAAAAGTCTGTAAATATCTTAATGCTATTTATTATTTACCAATACTTAATAATCCCTTTTACCAATACTTAATAATCCCTTTATCCATTAGAGCGCTACCGACAAACAAATGATCAGTCAATAGACACATTGCCAGATAGAGTGCATGGGAACTCCTACCCCACCCGCCGTGGATTATCATTTCTCATCGACACTTTGGCGGTTCAACAATTTCGAAAAACGTACGAAAATGGCTCGTTATGAAGGTTTCAAATAAAGATGAAGCATTCTTTTGGAATGGTATCCATATATTGCCCGAGAGTACTTTGAATAAAATATATTATACTTTTTTTAAATTACTGTGTATATATTTTAAGAAATAAACGACATTTTAAACTTGCATACCTGGTATTATTTACCAATACTTAATAATCCCTTTATAGTCCAGTCAATAGACACATTGTAGAGTGCATGGAATATGCGATAATTTTTGACTTTGTAGGTTCGTTAGGAATAGTTAGAAGGTAAACATACTAAAAATCCCCGCCCCTAGAGGGTGAGCTAACGGTTGGGGGGAGGGGAGAAGTTCCATTTTTTTGGGTTTTGCATAATATCTCGAAAACTGTTGGCTCTGGAAAAATATGTTTCAAATAAACATAAAAGCTAATTAAATTTACTATAAAATTTATTATATATAAATTTGTCATAATTCTAACCGTTTAAGAGATATACTTTATTAAAAATAGGTATTTTAGGGAAAAAACAAATGGCACCTCACTTTTTGTCAAACGTTTGCTTCTATTACGTTCCACAACCGTTTCTCAGAAAAAACGCCAGAATCAAAATTGTAGAGCATTTAATTTACTTCAAGTTCTTATATACGTTTCTGGTATTTGCTTTAAATGTTTAACAAAAAAAGAGGTAAACATTTTTTTTATTTTTAAAGTTGTCGATTTTTAATAACGTATATCTCGAAAACCGTTGGAATTTCTACGAATATGTATCTGATTAATTTTATAGGAAATTTAATGAGCTTTAATTTTGATCTGCTACGTATTTTTCTAGAGTCCACCGTTTTCGAGACATAATCGAAAAACGAAATTGGGACCTTCTCCCCCCCCTCCCACCTTTAGCTCACCCCCCAGGGGCGGGGACTTTTAATATGTTTACCTTCTAACTATTTCCAACAAGCTGTGAAATCAAAAAAATTAACGCATATTTCATGCACTCTACACCCCTCATTTCGGCACTCTTTATCTGGGTCGTACTTCTCTGAAAATACACGTTAATTGTTACTCATTCCGAAACTAATTGTTCGATCCAAAAGTTATATTTTTTATCTGGAAGCTCCTTAAATTACTATAAAAACCTATGAAAGAAATTTTGATCGAATTCCTTAAATACCCATAACAGGACGTTAAAAATCGCTTTCTATTTTAAGTCCAAGTTTTTTTGGCATAGTTTTCACCATAACGCCGAAATTATTTGTCAGATCTGAAATTTATTTTTTTCAACTAAAATCTGGTTAAATTTACCATCAGCCCTATATAGGAAATTTTGATTGTCACGTAAACACCGTTGGAAATATGTATGTTTTGGCAAAGTATGACGATATTCACAAATTCATGGTTTTGAGTGGGGACTTTTAGTATGTTTTTACCTTCTAACTATTCCTAACGAACCTACGAAGTCAAAAATTATCGCATATTCCATGCCCTCTACACCCCTCATTTCAGGACTTATTGACTGGACTATTAGAGCATTCTCTAAGCTTTTTTACTAACACTGGACTTGAAAAAAAGCCTCAGTTCAGTTATTTATTTCAAAGAAGAAACATGACAGTGTCCTACCAAATTCTCGTAATTTTTAGACATTACTGGAAAAAAAATTTCACAGCCGCTGAAATTATTAAATATTATGGGGAAGGTGTCCTTGAAGAGCCCACTGTGCGGCGTTGGTTTGAAAAATTTTGAAGTGGAGATACAAAGTTGGAAAGGAAGAAGGGCTCCAGGCAACCATTAATGGATATTGATGAGGTTCTGAAGGAAGCTGTTGAGTTAAATCCGTCCACAAGTACTCGCGAACTTCACTTCGCCAGGGAGTGTGGTGTGTAGAAAGATAGTGTTAGTCGCCATCTTCTCTCTATGGGGAATGTAAAAAAGACCTGTAGACTGGTCCCTCATGAACTTACTCCTTAACAATCAGCAGTCGAACCAAAGAAAAGTTTACGAACTTCATTGGTTTGAACTCCTGCCTCATCCAACATATAGTCCAAACCTCACACCTTCGGATTACTACTTGTTTCGATCCATGGCCCATTTTCTTCAAGGGAAAAAATTTGATAATTTTGCAGAAGTTGAAAATGCTGTCCAAGAGTATTTGACAGCCATCCCAAGTAATGGTATCAGCGTGGCATCGAGCAATTGGCTAGCAGATGGGTAATGACGGTAGATAACAATGGACTATACTTTGAGTATTAATTGTATTTTATATCTAAGAAATAATAATACAAATATTTGTTTAAGAAATGGTAATTTTTTTTTTTTTATACACCCCATTATTTCAGTTCAACACATACCAACCAGTGAATAGTTGGCAAGATATAAAAGCTACAGGTTATAATATGTAGGAAATTTAACCCTCCAAGGAAGAGAAAAACTTTTTAATAAGATTTTATTTTTTTTTTGTGAATTGACATCGTACTCACCGTTTGCTCATAAGTGGCCGTGTTCATATGATGATGCCAGGCCTTTCCTAAGATAATTTGTTCAGTAAAAAAATGATCTTTAAATTCTGGAATTTCATAATAGAAACATTTTTTATAAATAACCTATTTTTTAATTTAACTTCAAAATGGCGTACATTAATCCACTGCTCCAGCAGCAAAATGCTAACAGGAAGAGGACTTTTTATTTTAACTCATATAAATCAAAAACAAACAAAAAATAGTTATTTAATACAGAATTCATAAATATTTTCTATGAAACCCAGCAAAACATGAGATACTCAAACCTACAACACACTTTTCACTCTGGCTATGTACAGTCAGTCGCTTAACATGATTCCATTGCTTATCGGCGACAATTTCCTTGAACTACAATGTAATCGATCCTATCATACTTATTATCTACCAGTATTCGCTGATGGCCAATCAATGATTTAGACACTGCTTTCGACTTAAAAGGTGTTTTGCATCTGACCAAGTGAGTTAAAAACTATTTCTTTAGTAGTTTTGAAATTGAATTCCCTGATTTTTTTTTGATAATCCAAGCATTATATATTGCCATATCTAAAAGCCATGTAAATATAAGCCACCAATAATTTTTACAGCGAATGTCGATTCTCGGACTATTTACGCCCTCATCCATTTTATCGGCCCCACCCATTAACTGGTTATATTTGTTTACGGCTTTTAATTGAGAGATTATCACAAATCAACACTGGCCTCTCTTAGAGAAGGCTGCAAAAACTAAAAACTAAAAATTCAGTGTTTTTTTTTCCCACTCCCTAATTTTGAAAAAGATACTCAAGATTGAAACCTTTATATTTGCATTACAGTTAGGTACATACAAAATACTAACATTTCATAATGTTTACGACCTTTTGTTAACTGCACCCGTTTTTTAATACCATGTGACTAGACTATTCTGGCAAATGGGTAGATGGATTTTATTAGCCTAATAAATATTAATATCTACTTTTAGAAAATCAGAGTGTTAGATTCGTTTTTAAGTAAGCCATGATCTCTGTCTCTCATTCATCAGCAGTAACACCCTATACATGGACAAAGTATCTTCTTAAAAAAAAACAATTAAACAGATTAAGGGTTTGGATTTTAAGGATTATATACACTTAGAAACCTTAACATACTAATTAAAACAAATCAAGTATACATTCCAGTAAACAAAGAAACAAAATATAAAATTTGATTATTTTCCAATAGAAAAAGTTATCAAATAACAATCGCCTTACGTTATTAACAACAGTGAACCCAATCTAGACACGTTAAACAATTAAGTAGATACAGAGAAAAGAACAAAAACAAGAATATTCAACCCATGACTATTGAATTGATACTGCATAAATGAAATGTGAGAATTGTTTAAAAAAAATGTACAAGTGTAATTTCAAAAAATTAATATTCGGACATACTGTGTTGAGCCATAATTTTTCTTATACAAAAATCAATTCTAATGATTCCAAAATATGGTACTGATACGAAGGAAAAATGTGATGTTGAGCTGTATAATGTTGTTTATATTAGAAATTACCAATGTAAAAAGTAGTAATATACATGTTTAACACATACATTTATAAATTATGTTTCTTAGGTTCCAGAGGTTCCAAGATTTACTAACTGAAATTAATGAAATTTCATACTCACGGGCTCCAGACAATAGTTTCACCTTGCCGACACAAATGACCCAAAATTACCTACTGATTTAAAAGTGCACTAGAATGTGAAGCGTAAGCATATTAGAAGGATAGATGTAATGAATTTGTATAACTTAGCTACGCAGTTAATCAAAATTGGTTCAGCTGAATTAAATTTTACCGTTCAGAAACGATATAGTTAATGCAATTAATCAGCTATAAATAAGAATAATTTGCATAAAATCATTAAGCATTACTGGTATTTGCACTATAAGCCATGTAAGCTGAAAACTGATAATTAAAACTAAAACATAATTTTTTTTTCTTTTAAATTCAAATGTAAGTTAATTCAAAACCAACGAAACATTTTTTTTTTTTTTTTTTTTTTTTTCCGTGTATATCAGGTGGAAATAGGAGAGAACAGAAAAGGTGTAGGTGAATCAAGGACAGATGTGCAACAAAGATAATCCTTAGAACAGTAGACAATGTACTGTTCATTAAAATTAATCAAATTAGAATAAATGGTTCAGGATTATCAGAAGAAATAAGTGCAAAAAGTGATTTTAAATAGCAATAGTAAACAAACATCTGGTTTTAACTTATGTTTTCTCAACAAAATATTGAAAAATCTCTACATTTCTTAACATAAAATCCAATAAATTAAAACATCAGTCAGAAAAATGTGATCTGAGCGATAAATTAATATAAAATGTATTTTTAATAGAATAAAATCAAAAAGTATAACTGCTCAATGGTCCAGGGGTTAAACAAATTGTTAAAAACAACAAAGAGCATGCCAACTATCGACTAATATCATAAATTGATATCATTACATCATTTTGAATATAAAATACATTATCCAATATATGAAATGTGACAGTTCAAGAAGTACTATGAAAGGTGTTTCAGTTGTTTCAGCTGTCCTTCTTCTCTTAACCTCAACTCTTCCAGCAACATACTTCAAAAATATAGCAACATAAAATGCTGACAGCGAATAAAGCACTGAAAAAATGATGAAATATACAAACATCTTAGAATTTATAGGCATTTGGCATACTACGGCAAGTGGCACTAAATGGGGACATAAGTATTCAGGGAATAACCTTTTGAAAAAGGGGGAAAAAAAACCAGCAGAAAGAAAATAGATAAGACAAAAATAGAATGGTGTCCTCAATTAACCTGCACCTATCAAATAAAATTTCAACTGCATACTTGCCTATATAAATAAAAGTAAATAATTTAATTAAATTTTTCAACAGAAAAAAAAAATTAAAACGGAGTGAAGTTTAAAAATAGACAACTCCATTTTATAATTACACAATACTTGGAATAATTCCATGTTTGATGGAAAGAAGCTGAGTCGGGTCAGTTTGTTGGCAGTAAATTTTGAGGTCATGATTAAAGTCACCAAAGCAAATTAAAATAATAGCATTTATGATACATTAGTCAATAAAGCTGAGAAAACAAAAGTATTAAACAAATTAAAAAGAAGAATATAAAAAGAAAAAAAGTAAAGAAAACATTTCTAATAAAGATTACAAGCAAACTATCAAACAGCTTAAGTTTTATCTAAAACATTACATATTTTATAATTAAATATAATCAAAACCATATTGGTTAAAAACAATGAGGCTTTTATTACTACATGATTCACTATTTTTCATACTTAAGCTGTTTGATAAAAATTCAATAAACAAACTTACCACATCTGCTGAATCATTGCTCTCAGAAGCTCCATCATGTTTTATTGCAGATGAATTTACCTCCAACAAAGACAATTCACTACTTTGATCAGTTTTTTCATCTTTGGTTACATCTCCATTGATAAGATCCGATGTTTCTTTGGTTTTTTCAGCAGGAGAAATTACCTCCAGATTGGTGCCTTCTGCAACTTCACTTTTCTTTTCTCTCAGAATAGATGTTGAAGCTCTAGTTCTTAGGCTTTCAGATGACCTAGGAGGACGACTGAGCTCGGAACGTGTGGAGCCAGGAATGTAGCTACTCGGTGCGTATGTTATTCTGAATTCGTTTAAATCAAATGTAGTGTAGTTTGTAGTAGGCTTTCTATGACTTTGGGTTGAGCTTTCAGAACTGTAACTTGTAGTGCGAGATCTTAAAGTGCTTGTGTCCCTTGTTTGACTTCTGTCCCTTATATCGTCCGTAAGAGAGCTTGATCTCGATCCAAGGCCAACCCTATAACAATTAAGTTAAAATGTTAATTTTAGATACAGCTTAAGTTACAGAACATAACCTAAGTAAAAGTACAGATTTTTGAAAAATCCTTCAACACACTATTTACCTTGATGTAGAATATTTTTGGACAAGCTCGGCTACAAGCGGTGAAGAAGAACCAGAAGTTCTACGGGAACATGAGGAACTCAGGCTATTGTATTTGAGACGAGAATATTCAGGTTCCAGGATGCTCTTGGTTATGGGTACGGGCATTGCTGCACTGTCCCGGCGGTAATCCACTGTCACGGCAGAGCAAGGCATTATACCTCACATGAGATCTAGAAAGTAATGTAAAATTTGATATTCAAAGGAGCAGCTACACACAATGTTTGTAATTAATAGTAAAATTGTATGAGTAAACTTATCTTACGCAATAATTGCAAAATTGAAATGGATTTATAACGCTTCATAATTATTTGCTTTATATTGCTACTTTGTTAAGCTAGTTTAAATTGTATAGAAAAAAAATTGTAATTTCCATTGTACAACTAAAAATTAATCAAATAAATTTGCATAAAAAATAATAAGCATTGTATGTAAACAGCTGAGAGGTTTAACTGCTACTCATAAAATAATCCAGAGGAATTTAATTAGTACAATAGACTATGTAGTCCCAAATCTTAGTAAAATAACCACTACACAATTACATTATTTACCTAAAATTTGTTCATAAGTAACCAAAAAAAAATCTTAAAACTGCAGTGAACACATGATATTACCATTTAACAACCTAGAGTTAAAATCATATGAACTTTTTAAAAAACCTACCAAAATAAAGGTGTTATTTGCACAATAAAGGTTAGGAACGTAACCTGAAAGTTTACAGCAGAGTAAACACCAATGACAGAACAGCTTACACTTGGAGTTATCTAATTTCAAAGTGATTTTAAACAAAAGAAAATTTCATACCACTAATGTCAAATAAAAACTATAGTGACAGTTTCTCAATGTCATGTTCCATGATATTACTGGGATTAAATCAATTATAGCAACAATAGGTGGCGGAAACCTTCAACCGAGATGCAAAAAATGTTCAATCAGGATATTAGATAACTCATTTTAATATATAATGAATATAAAATGAGAAATCTTACCTAACAACCACCCAAATACGTAGCCTCATCAAGACCCATTTTAAGAAGAATGACGTCATTCCCTATCCAAGGCAGGGACATTAAATAAAATGTGATATTGAATTTCTTCTATTTATTTATCATTATATTTCACAAATTTGAATACATAGAGAATGATTGCAGATCCTATGCCATGATTATAATAAAAAAAAATAATTGAGGTTTAACAATTGATAACAAACATGACCTGATTATTTGGCGGAACTATTCGTGTAATTTAAAAATAAGTGAACGCACAATAATCGTGCGGGAACTGAACTAGTTTGTACGTCAAGTGAAAAATACTAACTTTCTAAACAAATTAAAGAATGTCTGAAATCTATGAGAGGTTCTATCAAATTATATTCATACTTTTAAAGTAAAATTAAATCAGACAAAGATAATAACTATGAAGATATAAGTTGTAAACAAACCCATAATAACAAATTAGCAATGATTATTGCCACTAATATATTAATAACTAACTACATAAAAATATAAACTTACCGTTTATTAGTCAGAAATTAAACAATTAAAACTTTCTAACCTAAGAAATCTTAAAGCTAACAATAATTAAACCTTATGTTATTCATTATAAAACAACGAATGAGACTATAAAATTACCGATATAATACCTTATCATTTTATCAAATTACTAATTTTCAATATCAATGAAATGAAAGGATTGTTTTGATGAAGATCAGCGCATTTTGCAAATTTACTCGAAGCTCAGTTTTTAATTTTAATTTATATTTTATACATTTATTAAGCATCTTGTTATATAATCTGCTGATCGGTGCAACCAATAACTCATATATATTCTTCACCCACAAAAATATACGGGTTTAAAAAAAATACCTTCTGATGCATTGACTACCATTTCTGGGTATTACTTATATACATATATATTGTTTTATAAATTAATGAATACATATAATCAAGTTTTAAACTTGCTACTAAAATAAGTATTTATTCGTAAATTAAGAACCAAAATTGGATAATTCATTTTTGGACAGAAGTGTACACGTTCACTAACTAACCAGCGGGATTAGAGTAGAGATATTGCCGCTGGCCTTGTGAACAGGTAAGGTGTTAAAGAGTTAGTTGAAGTGCCCAGTGCTGCCAATGTGGGTAATACCCCATTTTGGATAATTTTTCGCCACAGCGCCTGATCTTCGGAAAGCCAGAAAAATCGGATAATTTCAGATAATTTGGCAATGATATACTGATGCACGCAGAGACATCATTTGTTAAATTGTTAAAAAAAACTCAGCGTTCAGAATTGGTCAATGTGATTCGCAGGCTTGTAAAAGTTTCTACAACAGCGTAGATAGTCTGCGGTACCTCTAAATATTAAACGTCATTAGTTAAAAAATTATGTATTACATGTCATTGCTTGACTTTATTTATTCCAGAAAATAGAAACTAATTGAAAAATAAAGTTAGTAAAAAAAAAAAAAAAATTGTTTCAAGTAGTTAATTAATCAAAACTAATATGAAACAATAGCAATCTTAATGGGTGATTCTCAATCTAACCTGATCCATGAAAAAATTCCTGACGGTAACTTTAATGATTGAGGTGCCAAAAACGTGTTTTGCCAAAATCAAAACACATTTTAGGTTTAAAATCCCATTAAATTCAATTTGGAGAATATGGTAATTACTGCAACTAACGCGGAGGCTGCATTTGCTTTTATTGTGATAAAAAAAGTGCCCACGGAAACTACACTGGCCAAAAATATTGATGAATTGTAATAATTAGATAAATATTATTGTGGCATCTAGACACATACAGACACACAAGTTTATTAAAATAAAAATACAATTTCACTAAAATAATTTTTAATAGATTATAAAAAAGTTCAAACATTGCTTCATATTAAATATTTATTAAAGTTTAGCTTCAAGTTATCTTAGCTCAAGTTCTATATTAAAGTTAGCTTCAATATGAGGTTTTAAAATACTAATAATAATAATTTTATATCTCATACGAAATGAGTTTTGACTAATTAATAACCTGTTATCAAAGTCGTTCTTTACATTGAAAGCTTTGAGATGTTAAATAAAATTCTGGTAACACAAGTATTTTAATACCGAATTCACATCTCTACAAGATAAATCGCTGAAAAGTCTTTTCAAAGCTTAATCACAACCTTCTTAGTAACTAATTGTAAGTTCTAAATGCAACATAAAATACTTTTATCTCATCTGGTATTTTAATAAACAGAAAACAAAAAAGTTTTTTCTATTTTAAAAGAACAAATTACAAAAAGTATTTGGTATTTGAAGGAACAAAATACAAAACTTTTTGTATATTTAAGGGTCAAAATGTACTTTGTAATTTCAGGAACAAAACATAAAAATGTCGAATTCTGACTGTGGAACTATTAAAATATAATAATGTTGTATTTAAAATACTGACCATACAATACATAAAATACACATAGTCTTTAAAATACACAAATACTCATATTTATTTAGTTTTCACTTACTAAAAGTGTTTTGTATTATAAATAGTTACTTAAAATTTATTTTGGGTCACAAATTTTGCCCAACTCTGAACACACATACACCAAGAAAGTAGGGATTTTTAGAAGTTAAGAGGGGAAATTTGGGGAATCCCCGACTTAATTTTGAACCACTACGTCAAGATGCAGTAATGTAAACAATCTTTCAAATAACGTAATTTTAATAGAATTTGATTTTAATAGAAACTGCGAAATTTAAGTGAAAAAAAAAACGTGCAATTAAAAAAAAACATACACGTTCCCTTATATTGACACACTTTTTTCACTGGGCTAATAAAACAGGAATATATATTCATATTTTAGATAAATATTTAAAGTTCTTTTCTTTCTAATATCTCATGGAATGTAACCTTCTTATTAGTTTATTTTATTTTTTTGTTTCAGTTCAGTCACCTCATTCAATCAATAAGCCTGAATATTATAAAAGCGATTGTCTTCCTCAGTGCGGCTTTTAGTGAGATAGGCGATGGTTTCTAGGCTAGATAGTAGAAATGGATATTCTCCTAACCCTTTTCTGCACATCAACAAGAGGTACGTTGGTTCAGATCCTAGTCAATTGGAAGTTATCTAGTATGGCACAGGCTGCGATTTCATTTTGTGTGCTAATCTTTAGTCTGTCACTTACGAAAAGAATTTTACATTTCTAAGCAAACAAAAAAGCATTTTAAAATGTATTTAGTTGGAAAGTCCGAAAATTAATTATATTACCGGTCCATGAATATTGCCCATTCTAAGAAAAAATAGGTTTAACATCTTCATTTTAAAAAAAATAGATTTTTTAAAGAAAAATTAAATTAAAAAAAAATCATGAAATTTTACCAAGCATCTGGGTTTAGAGTAAAAAAAAAAAAAAAAAAAAAAAAAAGAATTTTTATGTCTGATGAAATATATATATATTTTAATCTTTATGGTTAAAGTTTAAAATAAAAACATAGAATAGAAACGTTTTTGTTTCTTTTATAAAAGATTCACACCATATTTAAAAGTACCCCTTTTTTTCAAAATATAATATTTTTTATTCCATTCGATATAGAAAAAAAAAAAAATCTTCAAAGATTAAGAATGCATTTTTACTTGCAGATTAAAAACATATATAAAAATATATTCCAATAAAAGTTTATTTGTTTTCTAGGAATATCATATATTTTTCCGATCAATTTTTTTTTTGTTAGCATAAAAAGATAAGTAATTTAACAACAATAAAATATAGCTGTTTTATAACAGTTATAAACACAAATATTTTTTTATGTTTGAAAATTTTACATGAAACTTTTAAAATTATTAATTGATATTTACAACTGTATACACACACACACACACACACACACACACACACACACATATACATACATATATATATATATATATATATATATATATATATATATATATATATATATATAAAATAAGTAAATTTGAGGAAATTATTACAATGACTAGTCAAAAACATGTAAAGAACCACTCACTAGTAGTGCTTCAAAAATTGCCCCCATATAGTAATTCGTAATAATCTAAGTAAGTAATAATCGTAAGTAGAATAACAGAGAAAACTAGGGGGAGCGATATGGGAAGATGAGACAATAGTTTTAAAAGTACTACATAACTATCCAATAGCTTATATTATTAGCTCAAGTAGCGGCTAAGTTAAATAGAAAAACAAATGTTGATGACCCACCTAATAAAAAAAACTTAATAATATAATGGTGATAAAGGAATATAGGATTTTTTTTTGTCAACTAGAAACGTAAATTGATTTTCATGGAAGGAGCTATTTTAACTATGACTCAAACATCTCCAGCGACAGGTGTTCTCCATGAAATGTAGGGTGTCAGTGTTGACACAAGAACCTTTGCTCAGTTTCTGATAGCGCTCATATCCTGGTTGTTAACTCGAAATCATTGGGTCCAGACACCTGAAACCTTATTATTCAAAAATATTTTTGTTGCCATTAACCTTTGTATGGACAAGAAGAAATCGCTTGTCATAAAACTCTTGATTTAATAGAAGTTTGGTAAGTTCATTTTTTTTTTTTTAATCGAATAACTAAAATAAGTTATTGAATTCCATAAATTATTAGTTATAAGTTATTTAATAAATAAGTTTAACTATAAATAAATAAGCATTTTTGTTTAAAAAAATAATATTTTATTTTTGTTATTGATATAAATTAAAAGTGCACATTCTAAAGAACAATACCCGTGTACTTTTTTTTCAATAAAAATAGAATATACAGACGACACGACACGGTTATTCGAAGTGTACAACTGAATTATGAGGGAACTTCTTTTATAGTAAACCAATTAAAAACATATTAACGCATATATTTATTTATATACGTATATATATATATATATATGTATTTTATATTATATTATTATAAATATATATATATTTTTTGATATCGGGATGCTATACCGGGTCAAATCTTTATCTTCAAAAATAAAATAATATATATATATACACACACACACACACACAAACTATAAAATTATAAATGCGTTCTTATTCTAAAGGTTTAAGTGATTAAAACTCTTGATGATTAAACCAAATTTAACGAACCCAGTCGACTGAGCACTCACGATGTTATTAATAAACTTCTAGATAAGAAGTACGCGAATTCTTCAAGAATTTTATAATCCAATTGTTTAATAGTTTCACATATACTGACTCATTTCTTTTCCACTTATATGGTGAGATTTCTTAACGTGTGAACTGAAATAATCCCTAAGAAAACATTTTGTGTGGAGGATGAAGAGGGGTTTATATAAAATAATGGAATTTTCTTCAGGGGAAAAACACTGTTGGCTAGTAGTGAATATATTTTTTATTAGTCAACATGAAATGAGTCAAAGCATTTTTAAAAAATAATGTTTACTATAGACAGTTAGAGAAAACGTTTCATTCGTGAGTTACTTTCAATAAAAAAATATTTTTACTAATAACACTGGAATTGTTTTAATCTTTTCAAAAGAAAACAGATTAAATAAAATGAATTAGTATTGAACAGATAGTTGAGGAAACACAGAAAAATGTTTTAAGTCTTGTGATTCAGAATTAAGTTAAACAGATATTAAACTAACGTGGTTAAATAAATCGGGAAATTTTTCATTAAAATGTTAAAATCAGTTTAAAAACAGTCTAATCGTTGAGTTTTATTTACAACATTAGTGAATGGAACTTTCCATTAAACCTTGCGTTGAAATTTATCGGGAACCATTTAGCTGAACACCAATTAATTAATGAAGACCGGGCATGTTAGGAAAAGATTGGACACAGTTGTGTAGATTGATATAAATGGCGCAACTCGCATTTACCGATCACTTACCCTGTGCCTAATCATAAAGGCGGCACCAATGAATGCATTATCTGGCTAATTTTTCATAACTCTGTGACACCTGTGAATAGTTTGTTAAGTGTGTCATTCTCAAAAAAATTGCCGTTTTGAGTCCAAAAATGAACTCCATTTTTCTTGAACGAGTATATTTGTATAATTTCTTAAATATGTTAAACTTTTGAAATGTACTTTGCAATCATGAGTATTTTTGTTTTTTAAATTTTTTTTATGTCAACAGAAGTGATTTTTATGTAATGAGTGTTATATAAATTAAATAATTTCTATAATGCTCATTATTGTATAATTTTGTTTAACTTTTCTCTGGACTGCAATAAAACTATGGGACACCTAATTTTAGCTATTAGTACAGGGAGTGTTACCAACTTTTCTATAATTTCGTTTCTATTTTCAAAAATGTGGTTTTATTTCACACGTAAGGAAAAAGTTTCTGTATTTAACATAAAAATCTTCACCTCTCTGTAGAATGACGTCCGTGAGGTAACACTACTGACCAGTAACACTGCTGACGTTCACCTCATCTTTCCATGCAGATGAACTTTTAGATACTATTTTACAAATAAAAAAATAAATAAACCACAGTAGGCTCTTTGAGAATATAATTGTTATTTGTAGACATAATATAACTTGAGTCAAAGACATTTTATAGCGGTTACACTCCTGACATTGTATAAAAATACTTACCATTGTTTTTACCAAGTTAATTAGCCAAGGAACCGGAAGTAAATGGATTAACAATCAGAAGATGAGGTAATAATTTTGGAGGAATTTCCCTCACACCTATGGAGCCAATTTCTTGGATCTCAAGATCAGAAAGAACAGTAACACCTCTGACAAACATTTTAGTAAGACTATGGGACAGCATTATAATTTTTTTTTGGCTGGCTGTAGAGTCTATTTTTATTAAGAAAAAATGAGCGGATATTGTTCTTTAGAATATGCACTTTAATTTTATATCAATAACAAAAATAAAATACAGTTGTTTTTTAAAAACAAAAATGCTTATTTCTGTTGTCATATTGAGCTGGTAACAGTAACACTAATGACATTTTTAGTAGTTCTCAAAACATTTTTCGATTTTTCTACTTCAGAAATATAGTCTGGAGAAGAAACTTCCTACAAAAATAACAAAAGTTGTTGAGTGGTGAAAAAAAAATTAAAGGAAAGATAACGTGACCGCCTGTCCCCAAGTTAAGGACGAGTGACAATTTTTTTGAGAAATACCCAAGTGCTAAAATCGTATTTAAAAAAAAATACAATTAAAACCCCAACTGGGTGGATTAAAATTTATTTTGTCGCTGAACCCACGAAATGAATCTTGTCCTTCCCACCTTAGAATAGATAGGTAATCTGCTCTAGTTGGGATATAGAAGGCACTGCTTGAGAAGGCGAAGATGGTGAGCCGGTACGCTACCACCATTTTGCGAAAGTTGACCTGAAATGCCAATATAAAAAATATGGGACTGACGAGTGCATAATAAAAAGTATATTATTGTAACATCATACAAATGGAAACATTAAAAATAATAATAATAGAAAATGTTGTATTTAATATAAAAATTGAATATCAAAAGTTACGTACCTATTAAAAAAAGGAACTTGGATTGGTAAAATAAATTTTGACAGTAGATCATTTCTTTCTTTAACTTCTATACTTCATCAATACGCCCGCAAACTCAATATCTCTCTGACTAGAAAAAACAATAGATCATGGCTATGTCTATCTATAATCTAATGCTTAAGCGCACTATACCATAAGATCATTTTATAGCTTCTGAACGGTAAGTTTTAGCGACAAAGTTTACGTAAGAAAACATATTCTCCATTACATTTATGATAATGGAACTGCAGTCAAAATTTCGATCCTAGCAACACCAACAGAATCGGTTGCGTGCTACATTTTTGGGAGTGAAAAAATGTCACAAAAAAAAAACAAAAAAACTTTAGATCCAAGCTAAAAGACATGTTCATATGGAAAAATGAAAAGTAATTTCTCATGTAGTTTCTCTGCAGTGCTGCCGATTTTGAAATAACATTTTTCCCCCGCGTCAAAGCAAAACTTCCCCAATTCCCCCCCCCGACCGTTTCAAAATTTCCCGCCGATTTTCCCCAAAAGACAAATGAGTAATGTTGCTAATTAACTTTAATAATGAGGCATTAAGTTCATAAATATCTTTATGTCTTAATTAGAAAATAAGATATTCTTCGTATATTGTATGTAATTTATTTAATTACATATTGTTATAAAATAAAAAAAAAGAATACTTATTATAGCCAACTTATACGCCACTAGGTCGAATCAATTTTTTAAAATTAAAATCGATTAAAAAATTCAATTCGAATTTCCCCCACGGGAGAAAATATCACCCAAATCGGCAGCCCTGCTGATGACGTGTAACTTCCAATAACTGCTCGAATTACCCCCAAAAGTGCAAAGGATTCTAAAATTTACCCCAGGGAGAAAATTACGCCCCAATCGGCAGCCCTGCTTCTCTGGTTTTCTAGTGAAAACCACACTAATTTTTAAAAAATGAGACAGCTCACATTGCATTTATTCGTAAAATTGAAAGTTTCTGTAAAATGGGACATGTGCTCTTGACTCATTTTTCACAGGTGCAAGTTCAATTTTCAAGTTTCAATCGAATATTCGCCTTTGTAATAGCCGCACTTAGCCCTCTTTAGGTACGAATGAAGAGATAATAATTAGCTTCCTAGTGATACCCACCACCCAGAATTTCACTTAACATACTATTCAAAGTTTCACTGAACTATTATCTTTGTACCTAATTTAATTACTTACTATCAAGAAATAAAAGAAACAGAACAAATAAATCACGAAAAAGGCTGTTTGAATAATTCAGCTATCTCGTAAATTAGCAGCAGTCCAAAGGGGAGATTATTCCCCTCCCCTCAAAATGCTAATATTAAAAAATTGGTGAAAGTTCCTAATAATAAGTATGAAACAGTATGCTTTAAAAAATCATTTAAGTATTATTTATTGCTTGCAGTGGTTGACCAACTGTGTTTTCTCTAACTTTTATTTTTTCAATAAAAAATTTTATTTTCCTTCAGACCACTCCTGTAAATTAGATAACTAATCCGGTTATAAATCATCAAATTAACATCTTAGAGACAAACACGCTGTGTCAGGAACAGCGTTTAAAAGGTCATTTGGAGAAGTAAATACGATGAGATGGTAATCGTGTTTCAACCAATCGATGACTGACTTTATAGGCAGTGAGATAGTAATTCTAAAGAGTGTGGTAACTGTTAGTGGTTCAAAATAAAAACAATATTCATGAGAAAGGTGATACAGAACTTCTTTTTTTAAAAAAAAAAAACAACTAATAAAAATAATTTAAAAACTAGAAAAAGGAATGAATGATTAGTGATTGAAGGATGATCCGAGGGGCTCTGATGGGATATAAGATTCATAGACAGTCAAGCAGAAATGAAAAATATAAATTAGAATTTGTATTAGTTTCAAAGATAACAGTTTTAATTATTTTGTTCTTTGGAAAGGAGTGGAGTTAGGCAACTGTATTTTCGTTAGCAAATGGTTATTATTGATTAGGTAAGAATGGAAAAACGTATGGTAAGAATAAAACAATACCAAAAAAAAAGTCAATTTCAAAAATTTTAGATAAGTGAATTATTACATGGGAAAAGAATTACTTAAGTTTACTGTGGAAAAAGTAGAAAATTCTAACCATTAATAATAATAACAAAATCATTTCTAATTTTCCTTAAACATCTTACAAGGAAACGAAACAGTTTAAAAATTGTTTTAGTGATAGGTATAATAAATAATGTAATAAATAAATAACGGAATCTAAATAATAAGTTATTAGCGTGTGATAAAATAAAAATCAAATAACAAATACAGTATGCATCACCTGACTAATGGAAATAGGGTAATGCTCCGGAAGAGCGGATTATTCGTAACGGTATTTGTCACAGAATTAAATGTGTCATTTTATCCGTTGTATTTCAAGTTGTATGTGATTTGGGAAGAAAGCTATTTGTGGTTTAAATTCTCCTATAGAATACTCTTCGGTATGTTTGAAGTAACTTGGGAGATGTTAGTTTTTGATGTAAGAAGTAGCATTAAATCGCCTCGTAGACTAGAAAATCTTTCAAACTGTTGACCTGTAGTGGCCAAAAAAATTAAAAAAACGCTGTAATTTTTAATGTTGCGTTCATCTAAAAAAGTTTTCCCGAAATACAACGCTTGTTTAAGAAGAAACCAGAACGGAAGATGAAATACGAGTGGACACCAGTTTCTTGATAATCATAAGTATCATTGCCTACTCTGGCTGGAAAAAAAACAAGAAACATAATTCACTAGAATATTAGAGTCATAGAAAGAATTAGGTTCATAATTTATAAAATAATTTTGTGTGTGTGTGTGTGTGTGTGACATGACAACAAGAAGGATCAAAATATCTTTTATATGTATTTAGTTCATTTAATGAACAGAGAATTGAAATGATTCCGTCACGAATCATGAACGAAATTCATTGTTTTAGGCAATTTATGTGGAAGAAAAGAATCGTCAACAAATAATTTTCTACATTTCAACAAATTATAAAATATAAAAAAATAATGTACTGATTGCAGAAAATAAAACGTTTAACAATAATAAAATATCTATATTAATTAAATGAATTATTTAAATATTTTTATACTCGGTGGGAGTAATTAAACAATAATAGGTACCGGCAAAACTTAGTCGGAAAAGAAAAGTTGTTTTCAATTTGGTAAAATTTTAATTAAACATTGAAGTAAATTTCTGTTCTAATGTGCTCAGTTTTTTTTTAATAAAACCATAAAATAATAATAAAAAACGAACGCAAATCGTTCCAGTATAATGGTTATTAAATATATTCGTTTCTAATTTCAAACCATTATAGAATTATTAACTAATTTATAGTTTTTCTGAATAGAATCATTAATAAATTTTTAAATATACTTATAATTGTATATAAGACTACGGCATATTGCTTAAAATGAAAAGTAATGCTCTCCGTAACACATGACGAGGTGGCCGAGTGGTTAAGGCGTTGGACTGCTAATCCAATGTGCTCTGCACGCGTGGGTTCGAATCCCATCCTCGTCGTAAAATTTTTATTATTAATGACAACAAATTAATATTTGAATAAAATAAATCAGCAAATCAATATGAAATTATGAATAAAATCTGAATAATATAAATAACTAATCGCATTTCAATTTTATGATTAATTAATTGAAAATTATTCAATTAAGGTAAGCTGCTAGCTATTATTATCTTATCTTCCTTATCAGGCATAAACTCTCAAAAACTTACAAACCTGTGACTAGTCCTAGGGTGTGTCCGGCAAGAATATTTCTTTCCTTTGTATGTGTTTATGGACAAAAGAATACCACTTTCGAAATGTGCTAGAAGGAGCAGAAAAATGAAGGTAAAATAAAATTAACATCTATTATAGATCATGCTTTAATAACTATATAGTAGGTAACATTTAAAATAAATAATTTAATAATCGAGAAAAAGGCAATAATACATTATTAGTTGTAGAAGAGAAATACCTTATTTTTGTGAAATGAAAATAGTGCTCCGTAATGTGAAAACATTTTTGTTCCTTAGGTATCTGAATAATTATCCTATATTACTTCAGTGTAATTACATTTTAAAAAATATATAAACAGAAAATAAAGTTTCTGCAATTAGCAGCTATCATTAAGTATCTATGACTATACTCCATATTGGATTATGTTTTTATTGGAAATGCTGACCTCAATATTCATAGAAGCTTCAGAAGGATAAATCATTGATTTTACATATAATTTTTTTAATTACAAAAGAGAAACAATAGGTATTAAAAAAAAAAATACTTCTTACTCCAAATTTAATAATAACATGGAAAACCTAAACTTCAACAGTAAAATACAGTTTTCTATATTTTTAATAAAAATGAGTTACATAAAAACAATTTATTTCAGTTCATTCTTTATTTTTTTATTATATAAATATCTATTAAAATTAAAAAGGATGATCATAAACAAATAATTTAAGCATAATAACCAATAGTCTGTCTTCCAAAATTGTCTATCTTAACAAAAAAAATTAAAGAAGCTTGCTATTTTTTATGTAAACTCATGTTTTAACATATATGTTAATATATGCTTTCCTTTCTATATATAATTTAATTACATCATAAAATGAATACTATATTGGATAAAACAATTTTTTAAACTGTTCATAATCACATTCTAAGCAACTAAAATGAAAAGTATAAAAGAAAAAAAAAATGCAATATCTAAATACTGATTTGGTTACTAAAAACAATAATGCATACATCATATGAGTAATAAAATTTATCACCCCAAAATACATTCTACATGATAGCTATGATTAGGTAGGGGAAAAAATTATTATCCTTAATTTACCAATTTATAAATAACAAATCATAATTATAAATAAAGAATATAAAACAGACAAACAATTAAAATTTAATGAAGCACAGATAAAAATTAGATTAATTCAATTAAACCTCTCACGAAGTAAATACACAATCTATAAATATACGAACACTAGAAATTATATTCAAAAACATTGGTCTACAAAGGTTTAATGTCCTCAACAATAATAGATTTGAAAAAAATATATAAACACATGATTATGGCAGAGAGGGTTACTGAAGAAAAGACAGAGTTGTATATTATTTAAGGTTTAGCTTTAAAATGATAAATTAACACAAAATGTTACTTAAAAAAAATTTTTGTCATAATTTATTTCTCTCTCTCTCTCTCTCTCTCTCTCTCTCTCTCTCTCTATATATATATATATATATATATATATATATATATATATATATATATATATATATATATATATATATATATATATGAAAATCTTTATATATATATATATATATATAGATTTTTTTTTTTTTCAAAAATAGATTTATTTTTCAAAAAAAAAGATAACTTAAACAAAAAAAAAATAAAACTTATATTTTTTAAAAATAATAAAAAATATAAAATTCTCCAATGGAATTTTAAATTAAAATTTCTTCCATAATTGTTTCCAGACATACAGATAAGACAAGCATTTTCAGAAATTGAATTTGTTTATTCTAATTTAAACACATTTATCCAAAATCTAGATTAGGATTTTTAAAATCCTTGACAACTTTATATATCCATGCCTTTTTATTCATATTTTATAATATAATAACAAAAAAAGTCATAATAACAATTTACTATTTACAAATCTGATCTAGTGATAAAGTAATTTTAACAAAGATATTAATTAATCAATGAATATATTTTATAATGATTAATTTGCCGTATGTAGTGTATATATTTTCCATAAAACCTTAAACATATTCGTTTATATTTTTATTTAAGCTACTTTCCAAATCTTTTACAATATAATGATTATAAATAGAGGATTAGGTAAATTAAAAAGCAAGAAAAAAAAAATAAATTAAGAAAAGAAAACTTAAGAGTTTTTTTGAAATAATTATTTTAATTACTTAAATTAAACTAAATTATAATGGTAACAATAATAATTAGAAAAATAAAAATGTAATATTATAAAATAAAAAAAATATAATATTATAATTAAAGAATGTAAAAATAATTACAAAAAAATAGATGACAACAAATTTATTAATTACTAATTAAAATAATGATTCTGGATAAATTAGAAGCTTGTTTTCTTTTATTCAAACTTTTAGATTTTAGTAACGAAAAATTGTAAATCAAAGTTTGTTATCCAAAATATTAACAGATCTGTACAATTAATTAAATATTTTTCATACAAAAGGTTTAAAAATATTAACCGGTGAAATCATATCAGATAAGGGTTGCTCCTTTATTTACTTTTCCCACCTCTCCAGATAGCAAATTCATCGATATGGGAGTTCATATGTGATCAAGGGTGACTAATTCATGACTAACTATTATTTCTTAATAACTTCTTTTAGTTATTAAATTTCCTCAAGATTTTTAACCAGTGGTATCTATTGTAGAGTAATACAATCATGTGGCTTTTGTTCATCGGCTGTTCTTTACTGACAGGTATGCCAAGCTTTGATAGAACTTGCATTAACATATTTTAATTGATCTAATAATGCTATGTATGATTTTACAGTGACAAATGGATTAGACATAAAAGAAAACCTACCTGCTAATTTACAAGAGTGTTATAAGGATACAATTATAACAACCAGAGATACTCTGCTGCCGTTCACATTAAATACGTTTATATCTTTAATCAGAAAACTTGAAGATGCTGTTAATACTGATATAAGAGTTATATCATCAGCTATATCACAGACGTAAAGATTTTTTCAAATATTACTTTTATTGTATTTACCATAAAGGTATAGTTCACTATATCTTATCCAGAATTCTCTCTGTTATTGCACTTCCATATTGATAGTAAAAGATTCATTCAACTCAATTTTTAATTTCAATTAAAAAATTAATATTTTAAATTTTTATTAATCAGGAGTTAAAATAGACAATATTTTTAAGAAGAAGTACTGGTTCAAGAATTTAATTTTAATTTTCTAAAATAAAAATCTTACGATATTTTAGATCACTTTATACATTTTATTCAAAGGAATGCATTTATAAAAATTGTAGTTCTTCCTGAGATATAAAAAATTCCTCTATAGCTATTGATATGTATTTTTATTTTAACAATAAATTTCACTTTAAAGTTTCATATGAAATACGAAAAATAATAAGTAAAAAGTATTAGCATAACTAATTCATTAAAATGGCAAACATTGGATGGACATAATTAGAGGAGATGGAGAGGGTTGTGGTCTGTAGAAACAAAATAATAAGTTAAGGAGTTTTTTGTTTTAGCTTACTTTGCAAGCCTTATTCAGGGCAGGGGAAGAGTCTAGAATCATCCTCTCCATGACCCCCTGATGGAAGCATGCAATATAAGCTGAATTATTGAAAGACATTCTACATGACTGACTTTTTATTGTGTTCCTACTGAACGCAAACTCAACCATCTCCGCAATTTATAGAATGTTTTTATAGTTTCATAAATATAATTTAATTTATAATAGCATCTATTTAATAGACTTCAAAAATTAAATATAATCAATATATTTCGTTTTTGAACAGGAATAACACCTTGCACGATAAGAAATTTATTTTTCTCATGCTTCTAATTATGTCATAGATTGATTGTTAACTTTTCTACATAAGCTATAATTGTTAATTTTTTTCTCAGGGAGAGCTTCTTTTAAATATTTTTTATTTCTAACCCTTGTTGATAAGTTTCAATTTTCACTTATTCAAAGAAATAGTCCTCGCCATATCAAATATGGAAGAGTGTTAGTATTTAGTATAAATGATAACCTTGATTTGTAAATAATATAGTAAAAATATTGATGAAAATTTTAATGATTCACTAGGTATCGCTTTGATGGAATCCAACGAAATCCTGATGTTCCTTGGACTGATAACGTAATTCCATACAGTATAACAGGATCAGAATTTTACTTGTATAAAATATTATTTGAAAACATTATTCACAACACGCAACCAATTCCTAACAATACACTTTCAAAGATTGAGCGTGTAAGTACTGATATTTCTTAAATATTTGTTTTTCTTCCTATGATTGGTATCATGAACTATAAGTAAACTAAATGAAGGATCTGTCTAAATGTTTTATAACACATATCTTGGAGGTTTATTAAGTACTTTCCCTTTATCAATAATAGATACAGGCCCTGGTGACACAATAAACCCAACTATTGATGCCTAGGTTATATGATCTATTTGGTTCTACCTCTTGTGTTAAACAATTCTATTTTAATTATTGGCAATTAGTTGATGAATGATTAACAATATTGTTGAATATATTTTATTTAATATTATGATCTTGAAATATAAAACAATGGTTTTATATTACAAATTAATCTATTCATGGATCAGTACACACTTTACATTCTTAACATATCCTGACTTTTTACACCATATGGTTACTTATCTTGTGTATTACGGTAAAGGTTGGGTTCGAGTCTGCCTCAAACTCTTATGTCCATCTTCTTGATGGCTCTTCGCCCTCCCAGCATTTACTGCCTCCATTACAAGCCTCTCCAAAAACAAAAATAATACCCTCTTCTTATTTGTTGGGTCCATCTTATCTTTTAAATCTTTAAATCCTATCTTTGAAAACTTTTTCCTTAGGTCTTGCCAGCAATAGAGCAAAGTAGGCCAGGGCTCCTTCCTAGTAGATAGAGATAAGTATACCATAATTGGGTACCCTGCTGAAAGTCAGCCCCTAAGGTGCCGCCCACCCTTAAGCTTTCAATATATAATAATTATTAATATTATTTATTAATTTGGTTTCAATAAATGCACTGCAGGTTTTAGTCTAAATAATTACAAAATAATATTTTCAGCTTCATCCATGGAAATAATTTAGAATAACCATTTTTATAAGAAGAATATAAATATTCTTATAATTTAATTATATGATCTAAAATTTTGAATGTTATTTATAGTGCACATTACATGCAATGCTCAGTTTATCTATTGATCCATGGGATAGAGGAGACAACAATGAACCCTGCAGTAAAATTTCAAAGTATTCGAGTGCTTCTAGCTGGCAATGGGGAGGAGTCCGTTTTCCAAGGGACACAGCAAACATGGAAGAAATCGAGACATTTGACCCACATCAGGGGTGAGTAAATTATTCTCAACCTCAAACTTAAAAAGATTTCATGACCTGTGATTTAGCTAATAAAGTAGAACCTCTTTAATCCGCCTTCGGTTACTCTGACTCTCTGAAGTCCGGGATGGATAAAATTTTCACAGAATTCTTAATAGTCCGGTAAAATTTTACATTTTGTTATGCTAAAGGTTAGGTAGTTTTGATTTATTTATATATTGTTAGTGTTGTGCTTGTGCACTAAAACCCAAGTTTTGGACCTTGAAGCACCGCTGCTTGCTAATTTGTGGCGTCAAAGACTTTCAACTCTATGTTTCACCAAAATAACTGTTGCACAGTTTGTTCTAAAGAAAACTTTTCATATTCAAAACTAAACTAAACTGAACTAAATTTTCTACAATTTGAGCAGAAATTAAGCTCTGTAGCTTAAAGGGAGACTAGGATACAAGCTTTCAAATTTTTGGAATTCTCTCAAAAAGTGGCAGAACATGTTTTTTTTTTTCCTATTTTGTTCGAAACGTTTAGGGCATACTTCATTATAAATGATTTTAAAGGTGAGTTAGTTTGCTACAAATCTAACAAACTTTAGTGTTAATGCGGCCTATGCTTCAATACCCAAATAGTTAGCTAAAACTTTTCTTTCAAAACATATTATTATATTAGTGTATATACAATACGTTTCTATTTCCTTTATTTTTTTAAAATGTTAATATATAACCTTTGATATAGTTATAGCACTCTTTTAACTATGAAAATCATGTTTTATTGAAATCTTCGGCTAATCCGACCTTTTGGCCATTCAGTCCTATCCCTTGGTCCCTTAGGGGTTGGATTAAAGAGATTCTACTGTATAATAAAACAGAAATTTTTAAATCTTCCATGTTTTACCTGAAATAAATAGATTAGAAGGTGATTGGGGTTGCAGTCTGTAGAAATAATATAAGTCAGCAAAATAAATTAATTACTTTTACATTTCTATGGTCCTTACCCTCAGCTATCTTCTCCTTTATTTATTTAAACATTTTCTAAAATTTATTTATAAATTACTTATATTCAATGCTGTCACCATTAATTAGTTTTCTCATTTCATTTTCACATTAAAATCTTTACATTTTTATATTTTAAATACAAATCTGGTATATAATAAAATACATACAGTCAGTTAAGACATTAATTTTAGTTAATTGTAATAAATTAATAAAGTAATAAGCAATAAAGTACCATTTTTCTTTTATATATATATATTTATTTCAGGCCTGATATGTACGGAGCAAATGATGAAATGTATGGGCGTTCCATGATGCAAACATATTCTAACAGCCTGGAAAGTCAATGTCCAATGGAAAATGGTGTTATTTATCACAAGTGAGTTCTATTAAGAGTTGTAACATATTCAATAAAAATATTTTAGATATTTTAAAGAAGTATAGCTTTGATAAATCAAAAACTACAACTAAAACTTACATTTTTGCGATCAATCACTAAAGGAAAATTAATAAAATTAATGAACATAATTAAAATGTGATGTATACATTGCTTATTAACTTATTATTTATTGATACATAATGGCTTGTATATGAACTTTATAATTTTGTTGATCATGTCTTAAAAGGCTGTTTAAATATTGTCTCCTCAAATCAACGATGATACTAAAATAATCATAATTTTTATTATTAATTAATTAAAAACTGCTGCCAAAAATAAGTTGTCAAATAAATAACTGAAGATTGAGGAGAAACTGATTATTAGCCGCTTCTTCCATACAAAAAACAAAAAAAAACAAGGAACAATCTGAATATTGATAATGATTCAAAGAAGTAAGAACAGTTGCCTGATGAACTGGTCCAAGTGAGTTTGGGGCAGAATGCTCAAAATCTCAAAAATACCGATAATGATATTTTACTATAGCAGTTTTATAAGAAAAGTTCATTCAACAGTAAAAAAAAAACGACAAAAAAAACTTTGGTCTATGAAGAGTAGGTAGTTCTGATAAGACTTGAAAACATTTTTGCCCATATTCAACTCATAATAACCAATTTTAGTTTTCTAATTTAAGTGTATATGAGCCAATTGATGTTTGATACCTTACACAAAAATATCTTCAGATACTTAAAAAATACAATTAATTCAATAAATTTGAACTTTCTTTTTGGCTACAAAGCTTGAAGATAGGTAATTTCAAACTTACAACACCCTAAGCTGTTATGGGTACAACCTAATCAAGTAAATGTTTGGTAAAGTTTTTGGAGACCCACCTGAAATAAATTTATGGGTCACAAGCTGAAAACATCTGGAACTGTGAACTAACTCTTAAACTGTGGAACTAACTCTTAAACTGTTAAAATAGTTGACAATAATTAAGTAAGATAATAGTAATGTAGTAAATAACTTGAATCATTTTAGTTATGTCTTAAGAAAGAAAATTACATATTCAATAATAATGCATTATTTTTTTTTTTAAACAGAAGCGGTGCAATAGCTCCTGGAATAGTATTGGCTGGTATTGCTACAGGACTTCAGCCTGAAAATATAAACGTCAAAAACTTCTTCAATAACATCTCTCCACGTCTGAGACAATCTCAAAGACAGTTTTCATTTGGCAGAGCACAATCTGGATCCCGAGTAAATATTCCGAATCAGGGAGGCTATGGTGAAAATGGGGGAGCTGGAGGCTATGGTGGAGGAAGAAGTTATGGTGGTAAAGGATATGCAGGTTCAGGAGGTTATGGAGGCTCTGGAGGTTCGGGAGGATATGGAGGTGCAGGAGGATATGGAGGTTCGGGAGGATTTGGAGGTTACGGAAGCTCTACAGTAGATAACCGATATGTAGCTACATTAGCTGGTAAGTTAAGTGAACAGATAAGGAAATATAAAATCACAAATATATCATTTTTAATTTATTGCTTCTTTTTTGGTGTACTAACTAACCAAATCGTCTGAGTATCCTCCAACAATCGACTTTATCTGCAGCAAAAATCCTCCATTACTTCTTTCTCATTATAATTTTGAACCTGATCAATACTATTCTGCAGATTCCTATTCTTTAGAGTTAAGCAAAATTTAATCAAGATTAAATATTTGACAACTAATTTCCTGGAATCAATCATTTAATTTAATCATGATTAAATATTTTAGTTCATTTGTTAGTCAACTCATGCTTTAATTAACTGAAAATTAAAAAAAAAAAATGAAAGATTAATCATTAATTATATCAAATGATTGATTTCAGGAAATTAGTTATCAAATATAAAATCATGATTAAATTTTGCCTAACTCTGCTATTGTTAACGTCAACATTCTAGTTATATAATCTCTTCCAACAGGCTTTATTTTGAAACTTTATCTCCTTAATAAATAGATAATTAAGTACATCCTCAACCTGAAGTCCATTAAAGATCAACAAAACATAGGAAGGACTTCATCTTTCAAATAAAGCACATTTCTACTTCTTTCCTGTTCAGTTGTTGACCACAGAGTCAGGAAAAACTTAATCATGATTAAATATTTGACAACTTATTTCCTGGATTCAATCATGATGAGTTTATTTAGTTATTAGTTGTCAAATGATTATTCATTAAATTTTGCCCAACTCTGGCTGACTAGTATTTTGAAAACTTGAGGTATTTGTTTTTACATCTCAATTTTAAAATAATAATAATATATATTTATACAATATTATATATATATATATATATATATATATATATATATATATATATATATATATATATATATATATATATACAATTTTTTTTTTAATATATCAATCACATTATTAATCAGGTATCTTCACAAATGCAAGATGGTTTTTTTTTTTTTTTTTTTTTTTTTTTTTTTTTTTTTTTTTTTTTTTTTTTTTTTTTTTTTTTTTTTCCATTTGTAAATTTCACTAAATAGAAAAAAAGCGATAATCAGAAATCTTCCCTAAACTGTAGTTTATGAATATTTTGTTGATTAAAAGGAGCTTTAAATTTATGAATACCCTTTTGACTGAAAACATTTTTTATAAATTCTCCGATTATGTTCCACAAGGGTTGATAAGGTGACCTAGATTGTATCAATTATCCATTTTTTTTTTTTTTTTAACAAGCAAAGTGGTATCTTGGCTAATATACTTTATTTCTACAGAAAATTTCCTAATACAGCGTTAGTCCCAATTATATTTTATTAGGAAGGAGACAATTTATTATCTTAACACTGATATAAAGGTTCCAAGAACCAAAGGTTTAGTTAGGAAATACACCACAAAGTGAAGTTTATTAATAATTAGAAATGTGAAATAAATGCATTTGCATATTTATCCTAGCCAACTAAAACATCATTTAGAACCAATTTGAATTATTATTATACATACATATTTTGAACTGCAATTGCATATTTATCTGTATATCAGGATTTGACATTTGAAAATTTTATGTTTCTGAGCAAACAAAAAATAAAATATAAATGAAAACTGAAAAATAGCTATGGGAACTCCTACTATTCTTTAGTTCCACCGAATGAATGAGTTCGTGTTTGTCCAGGCACGAAGGTAAGAAGTAAAAATTTGAAAAAAAAATTTATTACACCAACACTGGATCAGAAAAGTCTGGTTTCTTTAGCGATTTATGCTTGTACTTCAGTTCGAACTGACATAACCTTCCATAAATTCAGCCATATTAAGTTTTATAAGTGTTTTCTTTCTTTTAATGTTTGCCTTGTCTTTTTGTTTTTTTAATAGTATTCTTCCAATTGTTTCCCTTTTCAATGTAATTAGTCACTTAAACTTGAGTTTGTACTTATGTATAAGTATGTATAGCATTTTAAAAAAATAATAATTGCATATTTTACCCAGCATATTTGCATGTATAAGTGTATATTTTTCAATTTTTATTGCATATTATTCACTTTTCCACTGATAATATCTTCTAATGCGCTCGACAGGTGAGCTTGCTGAGGTAGCTCTCTTGCTTGGTCCTCAACAACAGATTAAAATAGGCTTGGCAGGTGGATGGAACGACACAGCAATACCCAAATATTATTTCATAAATGAATATATCAAATATGCATTTAGCGATCCGAAGATCAGAGGAAGTATTGATGGTAAATTAATCAAAAATTTTCATATTTAACAATCCAAAAATGACACTTTCTAATTAACGAATTACTAAACAGGTCTGCTGTTAGCGAAGGATATAAAGAATTTCTATGATGCAACAAGTGGACTGAAGTTATCACAGGTTTTGGGGATGTACTATTCGGAAAAAGGATTATTCGGCGGAGGTGTTAAAGCATGCAGGAGGAGGAAATATCTGGATAAAATAGATCCCGACCACAATTTAAATGATCAAGTAAAATATCACATTGTTATTTGTAACATATTAATGAAGGGTCGGGTGGAAAAACTACGGTAGTCCACTTTCTGTTGATTATAAAAAAGTAAAGCCCTCTGAGTATAGGAAGTGTACTTTATTTTTTTTGGTATGTCATATTTGATTGATTAAGTATGCTGTGTTTTTTTGCAACCCGTTTAAAATGGGCAGCACCACTTAATAAAGTGTTTCTCTCCCTATACTACTATCAGGAAAAAATAGGATAGTCCATATAAAATTGATAATTTAAAATCAATGAAAAAAACAGTAAAAGGGAAAAACAGCTGAGGTCCTGAGCATCCAATCCAAAGCCACTGAAGGATACTAATTTTTGCTAGGATCTAACGATTTCTGACAGCCGAAGGATATCCTTGGCCACTCCTTCCAGACAATTTAATTTTAGTAATTTTGAAAAATTATTATATATTTTCATTTTTTTCGACACTCTCCCTTCCCATTTAATCGTTTCCACAGGATACTACAAGTTATTATTTCAAAATCTGCCAGAATCTGATGATTTTTGATGGCCGAAAAATATTCCGCCATTGATGTCCTTTTGAAAATTGATTAAATATCTTTTTAATTTAAAAATACACCCTTTCTTCCTGTTCAATTCTTTGGATTTTGGCAGTTTTAGTCAGTGCCTAAAATATTTGTCGGGAGGTTGGAGATAGTATTTCAACCCTATCTACCTTACATTTCGAAAGTTCTCACTAAATTGGTTCAATACAGAACTGTTTTATGTTCAGAGATGGCCCCTGCATTATGCCCAAAAGTCACTAAAGGATACTATCCATATTCCCACTTAATGGCTACGTTGGACAATCGAGGATTTTCTTCACGACCCTTCAATTTACTGGTCACAAAAAAATAATCACTGGGCTAGTGTTTTTTCCCTCAAACCATAAGCAGTTTGGTGATGCCTCAATATTTCTGGGCATTAAGAATTATTTTGAGGTTATGAAATTTTGAGAAGAGACACAATTATCTGGATAAAGAGAATGTTTTATGAGAAAATAATTTTTTACATTTTGAAAATGGATCACGAGTTAAACTTTAAATACAATTTTTCCATTAAAAAAAAAAAAATCTCTTAACCTTTATGTCTATGATTTTTAGTTATTTAAACAAATGGGACAAAAACATTTAGCGAATTTGTAATGATGCCTTCACATAGTTTTCTTTTCTGCTCAAAGCCTTATACCAAATATGCTGACAGTATAATATCTCGGTATTAATGCAATATTATAAATGACTATTAATACTGCTGATCAGAGGCAAATTTTGACAAAAGATGTAAATATATTAATATCAATAATATATATACTAACTTTGTAATCATAAGTTAAAAATGTGCATTTTTTTTTTTTTTTTTTAACAAGTAGTTAGCAGTTCATTTACCTACCACCAACAGCTACTTAAAAAAAAAAGAAGTAGTTATACATTTTTAACTTCTTACTACAAACGTAGTTGCAACTCTCAACTACAATAAAGTAGTTATAATCAGTACTTGGTAGTTAAAAACACTCAAAATATAATGACAGACTACAATTAGCATATTAGGACTTGGTGAAAATAAATTTCTTAACCTTGTTGTTGATTTAATTTTATTTGTTATACCAGCCCATTGATGCATTCAGTAGCAGATTTGTAACATTTTTGTTTTGGTGCTCTCAGAAGGTTTGTCATGACCAAATTCCTAAATTTTCATGAAATGAAAGGTTTTGTATACATTTGAAGAATTATTTTTTAATAGGTAAAGAACTATTAATTGTTTCGTTCACCTGTCATATATCCTACTATCAGCTTTCTGAGAGTGGTGTTTTGTTACAGCTTTTAATTTTAATTAAATTATAGTGAATGTTTTCAAATAGTGATTTAGATGGCAAAATGCAATCAGGCATCAAAGGGTTAACAACATACATATGTAGAAAATGTATATTATTTTTTCTAATATTATTTCTTTTGGTTTTATTTTTCTAGGCATATTCCTTTGCTATAGTTTTACAACAAAATTTACCCCAATCTGTGGTAATCAATGAGGAAGGTATTGTAAATTACATATCCTATGCTGCAGATAATCTTAGGAGCTATGTTTGTAAGTTCATAGATATATTTGTTCACTTAGTTCAAAGGTTTTAAGAATAAAAATTGGCTCTTTTTTATATATTTATTGATAAAAAGACCAGTGCAGATGTAATGTATAAAACAGAAATAGTATCACAGATGCTGTAGAATAAAAAACTTATTGAAATTCAAAGTACAGTTGACAATAAATGTATATTACTTTAAAAAATAATGAATTACACTAGTCCAAGCATGAGCCACTGTTAGGGATAACTTTATGTTTTAATGATTGAAAAAACATGACATGACTGTAATAACTGAATGGACTCTAAGATAGATGTTTAAAAACATGCCTGATTCTTGACCTGAGTGTATTTTTGGGGGGCATTGATGTCAATACTTTGCTCCGACCACTTGATTCATATTATGAATCAAGTGGTCAGAGCAAAGTACTCACATCAATGCCCCCAAAAATACACTCAGGTTAAGAATCAGGTATGTCTTAAGATTTTAGAGATTGCAATAAATTATTGTTTTTAATGTAATATAATTTGAACTATTTATTTATTCAGACATCTGTAAATATCCTGTTGTATCATTTTGACTGGAGGCCACAGTAGTTCTATCCATAAACTATAAACTTATTTGACTGTCAAGCAAAGCCAAAATTTGATTTAAAATAATTATTCATTAGAGTTAATGATTTCTGGCAGTCATCATTCAAATCCTTAACTTGTTATACAGTAAAACATCTTCAAAATTTCTTAGATCATTGAATGAATATAAAGGATAAACTCCCTATAATGGTTTATTAACTTTCATCTTAAATTTTCAGCTTCAATGCCGGAGAACTGCATGACTACAACAAATAGTTCATATATACCTTCACCAGCTGTAGATTTGCACATTGTAATTGATTCTAAATATGACTACAATGAATTATCAAAGATTTTGGTGTGAGTAATCTATTTTTTTTTGTAGGTTAAATTACATAAAATTATCAGAAACTTCATTTTTATGCAGTAAAAATTCCAAAAATATGGTACAAAATATTGTTATTGTTATAAAAAATGTTAAGATATGCAATAATTTTTTATGCAATAGTATAAAAAAATATGGAATATACATATGCATTTGTACCTAAGGGGTGAAGTATGGTTTCACGATTTTGAAATTTAAAGGTAGAGTTATTTTTATAATTTTACAAATTATTAAAGGAACATTGAATGTGGAACAATATCACACATTTTAAGATCTAGATATACAATTTTCCATAAATTATATTATAAACAATTAGATATTTTCCTATCACAAAATACACGAATAAGTAATAACTGTTTGTATTTATAATTAATATAATTTATAACACTCAATTTTAATTCTAGATACCTTGCCGATAATGTGGAAGTTAACAAATATTCAAGCAACTTTAGTTTGATTAATGGTGATGGTAAAGTTTTAGTGGATTCAGTTCAAAGTCCTCTTGATGTTTACAGCAATTTCACTAATAGCAACTATAGTTCAGGTAAATAAAATAAATAAATATGTTTAATAATCAAATTCTCTTTTATTAAGCTTGTATCTGTAACTGGTCATTGCATATGTTTTTCGTCAACTATATAACATGATATACTTTAGAATTATTTTTTTTTTAATTTTTGGTTTTAATCAATGGTACTTGTTATTCCTAGAGATATATACAACAATTTTTAGTATCCATCTTCATTGTCCACCACTACGATGATGGAAGGTTAGTGTATACAAAAAAAAATTAAATAATCATACTTAGAATAAATTAAATAAAAGGACTTAAGTGGTATGTTAATTGAATTAAAACTAGAGATGCGCAGACAACACCGAAAGCAGATTAATTGGCTGCTTCTTTAGTTGGCAATTAGTCAGTAAAAGCACCACTAGTCAGCCATTTTTATTTCAATGCTTAAAAATAGGTGAATTGAAATGATGGTCATTATTAATTACAATTTTTATTTTAGACTCATATTTTTAGTTTGTTATTAGACGTAGAAATTTTTTTGTTTTTTTGTAATCAACTATTGAATCTTACAAAAGATTGTGATATTAACAAAAAAAATAAATTTGATAACTTCTACAATATTGAATAAGGAACTACTACTTTTTTAAACCACAGTTTGATTTTGTATCATAATTTTAAAAAAACAAAAAATTCTTCATAGAAACTTAATATAAAGGTAGGAATATGAAAAGGAAATTGATATTTTAGAAATTTACTTACATGTTCATTTACAATTACATGTAAGATATTTTTGTGTTACATACATTACAGCCATGAAAGAAAGTTCATAAACAACAAATCTCTTCGGCATGAATGAATTCCAAATTTCACAGTTAACTATCTAAAGTAAATTGCTGATTTTTGCTTTATTTTTCTATAAAAACGTTCTGTTTAAAATCCTTTAGCTATAAGTATAGACGCTATAAAGATTTAAAGGAAGCATCTTAAACATTGCCGTTATTACTGGAATTTCAAAGGTAGCTGACTAGTCGGCCTATTTGCCAGCTGACTAGTCAGCTAAAGTCATAGTCAACCCTTTTCTACTCAAAATATCTATAATTTTGCATGTTACATATATTTAATTTTAAGTCCCATGTTTAATAATCTACTAAATTTATTCTTTATCTCCAATTTCCATATGCATTGCGTTACTATTCCAGGAAAATCTGTATCAGTATAAAAATTGTTTTTCATTTCATTTAAAATTTCCTGTTCCAGTGCAAGTAAAAGGTTTTGACATGGAGAAATTAGTAACCTCATCATTGATCGTCAGGTTTAAGAACAGGTTGGTGAATGACAAACAGTCAGGATCTGGTGGAGGAAATGCTAGGGTAGTATTGTTTGTCGTGAGCAGTTCAACAACTGTCAACAACCAAGATTACATCGTTAAGAAAATTACTTATTTCCGAGAAATTATTCCAGGTAATAACATGTTTATTTTTATTTTTACTTAATATACATTATTATTCATAATTCTTATAATTTGCAAAAATAGAGATGAACCGATGGCGACTAGTCGGGCATTTTATTCAATTAAATTTCTATTCTTAAAAATAGGTTGATTGAAATGAAAACATGGCCTTCATTTATTACAATTTTTATTTCAGATTCATTTTTACAATTTTTATTTATTCCATGTATAGAACATTGCCCATGTCACCCAAATTCCAACGGAAGCAATGATTGGCCCTTTAGAATACATAGTAATTGATTCCTCTATTCTTATTATAGATGTTAAGTTTCTCTTCTTGGTGAATGGAGCAAAAGACAAATTTTCCCGTTTCACTGAAGAACCAAATAGTGATGTTTTTACCATAAGTGCATTCACAGACATTTCAGTAATAATGGATCCATTAATTAGACGGATTTCTTCAAGTAAGTACTTTGGAATGTTTTACCAAATAATTAAAAAAAAAATGGATGAAAAATCTTGTTAATTATTTTTTTCTATTACTTTTAGTTCCTAAGAGAATAATAAATCCTCAATGTGGAATTTCTTTTGCACCGTCGTGGTACAACACAGCAACCATCAACGGCTATTTAGAGAATCCTGAAATCCATTATTATAGAGTGCATCCGTATTATTTCTTCAAAACAGCAAATGCACGCATAACGGTTAGTATTTAAAATGTCTTAATGGTATTAATATTATTATTATTTATTGGCGCTTTGTCTCAAGTTGAGACTTGGCCTGCTTCAACATTGATCGCCGGTTTTCCCGATCAAGTGCTGCTGCCTTCCAATTTTGGGTACCAAGAAAATAGAAAAAAGTAGCTACAGAATCTTCTTATCTAAGCTTTGGAAGACCAACTCTTCTAGTTCCATACACGCTCACTTAACACCTCCTTTGGAATTTTTTCAGGGTTCATCCTTATTACGTGACCGGCCCATCGTAATATGGCTAGTTTAATAACATGCACAATATCTAAATCTTTGTAAAGGTTCTTTAGCTCGTTATTTGTCCTTCCTAGCCAGGTTTGATTAATGCATACTGGTACGAATATTCTTTGGAGAATTTTCCTCTCAAACCTCAGCAGCAACAATTCGATTGCTTTAGTCATTGTCCACATTTCTGAGCCATAGATAAGACTGGGCGGATCAGTGTCTTATAAATTCTAAGCTTTGCAACCCTGGACAGAGCTCTACTTCGGAAGTATTTTGCAGTGAGAAATAGCATCGGTTTGCTGAGAATATGCGTCTGTTTATTTCTTCTTCGATCCTATTTTGGGAATTGACTTGGGCCCCAAGGTATACAAATTCTCGTACCTTCTGGAATTTGTGAGTACCTATTTCGACATTTCCTTCTTGCTCCTGTTGTTGGATGTAGCTATATCTCTTCATGTTCATACCCATAAGGTCTAAATCATCGCCATAACCAAGAAGCTGAACAGATCTATTCAACAAGGTCCCTGTATTTCTCACAGCCTTTTCTAAGGCTATATTAAAAACAAGGCAAGGCAGGCCATCACTCTGTCTGACACCAGTCTTTGTAGTGAACCCTCTAGACAAATCTCCACCAATTTTAACATAAGAGATATTGTTTTCCATGGTCATTTTCATTAGTCGAACAAGTTTATGTTAATGGTAGCACCTACTACACCGTTTATTAATGGTAGTAATATAGAGTTTAATCATCTGTATTACCCCGTTTATTATACATCAATAATTTTTATTTGAAAAACCTTCAAACTGTTTAAGTAAATCTGATAAATTATTTAAAATATTGATTCAAAATTGAAAGGGTTGTATGAAAGACAAACAACAAAAATATAAGAATAATACCAAGATTTTCGACAGTTTTAGAGATGTTTCAGACTTTTCTTTTTTACTAGAGAGTTTTGAAGTTTCTGATTTTTTTAAAAGTATGTAACACCAAACTGAATCTTTTTCACATCTAATTTCATACTTGAAATGAAATATTTTATATTCTTTCCATATTTTTATACTCTATCTACTAGATGCTAGTTAAATTTTTTTGAAAAAACAACCAATATATTTTGTGAAAAAAAAAAAATTAATTTTTTATACTCAGGTTCTAGCTTCAAACTCATAGAATATACAGGTTTTAAATATCCAGGAGGCCAATTATAATATGAAGTTAATAATAAAAAAAAAAAATTAAGAGATTTAAACTCACCTCGATGAATGTTTATTAACCTTCACAGTACTGGTCACTATAAACGTTTGTTTCGTATAATTTTGTTTCGAAAATTCCTCAGAAAAATAGCGACGTAGTAGTCCTCAGAAAACAATCAAGGCACCATATTTCCGCCGCTCGGCCTTAAAAGGATTAATGGTAGTAGTAGAAACTTTCTTAAAAGAACCCAAAATGAAAACCTATAAATCCACATTACCGACAATATTAAGTTATTCTTCCAAACCCTGGTCAGAATTACAAAACAGAAGTAGAATAAGAGCTTTAATGGTAATACCCAATCTATCAAAGCTTGTTTTGTTTAATAATAAAACTGGCTGACGTGGTTTGGGAATGCTTTGAGGTTGCAAATACTTAAGTTCACAAGTTAAGATAGGCTAGGGGAAGACCTTTATACTCCTAGGATAAATATTAAAGAAACACTTTAATCCGTGTTTCAATTCAGTAGGTAGGTATAGATTTTATTTAAAAAATATTAAAAAAAACAAAACAATATTTTCAATTTTATATTTTCTGCAATTTTAATAGTTTTGGATAATAAAAAAATTAAACCTCATTAATTCCATAATTATTGCCTGACAATGTATTCATCAGAAGTAAAATGAAAATTATGAGTATTTGAAAGATGATTTCTAAAATTTTTTTTTAGAGGAATCAGTAATAAAACAATACACTACATGAAGCGCTGTTATATTCCTTCATTGTCTATACCAATATTTTGGCAAAAATTGTGTAGGTCCTAAGGAACTCCCTCTGATATCCTGAAAATGACCAACAAGGTTTTGGCTGAAGTGATGTAGATAACAAGGGAATGTAAAAAAACCTACATTTTTCTATTTAATACCTATTTATTCATCTGCAGTTATAAAGAAATAGAATAATTTAAGTTACAGTTCTACTCTACGCCTTACGGCACAAAGGGGATAGGAAAAGAAAGTTAAAGTTCAAAAAGATTTTCATAACTAAATGAACTAAATAACAATAACTAAATGTTTTAGATAAAAAATGAAGACCTCACTAGGACTGTATCGGTGTGCACTTCTAGACTGAATTCGATGCCTATTTCCAATCATACAAGAGGAATAAGTGATGTACAATGTGTCACATTGAAAGGATCAGATGCCCATGACTTTTATATAAATTCAGACTTTTGTTCATCCTCGTATGCAGTCGATTGTAAACCTGTGTACTTTTCGATCGGAACGAACGATTATCCTCAGACGACTCAATCACCGTCTCCTACTTGTACAGGTAATAATTTAAAACAATATTCCTTATGATTTTATCTTATGTTTAACAACTTATTCAACTCACATACAAATTTTATGTATCTATTGTTTTTAAAAAGCACTAAGTAAATTAAAACATCTACAAAACAGAATGATTTGCCACTCATTTCATTGTTTTTATACTATTTAAAATTTCCATTAAGCCAAAAAAGAGATTTTCAAAGAGATTTTTATTTTATGTAGTTTCCTATTTTAATAATACCCTTTTCCCCCCAAACTATTGAAACAGTTACAGTAAGCAGTGTTTGTTACTGAATCTTGAATAAGTAATGCAGAGTACAATAATTTTTTTAATTAATAATATGAGTGTCACAGTATAATTTTTTCCTTGAACTCTCGGAATGAAATTTAATGAGGGAAAATAACTTTGAGTTTCAATAAGATATAGCATAAGTCATGCTTATGGTAATTTAAAAAATATATATATTACAATATTTCTATACATTTAAAGTTTTGCTACATAAGTCATTTTTATTTTCAAAACTACTTAAAAGAAATAAAAATATGGGAACATTTTAAACATAAAGGGATGTCAAAATCATAAAAAGAAAGAAATTTATATTTTGTTATAATAATATATAATAATAATAACTACAGTCCTTTTAATAAGTATAAACTCAATAGATAAAGTTGAAATTTTGGCCTAAAGAGTTTTAATTATTACTGTCACGGTATAAGAAGAAAAAAAAAAAATGTCTCAAAGTTACATTGGGGTAGTCATTTTCTGGGGGTGTTTTCTTATAATTAAAACATGTATAAATACCTATTCTATTATACATGTTTGTGGAAAAACTTTTCCCCTCTTTAGGAACGTCTAAAACATTTCTATACTATATAATTTAATTTAAATAGAACTGTTATATATTGATAGAAATGGTGAATCTGAATATAGGAAAAGTTATTCCCCCAAACATTTAGAATTTAATATTTTTACATATATACACCATGATTGAGTCAGGTAGATAATTATTAATTCTGATATTTCAGCCGAGGATTGACCCTGGGGATAGAGGTATCTCCTTAGGCACACCCACCCACCCTCTATAAAGTAGGTACTCTTAGTTAAGGGAGAAACCTGGTGGTTGGAAGTGATTCTGACCTAATCACTTTCTTGCATATGTTCAAGTACCGAACTTGACTTTTCGTGAGTTGTAATCGTATTAGGGGGCGGGCATAGCCAAGAGTTATTGCACATGTAAAAAAGTGCCCTACCATAGCAAGCTATAAATCAAAGATAGTAACCCCAAAAATTTGATCATGGATCATTCAGTAAATTATTCCTTGCCTCCACTCTCCTGGGCTGGAAAACCTTGTGTTGCTGAAACGGCAAGAAAGAGGAGAAGGAAAAAAATAAGTTATAGTTTTATTTTGATGTTATAAATTTTTTTTTTTTTAAGATTTTGACATTCCTTAATGTTAAAAATGATCCTTTTTTTTTTTTTTTTTTTTTTCCTTTTTCTTTTAAGTAGCATTGAAAATAAAAATGACTTAAAGTCAAATGAACTAATCTATTTTATTTTTTCAGTATTGTACATTGAATGAAATAACAGTAGCAATTTTATTGTATTTATATTAAATATAATTGAATGGCTCCGTCGAAAAACGTTCTAAGCGACAAAATTTCCGAAGTGGCAATTTTAAAGGTTTTTGAATGTATAATAAATAGTACGTCATAGTATGATATAGTAATCTATTATGTTATTATACATGTAAGTATAACAAATTAAGGTGAAAAAAAAATCTAACTTACAAAACTAAAAATAACTTTAGATTATGATTTTCTTTCACTGATTACTCAAAATGTTGTTTGTCGCTTAGAACGTTTTTCGGTGGACCTATTCAATTATATTATATCATCAATTAAATTTTATGATTTTTTATTATAAAATATAAATGAATTAAAATATATTATTTTTTTTATTTTAGATGCTGGCTGCAAATACCCAGACATGACAAAATATTCTATCATGCACCAAGGTCTTGGTTGTTACAGTTCTTCATGTCACCTTATTGCAACACCTTTCCTAATTATGCTAATGATTATAACAAAATTTATACTATAAAACAGTACAAAAAAGAAAAAAAAAACTTTAGCAATCCCTACGAAGAAAAAAAAACCTTTCTGAATATTTAACTTAAAATAAATTTAGAAACCGAATTTGAAGGTAATGAAGATTTTTGAAAAGCAAAAATCTTAATAAAAGTACCGAAAGTGTGCCAAAAGGGATTCTTAATAAAATAAGATGAAAAAAAAAGAAGATTTAATTAGCTAATTGAAAACTATTTCTTTCTTATCTAAATAAAAAAAAAGACATTTTTTAACTAGCTTTTTAAAAAATATTTGTTAGAATTATTTATATATCATTTTTATTTAAATATTATTCTGTAAATAACAAATATAGTTGATATTGAAGATTTCCAATCCATTTATTGTAATATATGATTCAATTAAGATAAATAGTATTGTATCTTAAAAATATAAAAAATAAGTCAATTAATTTATAAGTATTTATCCTGCAAAATATCAGGTTTTCATGGTCAAAAGTATTATTTTTTTAAACTAAACACAGGGACTTGATATACTATTCAGACATATAATAACTGGGTACTTATGTCCATGAATTTAAGTTATATATTGTGTTCTATTAGTAATAAAATTATAAAAAAAACATATTATAAAAGAGGAAAAAGTAGTTTAGTTTAAGTGGTTATTTTTATTTCTTTCATCAAATGTTTGTAATTTTGTAATATATAACAAATAAACTTGTATAAATATATGAATTGTTAACACAACCCAAAGTACCAGAAATGTAAATGCTGCAAACTAGAAACAATGAACACAATTACTAATTCTACATATTACTGTGTACAATTTGAAAAGTAAGTACTGTGTTAAGTTTAGGATTGCCAACCATTTCCCAAAACAGTCTCATTTTTTTTTATAATTCGTTTAGTCAAAAAAAAAAAAATGTTACTCTATCATTAACAATATTTTCATTTTTAAAAGTAGGAAATTATACAATTTTTTTTTTAAATCTCCAACTTTATTTAAAATCAAACAAAGATAAAGTGACAAGGAGATATGGTTTTGAAAATAAATATGCAACCACAGTTGTTTTTGTCTCGTTTTATAAACTTATTATGAACATGGAAATCAACTGAAAAATTTATTGAACACTTTATGTCCTTTTTTTTAATTTCACTCATCCATTTGACGGTGTCTGCTGTGGCTTTACTCCTATTTTCATAAAATTCCAATATTCTTTTTGTTAGATGATTTGAGTACATTCTTTTGATTTGTCCATAAAAACTCAGTCAGCCTTTGCGAATGGCACTGTGAATATCTGAATGTTGTTTAATTTCCTTTAAGATTGATGAATTAATTGCCACTTCTATTGAGATTATTTAATTAGAAAACTAGTTTCGAACTAGTTGCTAAACATTCATCTTCAGTTCTAAAGCATACACAATTTTTTCATCACATCAGTACTATGTTACATATATTATATATACTAAAGTTTTTAAAAAGGTAAGACAAGAAATCAAACATGGGCACTCACCTTCGAGGTAACTAAAACAGAAATGGACTTCTCACTGAATTCGTGAGAAGTAAAAGGTTTCCCTTATGACTCATTCGATTTTTCCGTTCCTATGGGAAACAAATTTAAAATGGGGCTATTGGATATGTTAATCTGATCATTTAAACAATAATCTGGATCGGTTTTAAACGATTATATTATTTCTAGTGATTCAAAAGTATTTAATTTTAGGCTATTTTCTACTTGATGTAATATTTTTACTCCCGAGTCTTTATTAGATTTGTGGTTATTTTCATTTTGATGGATAGCGAAATTAGAGTTTTGGGTCTTGTTAGTGTATGCTCTTATATGTTCTTTTACTCTTTGATTTACCGATCGTCTAGTTTTTCCCGTGTATTTTGCTTCACAGTCATTACATTTTAATTCGTATACGCTGCTTTTTTGGAAAGGGTCTATTTTGTCTTTCGGTGATGGGAAGTATGATGACAATGGTTAATTTCCTGTATGCTTCTGAGCCTATATTGTCCATCTGAGAATTTTCTGTATGATTTTGCATTCTTTTTTCCTCATCTTCATGTTGTCAGTAAATGTTTTCCTATTCATTATAAATGCTTCTGAACCGTAGAGAAATTCCGGTTCAGAAATGGAGTTATTTTGTGATTTTGGAAATGCTTCTTTTGTTGTAAATGTTTTGTGTGAGACGATAAGCTGTGTCTAGTTTCTGGCACCCATTTTCATTAGCCTTTGTTTCGATTCCATTTTCTGTATAATTTCGCACAGGTACTTAAAATGTGGTACTCTCCTAATTTTGCCAAATTTTTTTTTTCATGTATGGAAGTGCTTCTTAGTTGCAGGTAATGTATTCTTTTTTTTTTCAAATGAAATTTGAAAGCCAACTGTGTGTGATGTTTCTTGTAGAATCTCAATCTGTTTTAGAATTTTGGCACATCAAGCGTCAGGATTGCAATATCATCTGCAAAGGCCGAACAATCTATCTCTACATTTCCTCTTCCTTTTTAATAGTTAATCTATTAAATAATCATAAATTTATTTTGTTCAATAAGCTTCAAAATTAAACTATTCCTTAATAAAAAATTGAGGTTTAATAACTTAGCACCCAAATATTTAAATATACTAATATATAAATCAATCACAATATGGATGAGTTACATAGTGGCAACACACATGAAAGTAATTTAAAATGAACACTTTAATAATCGGATAAATAAAGTAAATATAAATAATTTTTAATTACTCTATACCTACAAAAATAAACAATAATAGTAAATTTTGCAACCATGATAACAATAGTAATTATAATAAGTAACCTTATATATTGTTTTTGCAGAAATGATTTTATGATATAGACGTAACTATTTGTTGAAACATTTTTATGACTGAAATAACTTTTAAGATAATGCAGAATATAATGTTTACTCTGTATGTATTATACAGATATGAGAAATAATTGTTGATGACGTCATGATGTAGTTTTTTATTTATTACATATTATCTATGTTCTTAGGGCTTGAAAATATGACAAAGCAATGAAATTTCGCCTGTTTGAATACTAATATTTTTGATTAATAAAACGTGTTTTTAGGAGATATCATTGTTACAATTATATATCATATTAATGTTACTAGGAAATATCATATTATTAATTTATATTAAAAAATATCCATAGCATTTACATTTGTCTCTAATAATGCTATTTTATTATTATTACCATTAATTTACAGCAATTTATTGAAATTTACCACTATATACAATATAAAATAAAATACATGAAACAGATGTGATGATAATGCTAAAAATGACATGTCAATTAATTGTAAAGCAACTACTCATTGGTAGTTAGTTTAAAAGTTTTATATAATAAAGTACTACATTAGGTCCCGAGACCATCTTCTTTTCAGGTGTCTTGGAGCGTTATCTGAAATATAATGTGAAGCAAGTTGTGATACTAATAAATTTGGATGGTTATGGAGTTAGCAATGAAAGGATAGGTATCTGGTTTGAGCTAAATCAAAAACATATGATACATTAAGATCTTTGTGGATAAGTTTGTTTGAGACAAAGTAAGGAGCATTGAGGATTTTGGATTGTAAGGATTGGATACGAGGCAAATTGGATGGCTTAGTGGAATTAATGCTATTTAAATTTATTTATAGTAATATAGTTTATTGTTTCTTTCAAAATAATTATTTTAATAGATTTTTTTGTCTTTTAAAACATCCATTTTAATATTACCAAAATTTTAAACTAAAGATTTAATATATAAAATTATTTAATAGTAGTCTATTCAAGAACAAATAAAAATACTTATTTTCATTTTGATAATAAGCTAAGTAAGACACTATTAGTTTTTATGAGTCTAAATTATATACAATAAATTCTTATAACCGATTTCTGAAATAATAGAGAAACTATTAGTTAATTATATATTTATTAATTTGTTAAATACACTTCAAAATTTGACTCTCTTTTTCAATAAGGAATTGAGGTGTATGAACTCTTCTTTGTTCAAGAATTCAAAATTATATTTTAAAACGGAAGAGAAGAAGAGTAAAGAAAAAATAAAACAAAACTAATAAATCATAGAATAAATGCCTACAACTAAAAAATTAACAGAAAATATTTTACTACTTTAAAGTAAAAAAACAAATATCCATAGCATTTTCATTTGTCACTAATATTGTTAATTAAAAGTATTATTAATTATTTAATTTATTTTTAAATAATTATTTTAATATTTTTTAGTTTTAAAACATTAAATAATTATTACTAAAATTATAAACAACCTTCAGAGAATTGAATATTTAAAATTATTTGATAGCAATCTGTTCATAGGGGAATTATGAAAAAATGAAATGCAAACCTGTATAGGCATTCCCTGATTGGTGGTGTTAAAGATAGTAATGTGTACAGCAAAGCAAACATTATCTTATCTCATCACCTTTCAGTTCTATGGCTGGAGGTAATTAATAAACATGATTATCTCATATTTCATTAAACAATTGTTTGTTGTAATAATTTTAATTAAAGGTAATTTGTTACATAATTCAAATTATTATTTTATATACACATAATCAAAGAAGGATAAGGTATCTGTATTTTTATTATTTTATAATTATATTTTTAAGGTACTGTACATCAGAAGCAGACTATCCCTAAACACTTGACAAAATGTTACGAAAATGGAGTTTTACTTTATCCCATGACGATGGATATTTTTATAGAAGTAATCAGAAAAATTGAGATGCACCCATATTTTTTAAGCGATATGAGAATATTTTCCAGTGCATTATTTCACAAGTAATTTACATAAGTAATTTAAATAAAAGTTAAAGGTTTTAGTTTTGTTTTTTTTTTAAATACTGTTTATTTTTAGATTCAGCCGGGATGGGATAGAGAAGGACAGGGACTTTGTGATCTCTGAAGAGAACACTATCCCATATACAACGACTGGGTTTCAGTCATTTAAGTTTCATCTTTTGTCTCATTACCTCCTACCGCAACCCTTCAACAATTTTCCAGAAGATGCTATAACATTAGAAGAGTGGGTATGGTCCAATTAATTATAATAATCATTAGCACAAATTTAATCCTTTTATAAGTCTTTAGCTTTATCTGATTGAATCTTTTGGATTAATCTTCTATAGTGACTAACTAGAAAATGTATTTGATAGACTAAAATTGCAATCAAATGTATGTTTAAGTAATATGATTCATAGGTTCCAAGAATATTATAAGTAATCATTTGCAATGTCAGAACTTTCAGTGAAAAAAATGAGTAATAATTTATAAACACATCAATGCATTACATATTAAAGAAAAAAATTACCTTCGTTATTGATAATGAAATTAAGGCAACAAATAAAAAAAAAAGTTTATTTTAGGGATTTAGTCTCATCGATAATAAATTTAATAATAAACTTTAATAATAAGCTTTATAGTTGCATAAATTAGAATGAATTGACTGTTATTCTTTGCGGTTATTCAGCATTTTGGATAGACTAGGTTCTATGCTAATGTAAGTTAAGAAATCTGAAGAAATCTAAAGTATATAAAAGCTTCAAAAATCCTATAAAATTACATGGTATATATGGTTCATATATATTTACAGTAAACATAGTTCATACACATCATCTAATGAATAATTATGACCATTGAAAATATAAGATAATAGAATATAAACGGAAACAATTTACATGATTATGAAAGCAAATCCTGGTCCCTGAAAAAGGGTCTTTCACAGCATAAAGTAAAACAGGCTAAGAAAATTTAAATTTAATTATTATAAAATCCTTTCAATACTAATATTGTTGACAAAACATTGGATTGCACTCTTATTTAATTACAACAGGGACCTGAAGGTCCTGCCATTTCAATCATAAAATTAATAGGATTTCCATCTAACATGCTTAAAAAAACACCAAAATAAAAAAATAAAAACAAAAAAATCCATGTATAGAAAAGAATCTTGACTCAGATATGTGAGAAACAAAAAATAAGAGAAAGAGCAGATGATAAATAAAGACAATCCTATGTTGTTTTACAAATTAGAAGTGATAAGCACTTGACTGAAGATTACATATAATAATAATCTTAATAAAAAGTAATGAGTTTAAGTTAATAATAATATAGTAAAATATCACCTCGTATTTCATTTTATAATTTATTTTGATTTAATTTCATAGGTTTCAAAGACATCATCCAGTTATTATGTATTTATTTTGTTGGCAGTGTACACTCCATTTCATGTTATCCAGCAGTGCAGACGTTTGGGAGAGAGGGGATGAAAACTTAATTTGTTCCCAAAGCTTCAAGAATCAGAAGTAAGATTAATATAGAACTGAGGGGGTCACCTGTGGTGTAGTGGTTAGCATAGCAACCTACTAAACCCAAGATCGCGGGTTCGCAGCTCGGCAGATGACCTTAGGATTTTTTAAAGGGAGTAAAAAATCCTTAGCTATACCGTCCTTCGGAAGGGACGTAAAATGGGGGTCCCAAGCCTGTGCGATGTGAGGTACTCGTTAAAGATCCCTATCCTAATTATACCTGGATAGGCAAAATTTAGGACTCCCACCGTAGCATCGCCCGATTAGCCATAGCGGTGATGTTAAACGAAATAAACAAAATATAGAACTGTCATTTCTAAATCTTTTCTGAGTAGTATGTAATCTTTTAAAATATGAGTACAAATTAACTTTAGTATAGATAACTCATAGTGCTGTTTAAAATTATATAAGATAGGATAAACAGTATTGGCAGTAGACATTGCCCCACCTATGAAAACTTGGATAGTTAAATTGTTATAACAAATCAGTTTCTAACTTTAGTAAACTTATATGCCAGTATATAGAGGCAGTTTATGAAAATTCAGCTTCTCTGTTAACATGCAGACCACTCCTTCTGACATGGTATTTCTTCATTTAGAAAGTTAAAGATCATTAAGGCGGTAGTTACAAATTTTAATGCTTATTGGGAATTAGTCATGGTTATAAAAACTAAATGATTGTATTAAATACTGAATTGAATTTCATACATTTTCAATTGCCCACTATTAGTGTAAATTTGATATTTAAGAAAAAATACAAGATCTATAATTAACCTATTAATGGCTATGAAACAATGAGAAATAGATTGAGCATAAACTTGCTACATAATTAACTTTATAGGTACAAGGGGATTAATTTGATCAGATAAAATAATAAAAATTTCCTTAAATGTGACCAGTATTAGTACATTTACCTCATGACTCTTAAAGATTTAATATATATATTGCTTGCAACTCGAACTGGTTGGAACCAAGATAGGCTTGGGTAACCGAATCTTCGGTAAATTGAGACCCCATTAAAGTAAGGAAAACATATAAGAAAAAAAACTAGGACAATTTACATTATATATATATATATATATATATATATATATATATATATATATATATATATATATATATATATATATATAATAACCTAATAAAAATAAAATATCAAATTTGCATTTGATTTAGAACAGGTTCAAACACTATTAAAATTGTTTTTCTCAATTTATAAAACATTTTAATTGATTGCTATTTATTTCCAAGTGCTTCTGCATTAATACACAAAAGAAGAAAAAGTTCTTGTCCGATCGAAAAAGGTGTTGTGAGAACAAAAGGGTTCGGAACGGTGAGTCTAAATCATGTGATTTCTGGAATAGCAGCAGCTTTACAACCATTACAGGTCCAACTAGAACAAATGTTAGAACAAAATAAAAATTACAACGGATATGAAGATGGTATATATGTTGATAATAAATGGGTTTCAACATTTACAGGTAAACAATTTTAATCTACTTTAATTTATGATTTACAATAATATAATTTTAATTATTAAGAAATGGAATCTATGTAATTCTTCTTTATTGAGGGTAAATAAGAAAATGAATAATAATATCCTTTCCTTGATAATAAATTTTAAGTAGCTTTGTAATAAAATCTTTAGTTGTATGTTGTTTTAAAAAACCATAATTTGAGCATTATAAACTGTATTATCAATCTACTAATAATAAGTCGATAAGTGGATAACTTTCACAAGTATTTTGTATAATAGCCTTAAGAAATTCATTATTTTGCTATGTAATGCAGTTCATTTTCGATAGTAATATTTATTAATAATGTTTTGAATGAATTTCTCAAAAGAACAAGTTACAGGATTTGTTGTTGGATTTGCTGTTTCATCATTTTAAAACCAACAGAAAGTGAATAAAAGAAGAAGAAAAAAAAAATTTGAAGTTGAATATTTAATATTTAATTTCTTTCCCTCGATTTCCATAAATGACGTCCAAAACCAAGCAGTCAATAACACTGGACATGAAAGCAAAGATATAACAATGGGCTGGACATCTGCAAGATGCCACCCAACAAGTCTTCTCTTCCAAACAATGAATGCTGCAGTGGTAGGAAATAGGCCAAGAGGGAGGCCGATACTAAGATGAGTGGACACAATAAAAAAGGACGCAGCCAACAGTATGTTATTAAGTGGAAAATTATAGGTGAGGACATGCAGGAGCGGAAGTGGCTATACAGTGGAAAAAAAAATGGCCAATTCATGTCATTCCTAAAAGAAACGAAATGCTAGAGTAGATAAGCACATAGTAACTACTGCCTATGAATGTAGAGGCAAAATACATAAATTTAAGTAAATAATATATTAAGTTATAAAGGTAACTTTTGTTTTATTTTTATTTTTATAATAAATAACTACATTTTTAGGAGACTTAGCTGAAGTACTAATTATACAGAAACCTATTATAAAAAGAGACTACTTTTTTGGACCAGGAGGAAATTGGAATGATAAAAGGTTGCCAATTAATTATTATTTCAATGCAGACAGTGAAGCCATTGAAAGGGAGTTATGGCAGTTTACTGATGCAGAGATAATAGGAGCGATAGATGGTAGTATATCTAATAAACTATTGAATTAAAACTATTTGAAAATTAATATATTAAGCATTAATACTATTTGCATTGATTTTTAATGTACCAGGGATGAGATTAGCTCATGAAGCAATGTCATGGTCTGAATCCGGGCGGATTTTGCGTCTATCACAGCTACTTGAATCCTATTATACTAATAGATGCACAAGCCATTTACATAAGGCACATGCTAGCAAGAGGAAATTTTTTTTCAATGAAATTATGAAGATTAGTGATAAGTTTGTTGAACAAGTAAGTTACATTAAAGATATGGTAGGTAGAAAGTACCATACGTCCTTTAATATGTAAAAAAAATTGAACTTTTCCTTATTAATTCAAGAATGTTAGGTAAAAATTTTGATTTGATTAGTCACTTAGGTAAAATAGTAGAATGATTTCAGTAACTTAATCTTATAGACCATTCTAGCAATTATAGCTGAACTCCAAAAGCAGAAATGTGCAATCCATGAATACCTCATTTTTATTAATATTTGAAGTAATTGAATTAATGATTGGAGAAATAACAGTCATTATGTTAATAATATGACTTATGTTGTTTCTCCAATCAACCATCCAATTCTACTCTGAAGTGAATTCCAAGAATCCAAATAATTTTCAACAAGGTATACATAGAGTAAAATTGAAAATACATAGAGCATGGAAGGAAAACCTAATCTAACCACATTTTTGTTTAGCAAAATTGAGTAAGGAAGTATTAGCTAAGAGAATAGCTTAAATATAAATGGAGTCTAGGCCCATATACAACCATATCCTTAATTGATAAATAAAAAAAATTATTTTTTTGATGTTTTTTTAAATATTAACTTTGATTTCAATATATTCCTTGTTTCTAGGTGCAAAGTTTTTCTTATATCTTGGCTGACTATATGCCTAATTATATAATTAACAAATCGATCATCGAAACTGAAAGTGAAAGACTGGTGAGCCAGTTCAACAACTATGCCTGTAAGTGGAAATTATAATTAATTTAAAAACAGAAATAATATAAACATTAAAAAACAAATCATTATTTATCTTAGCAACTTTGTTATTAAATCAACAACAGTTCCATGAAGAAATTCATACGAAAATGAAGATAAGATTGAATGTTATTTATGACAATACCTGGTCTGAATATGAAACATTAACATTTCTAATGTAAGTAATATTATTTTATGTATGAAAATAAGGTATAATAACATTAAAGTTGCTATAATTTTATGATCAGAATAGGAAAACTTAGTGCCTTCCAGAATTAAATTTGCTTCATCATTATGAGAACTTCATTCCATCTGGGGTACTTATAAAAACACATAAATACAGAATAAGATATGTTATCGGGAAAGTCAAGCTAATTCAAAATAATTAAAATGTAATTGAAAATTGTAAGTTACATAGTACTTTTGTTCCTTTGCTTCTAGTAATTTTGTCAATCCATTCAAGTTGTAAGTCTTGTTTGGTAAGGACCAATGCTCCTTAAAAACTAAATCAAGTTTATGTTAATAGATAGTTTGTAAGTCGTTAATTTGATAGGTATATTTTTTTTATAAAAGCTAACATTATTAAAAATATTTGTGTTTTATTATTTCTTTTTCATCAACAAATCTGGAGATGAAGTGAACCCATTTTCCAGATTTACAGAAGCATTTTGCTGAAAAGTGAATTTGTTTTTTTTTTTGTTTTTCGACTCAAAATAAAAAAAAGAAAAACTCTAAAAACAATTTTAAATAACTTAAATTTGATAACTAAAAGGACTAAATTGAAGAAGACTCCAAGAAAAGCATTTTTGAGGCGAAAATCAGCCTTTAACATATAGAAACATGACTCCCCCCTCCCTCGTGTAAAGACAATGGACTCGTTCATACAGGAATTCGAAGCTGAGTTGTGTAGCTATCATTTGGTCCAAAAAATTTAAAATATCCACAAAAACGATTGTGCTGAAGTGCGAAACCTATTCAAATTAAGCCCCCGTTTACGGTATGGTATTAAGGCAATTTTAGCTATTGAAAAATATTTTTTTCTTAACCACTGCATCTTTGTTTGTAATATTTCACTTATAATACTTATACTATCTTATGTGACTGTTTCAAGCTACTTACACTTGGTTTCATTAAAATTATTTATTTAAATTATTATTTTTTTGGATAATAAAATAATAATAAATAGAATTAAATATAGTAAACCCCCAAACATTGGGTCGGATGGCAAAAGTGAATAATGCTTTTTCACATTCATTCTGGAAAATATATGAAAACTGTAGCTTATTATAGAATATTAAATTATTGAAGGGAACAAAATACATACATTTTTTTTTTAAAGTTTATCAAGTATTTTTCAAGGGATTGGAAAAAACCTTAAGTTATTGAGATTCAACTGTATAAATAATTTTATATAATAAAATTATATATATAGTTATTATTATTATTATATACATATACTAATAATACAATGGTAAATGATAAGTAGGCACCATTTCAAGAATATTGTCAAACTATTAACTGCATCCCTGATCATCTTCTTTTCCATTCATCATAACAGTCAAACAAACTTTAATCATTATTAATTTATTAGTTTTATTTTGTGTAAAAGTATGAAATTTAATGACTTATTATTATTATTGTTTCTAAGCTAAAATTTTAAGGTTAATTATTCATTTTTAAGGGAATTAGCTGAAAGAATTGATGTATCTTACCATGGAAGCACAATAACAGTAATTGCAGGTGATATCGGAAACATTATAGTGAAAGACTGTAAATCAATCGGAGAATTATTCTATAATTGGAAAACATATGTACATGGTAATATGGATATTAATAATGATGGTTTAATTATTAATTATTACGGTACTTTGGCCTCAAAAATGAATACTAACAATTGTCCTATTGTAGACAGAGGAACTATGCTTATTCCTGAGGTTTTAAGTAAATTAAACAAAATGACAATTAATGAAAAATCTTTGACAGACGATAATGAATGGTTTACTGACATAACAATCATTCTAGCTATGAGCACAAGTCTTGACGACCAAGATATAATCGATTCCATGATTCTGTTAAAATCCATCAAACAACAGAATCCAGGTATAAATTATAATTAATAATCACTATTATTTGAAATACATATTCTCTAAGTAAAAAATAATAATGATTAATTTATAAATAGATATGATGTTTGTTTACATAACATCTACTGCAAGGGCTCCTACGTATGTTAAACTAACCTCAGTGATTGACTCTCAAAATGACAGGATTATAACTCCGAATGGTAACAGTCAACATCAAATATTACAAGAGTTGGATGATCTTCATTTCAGTAAGAAATAATTTATTTTAAAGCTTTTATTATTTCAGATATTAACTAAGGTTAATATTATTAGAAGTATCTGGTTGTATCATATGAAATAGAAATTTTTTACCGATTTTTGTAAGAATTCTGCATCAGGTTGGGTTGAAAAAATAAGTATTTACTTTGTGTGGAAATTTATCAACTGCAATAAAAAGATATGAAAAAGAAATTAATATAGATTAACATCTTCCTTCCATACACCATAATTTATAAAATATTGAAACAATATAATATTTTTGTAAATTTCCTGAGTTAGTTTAAACTTTTAAAATAAACACCTTTTAGTATTTTATGCTTTATTTATGTTTTGAATAATATAAATTAATTAATTCTGATAAATAATGTTATTTTTTCTATTAGTTCATTCATAAGAATAAGAATATTAGAAATTCGATAACACTAAGGGAAAACTTTCAAGCTTCCGATAATAATGAAACTCATGTGATTTGTTAACACCCTTAATTTTCTGGAACTAAGTGAAGATGCCATTCATTCAATCAATCATTAATTATGATTCTTATTACAATAAGCCACTTTTTCAAACTAAAGCATTCTGAAATAAAATATGTATTTTTTCAACGCACTATATCCTCTGATTCCAAACAGTTTATATACTTTCTTATTTTCACTAATTTTATTTAAGTTTCTTTGACGAGATCAATGTATTTCATAATATTCATGTTATGAAATACCTTCAGAGGTTATTAGATAACCTTATAATGATCTATAGCTTTTTTATGAAATAAAGTTGCTTTTGACCTGTTAAATAATAGAATTTCGTCATTGGTTTCATTCATTTCAATAACTGAAATAAAAAGTTCGCATTTATTCTAGATTTTCTGTCATTTCTTTACGAACTCCTTGAATATCTTATATTGATTTCATTTTACTGCTTATAGAATTCTCCATTGGGAAAACCTTTTATTATAAGTGCTTCTTATTTTTGTAATTCAATAAATTGTGATTTTATTCTCTAAACATTCAAAATATTTCTTATGAAAAATGAAAATAGGTGGGTTTGTGATCTAATCTAAGTCTTAGCTGGTAGATATCATAAACCTAGATATTGTTCCTTTAATTGTGTTATTATAAGAATTTATTTTTATTTAATTTAAAATACCCATTTTTGGAGCAATAATGGGACAATCGTAAAAAGATTTTTTTTTATTTTAACAATTTATGACATAATCAAATTATTTTCCGAAGGCTTTTGTTTCTCTTTAAGAGCTCTTGAAAATTCTTCTTAATGAATCTTTAAGAAATGAATGAAACATTTTTGATAACATTATACAATACTGACAATTCTTCTATTCTACAATACTGACAATCTTCTATATTTCTCAAGAGGATATCGTGGGGTTACAAGTGAAAAACACTAAGTCAAAAAAACATAGTTTTGAGTAAACACTTTCAAGTAACTAGAGTTGGATTAGTTCTTAGACACTTGTCTTAAAGACCTGAAATTGCCAGTACTTTAACTTATTTGATAAAATAATGTCCAGTACCAAAGGAGACAAATAAAAAAATTCTTTGATTGGCGTTTACTCAAAACCATGTTTTTTTTTTTTTACTTAGTGTGTTTTACTCGTAATCCCACGATTTTACAAATGACAATGTAATAAAAAATTCCTACTGCAAATTAATTTTATTTCAAAATTCAAGTTTTTACGAGGGAAAAAAAAAAAAAAAAAAAAAAAAGTAGATACACAATTGGACAAATGATTTGATGCAAATAATACATATTAAGGTTAATTAATAAATTGTAACATAAATTCATGTGATACAACAAGATTGAAACCTAGGCTAAATTAACTTTTTTAAATTTTCATAATCTTAAAAATACTTTAGACCCAATTGCAATAACACCGTTGCCATGTAAGAATGATACTCAAAATAATAGGAATATTGACCAACAAGATTACCTAAGACCAGGAGCAGTAAATTTTTATAGAATTCATCCACAGTATCTTTGCCAAGTTTCCAAAGCTATAGTGATCAGGGTAAATAAAATTATTATAATATAATCTAGCTAATACTTGATTATTCAATAATAATGTTTTATCTTTTTTCCAGGTTTTAAACAAAAATTATGGAACCCTAGCAGCTTGCTTATCCAGAAGCAGCAAAGTTAATGGTAATGAACAATGCCAACAGATACCATTAAATGAAGAAATATCATTTAAGATAAGATACCCATGCCCATCAAGAATATTATACAGTGAACATCAAAATTGGAATGAACGTTGCAAGCCAATTTATCTCAGAATATCGGCGAAACAAAGTTTAAGTTTATGCACAGGTATTAATATTTTTATTTTAAAAAACAATTAATGATAGCAGAGAAATGAAGTTTTTCTCAAGAAATCTTTTGCTTCGTTAAATCAGGCAACATAAGAATTTTGTTTATGTACACTTGAATTTTCCACTTGAATGATTTTTAGTTTATTATAAACCTGATTTCAAATATATATCCAAAGACATTTCAAATATCAGGAAATTGAAACAAGTTATTAGATTCATTATATTAATCTACATATGTTAGTATGTAATCTAAACCTGTTTTTATTGCTCTGCCGTCCATCTTCCTCAGGTACTGAATCTGCTCCTATTAATACAGATTTGTATGGATTTAGTTGGGTAAATATAAGAGTAAAGAAATATAATTATAATGAATTAAATAACTAAACACACACACACACATTAAATAAAAAATAATAATAAAGAAATATTTTATGAAAATGATGGTCTTTGACGCAATCAGGAACAATAAAAAACATGTACAACTTTAAAAAAAATAAATCAACTCTATATAGAGTTGATTTATTATAACTTCTCAAATCTCATTTGAGAAATTATAATAAATCAACCTTTCCTTTTATGTTAATTATATCAAACCTAATTTTCTTTCTTACCCTCCACCTTATCATATATTTTGATTATAGATATTTAAAAACTTTTTTATATTTAAAAAAAAAGTAAGTTGTTTTCTTCTCTACTAATCTTTCCTTGTCCTTTTACAAATAATTCAGTTTACTAGTTAAGTTTTGTTACCATATGGTTACAAGTTTTGGTCATTTTTAGCCCTGAAGAAGACTTTTGTTTTTTAAATATTTTTATTGATAGTTGTCCAGCTTTCCGATCCATAAAGGAGCACTGGAAGGAACACCACTTTAAAGAGCCTAAGTTCGGCCTCTCCACTTACTTACTGCTTGCCCCTGATAGTTCTTGATATTTGATAGAATAGTCCATTGGCCTTCATCACCCAATTTAGAAGTCAAGTTGACCCAGAGTCAAGTTCCAAAATCCTAACAGAGCTCTTGGGGTTCTCCTTTTACAGACCTCCTAAATTTGTCCATAAGAATAATGAAAAACAAGGGCTAAGGCTATCCCCCTGCTTTATTTCTTTATAAAAGAGGAATGGTTCTGATGTTTGACCACTGAGTCGTACCATCACCTTTGGATTTTTGTATGTGAATTTAATGGCACTCACCAGGTTTGCTGGTACGTTCTTCCTATTAGTTCATCCTATATCTCATGCCTCATGACGGAATCAAAATCGATAAACATATAAATAAGATAACAATGGCTGAAATGAGGTTCCTAAGAAGAATAGATGAGGGTCAGAAACAACAGAATACGTAGTGATCTGAGAGTGGTCTGTTTGCAGCATCCTGGAAGGGCGGTAATTAAAATGGTTCTTTGAAGCTAGATTGGAAGGCAGATGTCCTAGTGGCAGACACAGGAGTACGTACACTACATTGGAAAACTGGGTACAGGAAGTGGATGCACCATACGGGAAATGAGAAGGTTAGCAAGAGATAGGGAACAGTGGGCTAGATGGGTCAGAATGGCAACTCTGCGCTTAACGGTACATAGGTGTTAGAGAAAGAAGAAAACCTACAAGTAGGTCAAAATGTTGGCACTCCATAAAAACTTTGTTAAACTTAGACATGCTTTTTTATTAATCCTAAATACATCCCAGACCATTTTATTCATATTTTTTTTTAGTATGATGATTTTTAGGTCTATACTATACAATCTATTATTCCTCATAAATAAGATACTGCTAAAGTAAATCTTTATAAGGTGTTCTCTAAGTAACATAAGAATTATTTTTAACATTAATTTAATTTATTCTTAAATAAATATGAATTCAAAATTTGTTTTTCTGTAATATCATTATTAATTGATGTATTTCTAAATGGAAACAAATTTATATTTAGAACTTACAGCCATATAAATTATAATGGGGTACTTTATTCAAATGCTTTGAATTTTAAGAGTATTTTATTTTATTATTATTATTTTTTTTTTGTTATAGAAAAAGAATGTCGGTCACCTCATGATATTCGTTTCCAGATGATGATAGAAGGACTCCATTGTTCTTCAGGAACAAATTATATGTGTAGTATGAACGGAAATACACCTTCAACTTCAATTAACTATTTATTGTTAATTATAGGTTTGGTTTTAAACGTTGCCATTTTCAGGTGATATTAGTTGTAATATTATTTATGTGCTGTGAGTCATTTATATTTATAAGGATGTAAACTATGATTACGATGTAAAAAAAAAAAAAGAAACAAGGTTTCTATCAAGTACAGATGCTTCTTATTTATTTAAAGAGTATAATATAAAGAATGGAATTATTACTTAAAATTTAACAATAGCAACTAACAGACCAAATACAAAAAAAATTATTGTACATCTCATTGAGAATTAAAATTTGGCCCAAAATTAAGTCATACATAATTAGATATTAATAAAACACATTAAATTATTAGAATTGTTTAATAAGGCTAACATACAAGAATTCTAATTGTAAAATAATTATATCAAGAAATACTTAGTGTAACAATAATTACATCTGTCAAATTACTGATTAAAAATAACTGATGTTATTTTCCCATGCGCTGAATGGACCACTCCTGTTGGCAAAGTGGGCACCTATAAAAAAAAATTAATTAATTAGTTATTATTGTAGTTAAATCTACTGAAGAAATTCAGTAGATACAAAAGATCTATGAAATATTCACTAAGAATAAAGAAGTTAGCAAAAAAATATATGAGTTATTATTATAAGAATGTACAGTGAACAAATAATTTAAACATTGGTCAATCTTCTTCTTCTTCTCCTGGCGCTACAGACCGAGGTGGTCCTTAGCCTGCTTCAACATCTGTTGCCACGTGACTGTCCTCCACCCAACGGACGCCAGCCTGTCTCATGTCCTCTTCCACCTTTTCCTTCCATCGAGCTCTAGGACGGCCCTTTGCACTGGTGGCGAAGATTTTCCCTTTGTATACTTTTATCACCTGCCTGTCTTCATTCATTCGTTTGAGATGGCCATACCATTTCAGCCTGCTTATTCGTATAAAGCTTGACAGGGACAGATCATTGTAGATATCGTATACTTCTTTGTTTTTTCTACTTCGCCACGCTCAGTCCTCATACACTCCGCCAAACATTCCTCGCAGCACCCTCCTCTCGAACCTGTCAAGTCTTTCGCCTATTACCTTGTTCATCACCCAGCATTCACCGCCATAACTAACAACCGGCCTGATTAGGGTTTTGTACATCCTGATCTTATTTTGGTGCGAGATCAAGCTGCTTCTTATTAGGTGGCGAAGGGCGTAGTAGGCCCTGTTTCCTGCCAGAATCCTTCTTTTGACCTCCTCTGTTTCATTGGCTTCGTTAGTCATTAATGAACCTAGATACGGGAATGCTTGTACTATTTCTATGTTTTCCCCGCCCAGGTTGCAATAAGGTGGATGTTGCTGCCTCTTTCTCTCTACTATCATGAGTTTAGTCTTTCCGGTATTTATTTCAAGGCCGGCTACTTCTGCCTCATTTTTCAAGGTAATATATACGTCTTCGATTGCCTGCCTGCTTCTTCCCAATATCACTACATCGTCCGCATAGGCCATTAATTGCACTGATTTATTGATAATTGTGCTATTGTCCTCTATCCTTACTTTCTTAATAACGCTATCAAGAACTAGGTTGAATATCAAAGGGGCCAGTGCATCTCCTTGTCTCAATCCATTTTTTATTTCTAAATTCTTTGATAATTCTCCGTTCACTCTTATTTGACAGTTGGTGTGCCTCATTGTCATCTTCGTTAAAACTATTAGTTTAGGAGGGATCTTTGCTTCTTTCATGGCCTTATATGCCACAGATCTGTATGTCGTGTCATATGCCGCTTTGAAATCAATAAACAATCGCCATGTAGCCACATTATACTCCCACATCTTTTCATCAATCTGCCTGAGTGTGAAGATTTGATCAGTGGTTGATCGATTCCTTCGGAAACCGCACTGGTATTCTCCAACCGCCCTTTCATAATATGGTACAAGTCGATTGTATAATAACGCTGCAAAGATTTTATAGGCAACATTCAGCAGCGTGATACCTCTATAGTTGCTGCATTTCGTTAAATCACCTTTCTTGGGAACCACTGTGATTATTCCACAGTTCCATTTTTCCGGCATGTATTCTTCCTCCCATATCCTTTCTATGAGCCTGTGCATCTCTCTCAGCATGTCAGGGCCCATGTGTTTGAAGAACTCGGCATTTATATTGTCCTTGCCTGGTGATTTATTCCTCTTCATTTTAACTATTACTTCTTCCACTTCTTCAAAAGTTGAAGGTATGTCTTCTTCCCATCCGTCTTCTGTTTCACTGCGTGGGATCACCGCTGCTCCATTATCGATGTCATTGTTATCAGTCAATAATTCCTGGAAGTGTTCCTCCCATCTCTCCAGAACCTCTTTATTAGAAGTCAGCAATTGGCCTTCTTTACTCTTTACCCAATTATTCGTAGGTACATATCCTTTCTTAATGGCTCCTATTTTCCTGTAAAATTTTCTACTTTCATTCTTATTGGCCATCTCCTCTTTGTTCTTCAACTGCTTCTCCAATGCTTGTTTTTTCTTCTTCTTGATCAGCTTTTTTTTCGCCTGTCGCCTTGTTTCACGGTACTCCTTTTCCTGCTGTCTTGTATGTCGCTGTAAGCACTTATGACGAGCAGAGTTCCTTTTTTCGATGGCTTCCTTGCATTCATTATCGAACCATCCATTTCTTCTTCTTGGTTCTATGCTTCCAATAGTTTCTGCAGCAACGGTTGAAATTATCTCCTCCATTTTGTTCCACTTGTCATCAATAGTTAATTCTTGATCCATCTCCAGGTGATACTCATGCATTTTCCTCTATATTTTCCTTAAACTGAATTGAAATTTCTTCATTCTTTAGCTTTTCTGTATCCCACTTTTTCTTATGTGGATTGTGAGATATCTTTTCAGTCCTTATTCTTAGTTTAAATTTCATTACTACGGGGTAATGATCTGACTCAATGCATGGTCCCCTATAGCTCCTGACATCCCTTGTACAGTTGCGGTGCCTGTTATCAATACAGAAATGGTCTATCTGGTTTGCATTTCTTCCGTCAGGCGTCCGCCATGTCTGCTTATGGATATTCTTGTGTGGAAATACAGTGCTCATTATTGTTGACATCTTGGAGGCTGCGAACTGGATTAATCATTGGTCAATGATTATTCTAAATATAACACAATTCCCTGATTTTATGAAAAAGTTAAATAAATACATTGGAGTAACAATGGTTCATATATAACAATTTAATATCCTTTAGAATAATAACAAACCTTTAAAAATATCAAGATCTTAATAATGATCAGAAATGTACCAAGATTGGTAAGTAATTTAACACACTTAAATGACACTGAATACTTGGCCTCAATTGTTTATAAATTTAAATAAATAATAGAAAAAAGAATGAAAATATACTGGTCAAAATAGAATCATTTCATATATCTTTTTTAAATTGGTTGGTCATGGTAAAATGCTATTCTTATGAATGATTATTCATTTTATCACTGATTTTTTTATTTGAGTATTTATTGATATCCTTATACAGGATCAGATTTAAGTAATTGAAAGAAAAAATGTATAGAGACATTTACATAAAAATGAGGTAAGTCAACGAGTTAAATTCTAGATCTTATAAGAACTATTGTTTTGGTTTTATACTTAATATACAACAATGTAATTGTGAGACAATATGGTATGGTAAAATTATAAAGAACTCCACAGTACAATTTTACTGGCCACTGAAATAATTACATGACATTAAAATAATGAAAACAATTACTTTACCTATTATTCTGCTTAACCCACAAGGACATGCAGCAATAATGAAAAGAATGATTGCAATCTCCCCACACGACAACACAATCTTGTTTTCCATATCTAGAATCCTGTTTGCTTTCAGCTTGACATCTCAAACATGCATCTATAAACATAAAAAAAAAAAAGAATATAAAATATAAGTCCATAAACAAAAATATTTTACATCTGATTGTGAGATCTATTTTTGTTTGCGAACTACTGTGGCAATCATTAGGACTAATAAATTGTTTTGTAAATATTTTACTGCGCTAACAAATATATATAAAAGTGATATATAATGATGAAAAAAAAAAATTAAAAAAGTTGGATTATTTACAAATAGGTATTTGTAACTGGGAAGGGTTCAAAGCAATATTCAGATCGAATTCTTAGAAAATATTTATTTTGTCTCAAAAAATTAATTTTCTAACCAAACCCTAATTATTTTAAATAAAAACAAAAATTATTTTACTAAAAAAAAAAAAAAAAAAAAAAAAAAACCATTGACCCCGACGTGATTTGAACACGCAACCTTCTGATCTGGAGTCAGACGCGCTACCGTTGCGCCACGAGGTCTTATCACAGTTGGGACCGAAAAGCAGTCAACAGTCACGAGCGCACAATAACATTTATGGTCTACTTTATTCCTGTTTACTTTACTTATATAAAATAAAAACCTGACTGCAACGTCAAGACAATACATAATAATAATTCATAGACGTTTTGACTATAATACCTAACCTTGATAGAATGAGTATAATTCTACCTGAAGCTAATTGTGGTGATATATGTTTATAATATGATACAAAATTGAAATTATAGTTATAGAGAAAAAATTATTTCAATAAAATCCTGGATTAATTAAAATAGAACTATTTTAAATATATTCATGAATGATATGAAATGGACCATTTGAAATATAAATAGCTTAAAATGAAAAAAAAGAAAATAATATTACATCATTATTTTATTTAAAATAAAAGTATTTTTATCAATATTTATTTTGGTATAAAGCAGGTAAAGTAAACGTAATAATCAAAATATTCAATTAGTCATGTGCTTGTTATAAATTTATGAATCAACTTCCTGAACCATAAAAAATGCTTTTCACGTCAAATCGTTTTTAATTCTAAAGATATCAAAAAAGAAAATCACTAATCTGTAAAACTTGGTCTATGCTTAAAACAAATAAAAATTACATCAAGAAATCATTAATATTCATTACACACAACTACATTTTTACAAGAAGATTGAATTTCAATTTCCATTTTGAATTAAGAATTAAACGATTGTTCCTTTTATAACTAAATGCAATCACCCATTGGCTATTCTTGATTGCACAAGCTGGAAGAAAAACAGAATATGTATAAATAAGAATAAAATAGTCGGAATTTTTAGTTACACTTCTACACAGTCTGTAAATAAGGAATGATATATTTTTATCTTTCTCTTTCCTGAACATATTGTAATTACTTTTACCACAATTACTATTATTTTTGTTGTTCTTTTTCTTATGTTTTTATTTACACCAAATGTTTTATTTCCATTTGTACTTACTATTTTCTAAACTTACAGATCTCATTTTTAATATATATTATTTTATTTGTCTGAAACTATAAGTAGTCAGTCTATAGTACCATCTCACAGCCCATATGAATTATTCTTAGGGGACACTATGTCCCAAAATAAAGGTTAAATTTTTATTTCATTATAATGAATTCGTATTAATAACTCAATTTTTAAATATCTTAAATACAATCTATGAACATATTTTTTGTGCATACTTGTTTTTCTATGAGGCAGATTTAGGGCTATTAGTTTTGAATTAATTTTTTACTAGATTGATTAAAACATTGATCACTTGAATTATCATTAAATATGAACACAGAGATTCGAATGATAATGGATGTAATTAATTAGTTGTTTTTTTTTAGAATTACAATGAAACAAAATCACTGACAAATAAATAACATTTTTAAACAATACTAATATTTAAATTATAAACTTTGAGCATAAACATAAATTTAAAGCATTATTCATAAAATCTTAATAAATATTTGTTTTTTATTTTATGTGTTAGCACTAACACAGCACCTCAGTAACACCAAAGTCTTTTGGTTTTACCAAATAAAAACTTATTATTTTATTCTTTAATACAGTTTTTAGAAAATAGAAATTTATAGAAATAATTCCAGCAACTCGGAATAGGTAAGGGTTTGTAACGAAAAATAATTAAAAATAATAAAACGTAAATAATAAAACTCTTCAGGACTCTATTCCATGGCTTGGGGGAAAAAAAAAAAAATGGTCAACCATAATTTAATAACATTTAAACGGAGGTCTAATAATACCAAGTTACGAAATAATAAAAAAACACTATTGAAAAGGAATTTTCGTATAAAACAAAAAAGTAGCGACCCTGCCAGGATTCGAACCTGGAATCTTCTGATCCGTAGTCAGACGCGTTATCCGTTGCGCCACAGGGCCTGTGTATTCCTCCACAAAAAGTAGCACACTTGAATACATTGAACCAAAATGTAGTACCATGAGTTTTTTTTTATTTAATTTATTTTTTTTTAAATCCGCGGGTGTGGTTTATTTATGCATCATTAATATAACAGTTAATTAATACTGATGATGAAATAGTGGCGGAATACAAATCATCTCAGAAAACGGAAAGTAAAAGTTTTCAACAACTTAATATTGAATTTGTATTTAATATTTATACATATATAAATGTAAAATATTTACATGTATTACCAGTTCGAATTCATGCGTATTAATTTGTTGATATTATTACAAAATGAATCTAAAGTAAATTTATTGAGAATCTACCCATTGGTAGGACTGCAATGATATTAAAACTAAATTTGGAACTTAAATAGGTTTTATTATTGTGTTGTTAACCTACGAACTATAATTTTTAACACAATGAATTAAATGTTATAATAATACAAAATATAGAAATGCTTAAATGGTAATTTTGAAAATGGAACAAAAACAGTTTACCTTATTTTTACATGTATATATTAAAATAATAATTACGAATTTAAGGGAATTGAACTTAAGGACTCGACTTGTGTTATACAGTTAGTAAAAAAAGTCTGTGTACACCCATTATTGAAATACAGGGTTCAAATAAATCAGAAATAAAGGGTTCATATAAGAGAAATTTTTAAAATTATTTACAAAGACAACCTAAATCGCAGGTATTATATATATATATTAGAAAATTATCATAACATTAAAGTAATAACTCAAACAGTGCAAAATATCATTAAAAAAAAAATCAGGATTTAACTCGCGGTGTACTAGAAAGAAACCCTTTATAAGTAAAGTGAATAGGGTGAAACGACTAAATTTTGCAAAATAATATGTTAACTTGCCAAATAGTTTCTGGGAAAATGTTTTATTCAGTGATGAATGTAGATTTAACCTTTTTCTATCTGATGGAAAAGTTAAGATGTGGCGGAAACCTAAAACAGCCCAAGTAACTAAAACTTTTTGCCCTACTGTTAAACATGGAGGAGGAGGAATCATGGTCTGGGGGTGTATGAGTGCATCTGAGGTGGGAAAACTTAAGGTGATTGATGGAATTATGAATCAATATGTTTATGTGGACATACTAAGACACAACTTAAAATCAAATGCGACAAAACTTGGTATTGGATCAACATTTGTCTTTCAGCAAGCCAATGATCCGAAACATCGAGCGAGGAAAGTCAAAGAATAGCTCTTCTATAATGTACCAAGGCAATTAAAAATGCCACCACAATCTTCAGACATAAATCCTATCCAGCATTTATGGGACGAAATGAAAAGAAATCTAAATAAAAGGAGAATTAGGAATAAACACAGCAAAAGGAAACATTATTCGAAGAGTGAGAAAATATTCAGCCTGAGGTAACAAAAAAAAAAATAGTATCAGTAATGAACACCGCCTAAGGGAAGTAATACAAAACAAGGGAAATCCTACAGAAAATTAACCTTAATTTTTGTTAACGTTTACAATTTAAATAATTAATTTCTGTAATATGATTCAGGTGTACACAGACTTTTTTGCATATGAAAATAAATGTTTTCTTGTTTATCGTTGTACAATTCACTTTTTTTTTTGTTGCATCCTTTTTTTATATGTTCTTTAATATCAAAACTAAGCAAAATAGCCGTTTTTTCCCCAATTATAGTCCTCTTTTAATAATTATTACACTGAAGTTACATACAAGTAGGGTGTACACAGACTTTTTTTACTACCTGTAGGTTATTATTCATAAATCAAACCACTGACTGAGAAACAGTACAACCTTACTGATACAAGACACTCCATGGGTTGTAGTGGTTAACGTTTTAATGTTTTTATTAATGACCGCATGAAGCATTGCTTTTCTTATAATTTTTATAATCAAATTTAGTGAAGTCAAATTATGAAAAGAGTTTTGAAATCAGTAATTATTTTGTAAATTAAACAACAATCCCATAATAGAGCCATTTATAAATTTACCACAATCTAATCAATAAAGCGTTGACATTTCGAATAATTATAGAGTAAAAGTTTATAATAAAGTAAATTATATACTGTGTTAAGAAACATTTAATCAACCCAATAAGTAATTAGCGTAATTTATTTAAAATTTGATTAAAAAAAAATCAAAAAAAAAAAAAAAAAAAAAAATGACAATATGCAAACTTTTATAATTTATAATTGTGTAATCATTGATAATTGTAGAGGAAGTGTCATTAACAATCAAAATGGAGGATAAAAAAAAACAAAAAAAACACGTCGATTATATGAACATTTATGTTACTAATTCTCCTCAAGGTTATCCATGCTCAATAATCATTTATACAGTTAAAAATCTCTAAATAATAATAATAATAATAATAATAAAAAACAGACATTAAAAAAAAAATCGAGAATTCGGAGATACTAAAATATCGTTTAATTTCAAGTTATACAAGACAACTGCCCGCCGTTCCTCCAACATTTACTAGACAAGCTTTCAAAGATCCCAATTAATTTCA